>JBBBDQ010000385.1:3495000-3525000 GCA_037127315.1 Ascarosepion bandense | reverse complement strand
AGAAAAGGAACTGAAAAAGGCAACCTGGCTAAAAAAAATGATGTAATATCCATGCTTTTTTGTTGAATCATTTCACCCCAAGCAAGGCAATAATATCACTAAGAAGCAAGGGATTACTCCGTAAAAAAGAAATAGAGAATTGAGGAGAAAGGACAATAAGAGACCGGATGCAAATAGACAGAACATAACAATTAATGTTGAATTTAAAGTTTTGAAGACCGTGGTTGACAGGAAAGCAGGAATTCGGAAGTGAGTTCGATAGCTGAGAAATGCAGGGGACAAAAATATTGGAATAGAAATTACGGTTGTGCCTATCAATGTCAGCAGTAAAATTATAACACCTATCTGCTGATATATTATAGGTTAGGTTAGATTAGTACTACGTTTAAAGTCATCATGTCGAGATAATAAAGTGGTAAGCTCAGAACATTTTCAGAAAACGTTTAAGAAAATCTCATGAAAATATTTATAGAAAAAACAATGGGAAGCTACGTTACGGCGGTAGAAAATGTTTGAAGTCGAAATGCTTCGTTTTTTTTAAAAATATAGGTATCACCCTAAGCAAGAAATCAAAGCCACTAAGAAGCGTGTAGAAAAACTTGGAACAGAAACAATAATGAACCGCAAGAAGTGAAAAGAGTGATCAGGACTGTAGGTAGCAAGTAAATTTTTACAGATTGCATTGCATTTAAAATTTTGTAAATTCAAGTTGGCTGGAAAGCATGAGACCAGAAGGAAGTTCTACAGGTGAGAAGTGCAGGAGAAGAATCTTCACCTAGCCATCTCAATTGTATATTGAGATTTCCATGCAAGTCTAGTATTGCACTTAAATTCATAAAGCCTAGGTACCATTGTTAAAAGCTGATCCGAACAATTACCATGACAATATTTATAAAACAAAAGCAGTCAAAATCGCAAAGCTCCACCAAGGCAATACTGCCAGTATCTTAGCCATTACTAAATATGTTAAAGATATGATTATTAAAATAAGAATAACTGCAATGCACTTGATCGCTCTTTTTTTCCTTTGGATAATAAATATTAAATTTATATTATAAACAATAATATTTTTTTGGAAAAAATAGGGCGTGCAGAAAACATTATGATGCAAAGCAATCTAAGGGAGGTATTTGGCATGTGAAACGTACGAAAAATTATTAGTAAAAAAAAAAAAGGAAAAATAACTCAGAAACTTTATCCCGTACCAGATCAAACCCAAAATCTAACCATTTGATACCAGTCATAAGATCAATAAGCCCTAGAAATTTTATCAAATTCCATTCAGCGGATCTTGAGATGTCTTGATCACAGACAGACAAACAAACAAACGGAGAGGTAAGAAGGCACACTGTAGAAAACCTTACGGCGATGGGTGGATTAAATTTTCTTACAATTTTGAATTCGCGGAGAAATCATTTTATCGCCTATAACGTCATTGTGACCTGCAAATGAATTTTAGAAGATTGGCTTCTGAACAGGGATTAAATGGAAAATAAATACCGAGAAAGAAAAGAGGCAAGAGTCAATGCAACATGAAAATTTATCATTGAAAGAATAAAAGTGAGCCGTAATTGAATGCAAGGTGATAATGAAGTGGATACTTGAATGAATGCTAAACAAGAAATTTATCGTATCAGGATTCTTTGATCGCAGAAATTAACCGGAAGACGTTCTCACTAATTTGATTTGGATTTATTCTAAGTGTGCGCAATATTGTTTCTGAAGACGGAAAATGTCGCGATTAAGAGTTGCACAATAATAAATATATGTTATCTATATGCCAAAAACTTAACGAACCAACGGTTCTTTTTCTTCTGTCTGCCCTGTCATTTCAGGACGTTGGCGGTCATGATTCTCCACAACTTCTTGTTTTTTATAGCTTTAATAAATTTTGTCTACTTTATTATCTCTTATAAACCTTACTCCACCATCCATTTACTCAAACTCACCTCATAGGTTACTTTCCTTTGTTCCTTTTTCCTTCAATCGGTCTTGTGAGTATCAAATTTTCCAAGCCTACATGGTAAAGTTTCGTTTTAGGTCCCGAAGGCACTTATTTCTTCAATTTTTTTCAAAATAGCCTTACTTCCGTGCAAATTTATATGCTGAACTCAAATCAACAATTAGATAATAAAGAAACCTAACTTTTTCATGTTAACGACCAGAAAAAATCTGACTTCTCGATCTTTTTGTCCTCATTACCGGCTTACATTCGCTGCTGAATAGTTTTAGGCTTAGGAAGAACATTTTCGACCGCACCTCCCTCCAATTAGCATGGAACATGCATGCCTCCCAGAGAGTAAAACACTACACTTGCTTGGCCTGACACTCCCAGCGGACCTCAAGTGGAATGACTACGTCGAATCCATTGCTAAATCCGCTGCTATGAAAGTTGGCTCTCTGTGCAGGGCCCGGAAATTCTTTCTGCTTGAATCTATCCTGCACTTATACAGATCTACCATCCACCCGTGTTTTGAATACTGTTGCCACATCTGGTCGGGTGCCCCTTCTATTCTCCTCGGGGTTCTTGATAAAATACAGCGAAGAATCTGTAACGTGATTGATACCGACTTAGCTGACTGCCTGCAGTCACTCTCTCACCGGCGTGATGTGGCTTCCCTGTGCCTCTTCTACAAATACTTTCATGGCTTCTGCTCTGATGAACTTAAATCACTGGTGCCCCCTAGGTGGGAGTTTGCACGAGATA
Organism: Ascarosepion bandense; assembly: GCA_037127315.1. Taxonomy (NCBI): domain Eukaryota; kingdom Metazoa; phylum Mollusca; class Cephalopoda; order Sepiida; family Sepiidae; genus Ascarosepion; species Ascarosepion bandense. Next base: position 3,522,293 of record JBBBDQ010000385.1, on the reverse strand, counting down.
CTAGATTGGCAACCCTTTTACAGTGAAACCGATGAAATGTAACTGCAATTTCTACTCTAACAGCTTCTTTCCTCGCACTTCTCGCCTGTGGAATTACTACGCGATTTTTTTTCGGTACTCAATTTCAGCAGAAAGTTTCGTGTTCTTTTTTCCTCTTGTTTTGGTAATTAATTCCTTCTTTTTTTTTTTTGGTACTTAATTTCAAAAGAAAGTTAACTTTTAAATATATGAAAATAAGTGATAAGTGTAGTTTTACTTACCCTTAAAATTAACTTTCTTTAAAAAAATCTATATTTTCATATATTTGAAAGTTAAATTTCGTCTGAAAAAAATAAGTAAAACTACAATTAACACTTATTTTCATATATTTGAAAGTTAACTTTCTTCTGAAATTAAGTACCCCCCGCAAAAAAAAAAAAAAACGAAAAAAAAACACGCAAATACACGCAATATATTTGAAGGCTAATTAAACTACACTTATCACTTATTTTCATATATTTGAAAGTTAATTTTATTAAAAAAAATTATATTTTCAGGTATTTGAAAGTTAACTTTCGTCGGAAAAAATTAAGTAAAACTACAATTATCACTTTTCAGATATTTGAAAGTCATCTTTTTTCTCAAATTAAGTACATGCAACTTTCTTAAATTAATTACCCCCCCAAAAAAAACACGCATACACGCAACTTTCTGCTGAATTGAGTACCGATAAAATTAAATCGCGTAGTAATTTCATCAAAGACTTATTAATAAAGGAAGTAAATAGGCCGAACTTATCTTCCTACGCATAAAATCATTCAGCAGTGAATGTCTTATCTCTCAGCTGGTAGTGGGTGACAAATAGAGCGAGAAGTTCAATTTTTTCTGGTCGTTAACATAAAAAAGGTAGGGATCTTCAATATCTAATTGTTGATTTGGGTTCAGCATATACATGTGCACGGAAATAAGGCTATTTTGAAAACTTTGAAGGGATAACGATCTTCGGGACCTAAAACGAAACTTTACCGCCTACATTCCTCAATATTTACCCCAGAAATTTTAACTGTCACTCCCTGATATCTCGTTCAAACACCAGTTCTAGTACGCTCACTGAAGTTAAGCAACGTTGAGCCTCGTCAGTACCTTGATTCTTGACCGATTGGGAATACCAGCTGCTGTAAGCTTGGATGTGAGGGTGGTTTAATAACTTTAAGTCTTTGATTTGAGAGTCAACTTCCAATTTCAATTGTGTTTGGTATATTCACTTACGCGAAAAAACCCTGTCCTATTCCCTCAGCTATGGGTTAATTAGTAAGATTTGTGTTACTAAATGATTATTATTTCTAATAAAAGAAGAATTGGTACAGTCTAAAAATGCTTATTTCAAATAACCTTCTTATGGATGACAAGAAGAAAAAAAAATGCATCAGTCATTAAAATCTTGATATTAAGTATAAGTGTTTTTTCTGTTTCCATTTTCTCTAAGACTTTGTTGCTTCACACATGTTCACTCCATCAATCTATTCTTCATCTGTGAAGAGTTTAAAAGCATTCACTGCCATATAAGCGGACTTATATTACACAACGTAATATATATATATATATATATATATATATATATATATAAACGTACTCCCCGATCCAAAATATCTAGCCAGTGAATTTTATCCGATTTAACCTGCGGTGTTGCCCGAAATACCAAAGTGAACACTCTTCTCTCCTACCAGGAAAGCTCCGTTTCCTTGCATCGTCTAATTGGCCGATCATTATTGTCATTGACCAATGAAACACCTTTACTCTTCAAGTTATTGACCAATGAAACACCTTTACTCAAGTTATAGTATTTCTTGTTACCCGACTCACACTGACAACATAGATATATTTCTGAAGTTTTAAAACGTTATACTATCAAACATTATATGGCAAATACAGGTTCATTCAAAGAACATAAGCACTTTTATAAATTATATACTTTTAAAATACCGGCTCCTCTAATTTCAGGTAAAATAAAATTTACTAAAAGCGACCAAACCCATGGCAGTTTTGTCTTACAAACAAATGAATGAAAGCATCCCGTAGAAATAACTCCGTAACAGATGTTTATTTATTAGAGATTCTGAATCTCAACACAAATAGCTGGTAAATAAAAACGCGGCTCAAGATCAAAGTTTAATGAACTTATCTTAAAAAAAAGTGAAAGAAGCCTTGCATTGCCCTGTGAGTTGTGAGAAAAGAAGCGACGATCCAATGATAGATTTCTTGTTTTCACATATGACATACTACTTTCAACGGATCAAGCCGGCAGTCAAATATCGATTTACAGCTGTTTTTTGCTGATTTATATCTTTTGCCTTGCAGATGTTGTATACTTGGAATTTTTCTCTCGTCACAACCTCAAAATATCTTAACACACTTTCCTTACCCCAACAAATGAAAGACATTCACACAAGCTAACAATCTAAATACAGTCTCTCTTTCTCTCTCTCTCTCTCTCTCTCTCTCTCTCTCTCTCTTTATATAAGTAAAGAACAGGTAGAAAAAGTGTCTTTAATCAAACATGTTTCTTTAGAGATTTGTTTACATGACATGAACTTCAAAATTAAAAAAACAACAACAAAGAGACACATGCATATAGACACACGCACGTATATATATATATATATATCTTTGTTGTTTATATATATTCGTGTGGAGCGTTGTAGATAGGTAGTTATATATATAATTTCTTTGTGTGTGTATATATATATATATATATATATATATATATATATATCTTTGTTGTTTATATATTCGTGTGGAGCGTTGTATATATATAAATATATATATATGCATCCAGCTTTCAAATTTACACAAGAGAAAGAGATTAATTCTTCACTTTCATTTCTTGGTGTTTTGGTGAGAAGATCTTCCTCGTGTTTTTTAAGTTAATATAAGGCTTGATTTTACTTTGATTAAACTGTGGAATCATTCGTGGTCGAGCAGTCTAAAACGCATCTAATCAATTGTTGGATTTTCCTCTGCTATTAGTGGTCGCAGGTTCGAATCCTGCCAAAGGACACACATTTGTAACAAAGTTTATCGTAAATAATCAGGCTGGTAGAAATAAATATATAAATATAGTATTTGATTAAAAACTGAATATCAACTGAAATACTAGTATCATTTACAAATAATGCTCGAACAAATAAAGTGTATATATATATATCCGAATGAATACAGAACGAAGAAAAATTTTGCAACGTCCAAAACATTAATTTTAAAAAGTGCTCGATATATAATATATAGAGCTGTGAATATTTATTATAAATTATATTTTAGAACATGTACAGAATTTTTTTTATATATCCACTACAAATAGTACTTTTCTTTTGACACTGAAATTTCAATATCTCAGTAGGTCGAGTGGACAGAAGTGGAAAGCCTCTTTTCTTATATTTGGTCAGTTGTGTGTGGGATGTTGTGGTAGGGATTAGTGATAAGGAAACAAGTCTTTTAGATTGACCGTTAGAATTTTGAAAAAAAGTGGTGTGGGTAGTGAATATGGTTGATTAATGAGTGTCTTTGAGTTATCTAGACAGATTTAACATTAGCATCTAGAATGTAAGTTTTTATTATCTAGACTAGTCTATATCCATTAGGATTTCTTAGCGGAGCAGGTTAGGGGTAGGATGCTTATTCTGTACAGAATATTTTTGTATTTAAGCTGAGTTTTGTAATTAATCTAAATTAGTATATTTAATCTTAAATTTGGATTTAGGAAATCGATTTTTTCTATGAAATTTTAAATTTTAATTAGATCACAATTTGAAAACAAATTTTTTCTATTAAATTTTGAATTTTAATTAGATCACAGTTTGGAAACCAATTTTTACTATTAAGTTTTAAATTTTAATTAGATCACCGTTTGCGGTAAGATTTAATGTAAGAGGTAAAATTTAATGTGAAACATTTAAGGTATTAGGTAAGCAGGTAATAGGTGCGTAATTTTATATAGGAGGAAAGATTGAATGTTTGTATTTTAGGTAATAGGTGAATAGGTAATAGGTGTGTCTGTATTTAAGGTAATATTTGAAGTTTAATGTGTGTATTAAGAACAGTTTTTTATAATGAATCTAATTATGTATATTAAACCTTACTGTAGAATTTAGTAAATCGATTTTTCTATAGAATTTTTAATGTTTTTGAAAGATTTCTAGGGGGGCCTAGCTCTGGATTTTGTAGTATTTTTTAGCATGATTGTAAGGTTAGTTCTTTAATGTGCTTGCAGTTTACTGTTGTTTCATGCCTCAAATTTCTAACGGTCAATACGAAAGACTTGTTTCTTTATCACTAACCCCCAGCAACATCCAACCAAATATAAGAAAAGAGGCTTTCCATTACTGTACACACCGCCTGATGAGACATTGAAATTTCAATGTCGAAACAATGTACTATTTGTAGTGGATATATAAAAAGTTCTGTACATATTCTAAAATATAATTTATAATATATATATATATATATATATATATATATATATATATATATATATTGTCTAATTACTTTGTTTTTGGTCATAATAAAATTAGGCCAGTGCACATTTGTTTTACAAAGTGTTCAATACAATTATAATGTAAGACGTTTGAATATTTTTCATTTGTAAACGAGTTATTACGCGAATCAGGTCTCTACCATAAGTGCTGACTTCAGGCGATTGTCAGTAGCTAGTGAAACTATTTCAATAACTATTTTCAATAATTTTTTGAAAATCACCTGAAAACTCCACTCCTAGTAAAAACCTGTGTCGCTTAATAACTCGTTTACAAATGGAATATATATATATATATATAACCCTTCTCTGGTCACTCATATAATTTCTAAGCTTGTCTTTCATCAGGCGATTGGAGGTGATGGAATTTCAGCCATAGTCCTAAAGAAATGTGATTTTGAACTAACTTCAGTCCTCTCCAAACTCTATAACTGTTGCCTCACTTCTTCCTACTTTCCTGCTCTGTGTAAGTCCGCCTCTGTAGTTCTCATTTGTAAGAACACTTGGAAGCCCTTTGAATCCTCTAATAATCGTGCTACTAGCCTCTTACCTTTTTTGGCGAGGTATTCAATGCTGAAATAATTAGGCATCTGGCATGTCACAATCTTCTCTCTGACCAAACCATGCTTTCCGTTTCGCCAGGTCTACCGCTGGTGTGCTAACAACCATCACTGAATAAATATACCAGGCTTTTGAAATCTCGAAAGAATTTGACACAGTTTGGCATGCTAGCCTTATGTGCAAGTTCCAGGTATTTCTAAACGATTGTTTGATTTAATCCAATTGTTTCTATTATCGTAAATAAACATTGTTCTGAATGATCAAGCTTCCAGATTATTTCATACAAACTCGGGCGTCCTTCAAACTCTATCCTTTTTCCTACGCTTTTTCTCATCTTCATTAATGATCTTCCTGGTGTAATCAATTTCTAAGTTGGCATTTATGCAGATGACACTTCGCTTTACGTCCGTCTCTGTAAGAGGTCTGCCAAAGTTGACAAAGTAAACCTGGTTGCTGAACTTTAAAAGGACTTCCAATCTGTGATTGAATGGGTAAAAATGGTTAGCAAATTTTAATGACTTCGAAAAGAGACAACCATATAAACAATAGAGAGACATTTCTCCTTACCATTAGCATGGATGACACTAGTCTACTAAAGAACAACGCTCTGCGCCTTATTGGCCTCATCGTCATGAATGGCCTCAAATAGAATAACTAGATTGAATCCATAGGTGCATCTATTGCTAGGCAATTTGGTTCATTATATCGCGCCAGATATTTTATTCGTAAGGGTCCATTTTACACATTAATAAATCTACAATTTGTCCGTGCATTAAATACAATTGCCGTATATGGTCGTGTGCTTCTGCCATAATAAGTTCTCGACAAAATCCAAAAAAGGGTCTGCAATATAATCGACCCCGAATTGGCAGCCCGCATTCAGTCGTTTTCTCACCGACCTGATAAGGCTTCCCTATGTCTTTTCTACAAGTATTTTTCTTGGCAATTGCTCTGACGAGCGTTTTCCTCTGGGACCCTGATCACATGTATTTACTCGTTTATGCTAGATTGGCATCTAGGTTTTGCTCTTTTACTGTCGAACTAACTAGTTAAAATTAACAGCCTCTTCTACTCTAACAGCATCCTGGGCATGACGATAAACTGCATCCGACAACAAGCCGTCTCATTGGGAGGTTGTGAGAAGCATGGAACCACCTCTTAATTCCTGTTGTTCTCAGGTACACTCAGACCCGGAGTGGTAGCACATGTTAGGGCCCCAGGTATGGGCAAATAGTTTACCTCCAAACTGGGTTCAAAACACTATGAAAGTATAGAAATAGAAATAGACTTTTTATAGAAATATATAAATAAAATTTACTTTTATAGAAAAATATACATTTTTGAAGGAAATATACAAGGCGGTGTGTCAAGTAGTTATGAGATGAGTATTGATCTTGCATTTAAATTTCTGGAGGTTGTAGCCGTCAGGAAAGCAAGAATAAAGAAGCGAGTTCCACAGGCGGAAAGTGCGAGAAAAGAAGCTGAAGGAGTAGAATTGTCATCTGCATTTGCTTGATCTAACTGTGAATGGGTGAGATCCAGATGCCAGTCTGGTTGCACGAGTAAACACCTGTGGCGGAGGCACCAGTGACGTAAGTTCGTTGGAGCAGAAGCCATGGAAGTATTTATAGAACAAATAAAGGGAAGCCACATTTCGTCGGTGGGAAAGTGGCTGTAGTCGAGCCGTCAAGTCAGTACCTATCACATTACTGATTCTCCTTTGGAGCCTGTCAAGAACACGCAGATGAACAGCGGGGGCACCAGACCTTATATGGCAGCAGTAGTCCATGCACGGACGAATGGTTGATTTGTATACATGCAGGATGGTTTCAGGTGGGAAAAACATCCTGGCCCGACACAGTGACCCAACCTTCCTAGCAGTGGATTTAGCTATTGTCTCAATGCAGTGGTTCCACTCGAGATCAGAAAAGAGTGTAAGGCCGAGGAGACGCAGAGTATTGCTCTCGGGGAGACTCGCTTAGTCCATGCTTATGGGAGGCAGGAGAGGTTGCCTGTGATGATTGACAGACAGCAGCTTGGTCTTAGACGTATTGCAATTTACGAGCCACTTCTTACCCCAATTCACCACAGAGTGTAGATCCCTTTCAAGATCAGCAGCAAGGTTATGTTTGTCCGTCGCGCCTGGATTCTTTCTGATGCGGGAGTAAATTGTGGTGTCATCTGCGTAGATGCCTACCTGGCCCTTGATCTCGTCTGGGAGGTCGTTTATGCAAATAAGGAAGAGCGTTGGGCCTAGGATAGAGCCCTTAGGGACACCAGCGTTTGTACAGAAGGGTGTGGAGGTATGCCCATTCAGGACAACCTTCATTATGCGGTTATGTAGGAAAGATTGGATCAGATTTAGCAATCGTCCGGTAATACCGTAACATCATAGCTTGCATAGAAGGCTAGCATGCCTGTCAAAGCCTTAGAGATGTCCAGAGCAACAGCCGAACTCATCGAGGGCCTGGAGTATGTACTCCGTAATGGTCGTTAGCATATCGGCCGTGGACCTGGCAAAGTGGAAACCATACTGTCTGTCGGAGAAGAGTTTATGGGCAGTAAGATGCTGAACTATTTCAGCATTAATAATGACCTCGAAAACTTTCCCGAAAATTGATAGAAGGCTGATCGGGCGATAGTTGGATGGGTTTGTGTGTTCACCAGTGTTCTTAAATACAGGAACAACTGAAGAGAACTTCCAGCATGCAGGAAAACTGGAAGCAGTAGTTATAGAGTTTAGAGAGGACAGAGGAGAGTTCAGAGGCACATTTCTTAAAGACAATCACCGGGATTCCATCAACACCGCTCGCCTTGTTGGAGTCAAGTTTTGATATTACACGGGATACTACTGTCGGGGTAATGTGTATATCGTGCAGTTTAGCATCATTTCTAATAGGAAAGTCGGGTGAGGGTACTCCAGATGAGTTAAATGTGGAATTGGATGAGAATCTGCTAGCAAAGCACTCAGCCTTGTCCGCTGATGATGTGAGGACCTCAAATTCATCGATTAAAGGAGGGATAGCGGATTTGCTATTGTTCAGCACCCGTTTGCATATCCGGCAATGGTCTTTGGAGCCAAACCTGCGGTCAGGTATGCGCTGACCCATTCTCTCAGCAAACGACCGCTTGGCGTCATTCAGGATTCTCTTGCACTCATTACGAGCAGACGTGAATTGGTGCCTGTTGTGGTCTTATGACAGTCCCTGAAGTTGTCAAAAGTAGTGATTCCTGTGGGCAATGGCGGCCGAACAGGCAGGGAAGAACCAAGGGCGGAATGAGGTTTGAGATGAAACTTCCAGGTAGGTATGAAGGCATCAATGCCAGCTTTTTCCCATGACAAAATCTCAGAGGCACAGTCATCGACTGGGAGATCGAACACTTTCCCCCAAGGGACGTCGCAAAGGAAGTCACGGAAGGCGTCCCAGTCAGCGGTAGGAGGTTCTATAAGTAGGAGACTCCTGGGAGGAGTTCCGGTCAGGGTGTACCTGAGAACAACAGTAATTTAGAGGTGGTTCCATGCTCTCCACCTTTTCAAATGTCATCACACCTGTATTCCCATCCTTCTCTTGCTCCTTTCTAACTGGTTTGTCTTTCTCTTCACTCTCCTCTAATCTTTTTCTCTTATGTATCCCCCTGCACATCAGTGGCGTTACCGACTTGCTCGGGGTGATATGAATAAAAAAAGATATTACCAACAATACATTATTCTCAGTAAAACATTTTTGAATACAAAACTAGAAGACATTTTCAGTTTTCTAAAACAAAAAAGGAATTTAAAATAAAGAAATTAATTAAAATCAGACTAAATCAACTTTATCACTATAACCAAACAAAAAATACCTCAAAACCCCACCTTTTGGCATTAAATAACACACAGAGATTGATATGCTGTTAAAGGAAACTCCAAGTCAAACTCTACTCTAACAGTTTCTGTTCTCAAATTTCCTGTTTGTAGAACTCCATTCCATTTACTCTATTTATATTATTCGGATTATTGTCCTCATTTTTACTGCCATTTGTACGACGTTTAGGACAGACTGATTTTGGAACGGTGATATTGTACTCAATTTGGAAATTAATGGAAATAATTATTCAAATATTTTTTTACAAATCGCTAGGGTTTTTTGAGCAAACTAATTTAACAAATATTGCAGATGTGCAGATGTGCAGTGAATATCGGCTCAGAACGAGTTTGAATTCCATTTGAATTTATTGCATCCATATACGCGCAAATACCCTTGGAAAATATACGAATCCGTTGCTTCTCACTCCAGCTATTGCTTAAACTGCAAACAGACTGAGTTCTATAGGCTTGGTTGGCAATCAGTCTACAACAGAAAGAAAAGCAAACCTGCTGTGGAAAAATCTTCTGCCCAGTCAGTCATATCCCTTGCGAGACATGATCGCCCAAGCGTGTATCAGGTATGGCATTTAACTGAATTGGAATATTATGTTTATTCAAATTCTTAACATTGGAATTTCATGTCTGTTATCAGTGAAAGCCTTACAGTCCAGACTTAAAAAATGTATAATTTACTGAAGCTTCATGGCACAAGCACATTATTACTAAATCATTGTGCCATCACATAAGACCTTCATTATATTCAAAGGCCATCAAATGACCTTTATTTTATTCAAAGGGAAATTATACTAAACAATTTAGCTATATTATGATGTAATATGTTATAAAGGGTAGTAGTTTTAGTGCCAATTTCAATAAACAGTGCACATTTATAGGGAAACCGAACGTAACCTTCTTGACGATTTTAAGCCAATGGATACTTTGACAATGACAAATGGTTTCGGTTAAAAATCAATTAGAATGTTTTTGAGCAGCAACAGACACCTGACGATAGACGTCCATAAAAGACATATCAAGAAATCAACATAATTTATTAAGGAAAGTAAGTAGAAAGCGTCATCAAGGAGTATGTACTAATAAGAAAGGTTGATTTTTCATATATTCTAGAAAGTCAACATTGCATCTGTAATGAAATCTTAGATTTGATGCGCTAACTAATTTGTACAAGGGTATAGTTTCTGAACCTACTTGATTTTGGTATCCTCAATCTTGGGCTCTTTTGTTGACAAGCGTACATTCTGTAGATTTAATGAGAACAAATCGATTCTAAATCGCCTACATTTGTATTAAAAGATGGTTTTCCTAAAAGTTTCGTAATGTATCTTGCCTTTTATTTTTTAAGATCGATACAGTGTTCAAGCGTTTCAATCTAAATGTTAATTTTGGGAATTCGAAACAATGAAATAGCTTTCAGGCAAGTAAACTTTACACGTCACATCCCGAGAGTCTGATCTCTCTTACCCTATTCTCGGTTCGCGAAGACATCAACAATGAGCGATGAGAAAAGACTTAGTGGAATTGTAAAAGCAACGAAAATGCTGAGCACAGTTATAAAAATGAGAAAAGGAACTGGTTATTTGTATTTTCAAAACCCTAGACGATATAGGCTTTTAGAAAGAAAATTATGACCCTAGACCGACTCTAGGCTGTAAGGTCGAATATCGTCTGAATTGATATTTTGTTTCCAAATTCGCGCGAATATAATTTATTTCGAAGATCAGAAGAATAATTTGAAATTGTGAAATTAGATGTTTCTTTCTAAAAAAAAGAATAAAACATTCATTTACGAGAAACTTAGTGTTACTATTATTAACATAATTCTGGGTACCTCCACTAAATCGCTAAAAAACAGCATAGTATGAATAAAACATTCACCAAACTTTATAAAAACGAACTTTTTCCATCAAAAAGTTTATATTATTATTAGGAGGAAAGATCTAAGTAACTTGTAGTTATTTTTTTAAATTTTTAATCCCTTCAAACATGTTTGAAATTTAGGCAGAAAATCTTGTTTTGATTTTATTTATAGCGGGTAACCAAAACGTTACGGCTGTTTACAATGGATAACATAATGATTACACCACCCACTTTTTTTTATTTGAAAAATCTCGCAAAAATCATATAATTGTTGGATTTTAATGAAACTTTCAGTACTTATTCACAAATGAATAAAATTATTTTTGATTATTTTTAAAAGTCTTTGTAAAAATAATTTTACCTCTGTTACCCCCTCCATGTAAATCCATGAAATTTTAATAAATTTTACTTTGTTGCTGTCGATGGTTTTATTAGTTAAACGCAGGACTCATTGGAGAATATAAATCATTTCCTTTTTTTTTTTAATTTGGCCTCTGTATCCGAAAATCTGCTCCGAAGATTAAAATAAAATTGCAATAAAACTCTGATATTTAATTTGATAAACTTTTAGTTGTTTGAATAAATAATAAAAATTAATGACATTATAGTCTGAAGAAAAAAATTCGATTATTAATGAAATTTTAAAAGAATTGTTTGTCATTTTTTTAAATTATAATAATTTATAAAGTTTCAAAATATTTTTAGAATACTTCAAAGATTTGTTGTGATTAAATTTTTAAGTTAATAATTGAAGATTATATTGCTTATCGAAAATGGAAAAGTTTTATACAAATTGTTTGGCCTTCATATTTGTAAAATAATTTATTTTGTGTGTATTTGAGTGTTTTTTTGTATAGTAATTTCTATGTGCAAATAAAAAGGTCAGAGTTTTCCCCCTTACCCAAAAAATATCTACAATTTTGTCACTTATGAACGCCATACACTTTTATCTCTAATCAAGAATCTGTGAACACGATCTTTATATACGGCGGACAGATCAAAAAGTTCAAATCTATGATTAAGAACTAGTTTTATTCTAAATTTTACGCTATAAGTAATACTTGTGTAAATCGGATTAACATAAAATTTGCTAATTTTCCCAAAATAATGTGTCGCATATGTATATTTTATTTTTTTAAACCAAGAATTAACTTTTGTTTACAACTCTATTGATCGCACAAAAAAGGCTGCAAAATTCAAAAATTGAAAAGAAAGTCTCATACTTTTGTATTCCAATCAATATAATTTCTGTTTGAAATAAACCAGAGTATTTTGCTTATTGGAAATAGTAAATTTAATCATATCATTTAGCTTTCAATTAAAACTAAAATAAAAGTTTCAAGAAAACATTTTCATTTTTAAAAATTCGGTTTAAAAGTTAATTATGGAAAATAACTAGAGGTACCTATATAATTCTCTTAAAATAGTATCTGGCCAAGGATCAGAATGGATGACGCTAGTCTTCTCGAGAGCTATGCACTGCGCTTCCTTAGCCTAAGTCTCTCAGTTGACCTTAAGTTGAACTACTACATCGAATCTTTAGCTGCATCTACTGTGTCAGACCAGGAAGTTTTCTCGTCAGCATCTATTTTGCACATTTATAAATTTACCATTCCTCCAGGTATTGGATACTGTTGCATATCTGGCTGTGTGCTCCTGATATTCATCTCGAAGTTCTCGACAAAATCGAAAGGACTATTTGCAATATCTATCCTCAATTTAATTGTAACTATTTTCATGGCAACTGCTCTGACGAGCTTTTTGCCCTAGTTTCCCGACCACATGTATATACGCATGCTACTAGATTGCCATTAAGCCCCTACCCTTATACCGTCAAAGTAGTTAAATTTAACCACCACTTACCCGCAAATACCCTTGGGAAAGGTATTAATCCGTCTCTTCCTTCCAGTTATGGATTAAATAGCAGGACAGATTGGGTTCTATAGCCTTGGTTGGCAACCAGTCTACCGCAGAAAGCAATGGCAACCTACTGCGGGATAATCTTCTGCCCAGTCAGTCATGTCTCTTTCGAGACATGATCGCCCAAGCGTGTATCACGTATGGCACTTAACTGACTGACTACTCTCACAGTTTTTTTTCTCGCACTTCCCATTCGTGGAACTCGCTTCTGTTTGTTTCCTTCCCGGATTGGTAATAATCTCCAAAAGTTTAAATGCAACATCAATTGCCATCTTCTATCAACTCGATTCCCATCCATCTCTTATCCTTTCTTCTTATTCCATGTTCTTTTTTCTCTCACTCTACCTTACCTCTGCACACCAGTGGCAGTATTGTCTTTTTTGGGGTACAATGATTACAAGAAAATATAGATCTTCTCACGTACACTTTTAGCATTATTTCAAATACTGATCGGGGATTCCTTCCAATTATTTTTGTATTCTGGAAAGTTATTTTTGTCATACTGTTTTTCATTTGGTTCCATAATTTATTATTTATCACCGCAATTTTTATCAATAACCGTAGTATTCAGATAACGCTGTATTTGATTGTGTTTGAAGCTGAATCAATAACAAAAAGTGAAAATCAATAAGAAAGACGTGCCCTAATTCAGTAAAATGAAGCAATAAAAATTATAAAAAAATTGCGTTTACACAATTTAAATTTACCTATCACTGGGTATTTGAATGACAAAATTAAATAAAATTACTTTAATATGATTAGGCAATTGAATGAGAAAAATTGAGTATCATTATATGTCTCTTTCGAGATATAATTAGGCAGATGAATGACAAAATAAAATAATGTTATATTATTTACACTATTTACATTGTTTAGGGATGTGCGTTGTGGTGCAGTGTAATCGACTCAGAGCGACAAATCCATATGAATTCCCTGCATTCACTTACACACATTAAGAGACGGATTAATACCTTTCCCTTGGGAAAGGTATTAATCCGTCTCTTCCCTCCAGTTATGGGTTAAATAATAAGACTGATTGGGTTCTATAGCTTTGGCTGTTAACCAGTCTACCGTAAAAAGCAATAGCAACATAGTGCGGGATAATATTCTGCCCAGTCAGTCATGTCTCTTTTGAAATCACCCAAAGCGTGTATATATATATATATATATATATATATATATATATAGGTTTCTAGCATGAGTGGTATCTTCAGGCGATTTTCAGTAACTGATTTTCCCGTTTTTTTTCTTAAAAAAAAACAAATGGTAAACGGTAAAATCCGTTATTGCAAATTGCCTGAATACACACCACTCATGGTAGAAACCTACGTCGCGTAATAAATTGTTTATAAATTGAATATATATATATATATATATATATATATATATATATATATATATATTAAACGCAAGTAAAAGGTTTTTTCGAAATTCGGATATTATTTTTAAAATATTATAATATTTCGCATGCTCCTAATATTTTTCCCGTATCATTATGCGCGTAAAGTTATGAATATTTATGGACTATGAGAATGAAACTTCCTTTTACTCACACAAAGCTTTTCACATGTGTCTTCAACGATATTAAATTTCCTGGATAAAAAAGGTTTTTAGCTTGAAAACGCAGTCATTTCCAAGAGATGATAATAGTGCTCGCATTCAAATTATCAGGTATATACCAAATTACAGACTACGATTTTTTGTGCTCATAAAAAAACGAAAAAGTCTAAATAACCTTTTTGCGCTTAATAAGCAAGATATGATGCAACAATTATTTGTTTGCAAAAGAACAGATTCCAAGTTGTTCGCAATAAGATGACGTCGATCGTTATGCTGTTTTGGTTCGTGTATTTGAAAACAAACTATTTCGTTTCGATAAAACCAATATTAAATCCCCTCTACCATTAAAACTAACCAACATGGCCGACTTCTTTTTTGTTTACGTTTTTAAGGATAATATGACGATTATATATAAAAACCCACAATACATAATCAACGATAATTTTTTTGTAGTTGAAGGCATACAATTGAATTCAAAATATTTATTTTAAGGCATACATTTACGTTCAAAATACTTATTTGAAGTCATGAAATTATGTTTAAAATATTTTGATTTCGGCATCAAATAACCCTTAAAAGTGTTAAATTGCCGCTAAACAAGACCAAACACGAACTTTTATAACATTGATTCATATAGAATACTGTAATTTCTTAAATTAAACTGTATTCTCAAATATAACTTAAAAAACAAAAAACAAAAACACAATTACAGCCTCTAGTAATTTTAACCACGTACTTGTATATGCACAAAATCTGATGATCATCTACTATGTATGTAGCTGTGAAAGCAGAATAACATAACTTCAGTGTTTCCTAGAAAATTAGATTTAAGCATTAAATGACCCATCAGATACGCTGTTAAAGAAATTATCAAAGACGAAACCGTAGAAAGATCGCTCTTATGTAAAGCTAAAAGAAAAAAAAGGACATCAAAAGAAAAAAGAAAAACAGTAAAATAATAACTGATCATTTCCAACAAAATAATTATTTTATTTAATTTTAACTTTAAAGCCACTAAAACAAAACTGATATCTTTTGCTGGACATAGAGATTTTTTTTTTCATTTTTGTTTTTGCCTTATAGCCAACTTCGACTTGAGTGTCTAGTCGGGATAGATGAAGTGAAAAGATTATACTGAATCAATTGCTGGAACTGATACTACAAGTGTTTGTCCACAGTGTCGTGCCGATAATGTTTCACCATTCGTCAATCAATATAATATTTATGTCACATCTGGTCTTGTGCTTCTGCTAACGATTTAAAGACTCCTGATAAAATCCAAAGAAGAATCTGCACTATCATCAGACTTAACCTGGCATTTCAGCTTCACTCTTTTTCCAAAGTCGTAATGTAGTTTTACTTTACTTTTTCTATAAATATTTTCATGGTAATTCTTCTGATTGGATTCAAGACTCGTATCTATTCCGAGAATGTACAAATTCAAGTGCATCGATAGATTGGCAGCTAGGTTTCATCATTTTACCGTTGAAAAGGGTATATGTTACCGTAAGTTTTAAGCTAGCAGTTTCTTTCCTCGAATTTCTCCCTTATGTAACGCTCTTCCTGCCTCAAGCTTCTTGGTCAAATTTGATCTTAAAAAAATTATATACAATGTCAATCGTCATATTTTGTTTTCTTAGATATTGTTCTATTATAGTTATCTTTCCTTAATAATGTTTTCTATTCTTTTTTTCTCATATTCTTTCGAATTTATTAAACCTTTGAGTCTTAATGGCTTTATTGCCTTGTGGTGTAATGTTTACAAAAATTGCTTGTCTAGCTTTCCAATTTGCTCGAGAAAAGCTTCCCAATTACGTGGAAATTGAAGGTTACAGAAATGAATGTGTAGAAATGCGAGTCGATCTCCTTAATATTTGATCAGTTAATGTCGACTGACATGCTTTTAAATTGCGGTTATGTTAAAGCCGGATGAGGTTGACTTCCCGAAGAAGTGACGATGATTTGGGCCGCAGGACTTGGTTTTATTGCAATTGGCTGTCTTCGTGCAAACGTCTTATTGCTTTAGCCTTCAACAATTCGATTAGTTAGAAGATGTTCATTTACAAATTGAATCGAAAAATTGACATGAAGCGTTCAACACAAAGGTAATAATGGATCATCGCTGTAACCTTCTCAGTTAGGTCAATTCGAATATGTTTCAGTTTCCCTTCGAGGCTGCCTTCAGGATAATGGAAGTGCGTCAATTGAAATTTACTTATATATTAGTATAAAATTCACCTGAACGTTTTCAGTGCGAATAGAGGAAAATTAAACTGTTACAATTTTTATAGCTTCCAACTCTATGTCATCTTTTATTGCAAATACATTTCTTCTTAAATTTTCAGGTTTATTTTTTATTTTCCAAATGATTTAATAAATAAATGTCTAAACACGTCCTCGTTTAAAAATACATAACTTGCTTGAACCAAACTAGACAAGTCAAAATGATCACCTTAGCATTCATTTTAAGTATTATTACAACAGTTAAAGAATAGTGGGTCTATGGCTTGGATCCCGAAACCAAGACTTTAAGTGGAAGTCCCCACCAACTTCTAATTTTTGATCAAACTACGTATATACACACACACACACACACATATATATATATATATATATATATATATATATATATATATATATAAGAAAAAGTGCGAGAAGTTGTGAACGTTTTGTTTAAAACGTAGATTTATTGTTATTATTATTATTACTCGCTTTTTCGTAAAATATATTAAGTGTCCTTAATGGTAATTGTGTCGCTACGTGTCCAAGGTTGACTCTCTTCAGTTGGATAAACTTGTGACTTTACATATCAAGATCTGGCTGTCTTTATGATAGTCTAACGTACCGTGTATATATAGGTAAGTGGTCGGTGAGCAGGTCAGAAAGTTCATATGCGTGCGTGTTGTTGTTGATTTTTTGTACAGTCACTCGATAAATTCTCACGTTTTGGGAAACATTCACCTTTCGTTGACCATAAATTCTTTTTACACTGACTTGCGAAATTTGATTTTGTCTTTATACTTAAAAATTCAGTGATCTTGATTCAATTCTACGGGTCATCTGTTTCTTTGTGTTGCTTTAGGAATACTATTTTTTGCAATGGTTTGCGATTTTTTTAGCGTGTTTGAATTCAGTGTCTGTGTGTATGTCTTAGGTTTTTTCATGTTGTTTTG
Source organism: Ascarosepion bandense (assembly GCA_037127315.1). Lineage (NCBI taxonomy): Eukaryota > Metazoa > Mollusca > Cephalopoda > Sepiida > Sepiidae > Ascarosepion > Ascarosepion bandense. The sequence goes on along the minus strand of JBBBDQ010000385.1, from coordinate 3,504,850 downwards.
TTGAGGTAGAGCTTGTATGTTTTTATAAATATGTCTTCCTGCATCATAAATGTGTCATAATCTGCATTTTAGTGAATAGGCATTATTCTAAATTTACCTTCATTGCATTCGCCTACAATTTCCTGTTATTGGCTAGTTTAATGTTACTTCTGTGCAGGACTACTCTTTTATTCATGCCTTGTGTCTCCAGCCCCCCACCTTGTTTCGCCCCCTACGTTAGCCTTTTTTTCATCTACACCAGTTCTTCTCGTTGGAACAACCTCTATTTCTGTTTTATATATATATATATATATATAAATATATATATATATATATATATATATATATATATATTCATAATTATACATATTATCCTACGTCTATGGCACAACTCGGAGTTTCATGCGTTATACAGTCATCAGGTGCCTATTTCAAATTGACATTTTAATAAATTTGAATTTAAGTTCACTCGATGTTCATGGGAATTAAATCTTATAAAATTATGCACTTTAAGACGTCATCTGAAAAAATTTGTTATATGTTGCGATTTCACATGCGCACGAACGAGGGATGCTGCTGATTATTTTTTGTTTTCTTTTTGTCTAGCCGATTTCATTTAGCGTTTTAATTTTTGTTTCCATCATTTATCTTAGTAGATGATCCCACTCTGTGATAATAGAAATTCTTCCTACAATGGGGAAATGATCTCTGGGGCAAATTTACTATGGATGACCTTCTGATCAAGACACTCTCTAGATGTTTTCGTCGTAGTTTTTGCCTTTCATCAGAGTATCACTTTTTATATCAAATTGCTTTCAGTCTTGTTACGCCGAGTAACCACACATTTGATAGTTTGTTTTGTAAAATGTCTCTTTTGTGTTCAAATAAGCTTTTAGTTACATTCTTTTGTTGTATACTTGTGACGTACACCAGAGTAACGTATGCTGTATAACCTGCAAACCAATGTTGATGATCGGCTGGAAATATAAGGACAGGCAACCTGTGTATAGATATATATTCAGTTTATTTTCTGCGGTGTTACGATTGTGTGTAGAGGGGTAGTAAGAGAAATCAAGTACATACGAGGGAGTAACGGCTGAAGTTGTTTTTCCTTGAGTTCTCTTCGCGTCTCGCGTTTGTCTGCTTACTGCTGTTTCCTCTGTCTCAGCCCGGGAATATATAAGTTTAAGTTCCATTGAGCTTCACCCGATTACGTCATTCCCGAGCAGACTCAATCACCAATTGTTGTTTTTGGCCAGTTGTATTTTGACTTGATCACATTATTGTTTATTCAATTGCTCATTTTTCCAACTTTAACACGCTGACTCAATGCCTGTTTATTTCATTATTTCTGACAACCGAAACCTATTTATTGTCGGCTAACTAAAATATAATCAATTTCTGTCTTCATTGTTTTATAATTTCGAAATAATTTAATGCAAACTGTATTCTGTCTTTAAACGTTGTTTCTGCATTTTTTCGCTTCTGACCGAAAAACCTAATCAAATTATTTCCATTGTTTATATTTTGTGAACGTGAAAGCCGGCGTTTTTGGCACAATGCACTGGGTTTTTTTCGGCATTCCAGCTTCGACTGAAATCATCGCATGTTCTTTTTTGCTCTCGACAAAAAGATTTTTTTCAACTTCCATTAGTTAGTCCTTAGAATATATAAAACTTTGAAGTTTCTTCTCTGCATATCCAGCGACATTATTCTAGGCTACCAAGTAAATTCATCTTTTAAGTTTTAGCTGCTTGGTTTGTTTTATATTTATTAGTTGTTGTAGATTTTACATTGAGTCTTTTATTTTTCACTCATTTCACTTCAAGCAAGGCAGTACTGCCTCTAGTACGCAGGAAGTGAGAGTGATAGAAGAGGGATAAGAAAAACAAGCCGAAAATCAAACAAACAAATAACGGTGGAGGGGATCTAGTTTTTTTAAAATTGTAGATAAGATAAGGTTATTTGGTAGAAAAATGTATTTGTTTGATTCATTCAGTTTGTTGTTTTTCTATTATGGAATATGTTATATGTTTCGCATTGTATGTAAAATAATTAGGGTATTGAAAAAGCTTGGAAGGGTTTTCACTCTATTTCTCCTATTCACGTAAATATTAGGATATGAAAGTTCTAACACACACACACACACACACACACACACACACATATATATATATATATATATATATATATATATACTGGACGACTCAAAATATTCACTAGTAGTTACCTTATATTCCTGTTTATAATACGAAAAACTTTTAATAAAAAAGGGAAAAAAGCAAGTGGAAGTTTTCAAATATTCTTCAGTCAGTCAAGTGCCATACATGATACAAGCTTAAGCGATCATGTCTCAAAAGAGACGTATCTGGCTCGGCAAATGATTATCCCGCAGTAGGTTGCCATTACTTTCTGCTGTAAAATAGTTGCCAGTCAAGGCTATAGAATCCAGTCTGTCCTGTTATTTAACATATATATGGAGGGAAGAGACGGATTAATAATTTTCCCAAGGCTATTTTCGCACAAGTGAATGCAGGAAATTCAAGTGGAATTCGAACTCGGCTCCCCGTTTTCACGTTCTGAACTGATATCCACTACATGACTATGCACATACTTAGCTTTAAAAACGACTATTTTAAACAGCAAGACGATAAATTAACTCAGTATAAAAGATAATTAAATACTATGCAGGCTGGTGTTGATAACAGTTTTTTTTTCTATAATCATATCGCCCCAAGGAAGGCCGTTTACTGCCACTGGTGTGCAGAGGCTTACATAAGAGGAAAGTTACAAGAAAGAGTGACAGATTATAGGGGCTGTCAGGAAGTGGGTAAGAGAAGGATGAGAATACTTATGAGAGTAAAGTGGACGGAGAAAGGAGCATAATAGAGAGGATGCAAGTCAGTAAGATACGTAATGGCTTGTTTAAAAAAGTTATTTGATATGTCAGTGTTATATCGCGAGAACGATATAAATATCAAGGTAAACTCCCGGTGGAAAGATTTACACTTCACGTAAAGGGTAAACAAATAACAGAGTTTATTATATGGAAAAGTACAATAAACAGAGAGTTCAATAAAATGGTAAAAGAAGACGGAATAGGAGCGGAAGTCTAATCCTATCGTAGTTCCTTAGTTCTTAATATCTTAGGCGAGTCAACTGTCGGGGGTGATAGGATGTTCCATTATAACAATCAGAAATGTTCGTTCTTTGGGAATCAGAGTTATGTTATTATTAGTACAGTTCTGAACACAAGTCAGTCAGTTAAGTGCCATACGTGAAACACGCTTGGGCGATCATGTCTCTAAAGAGACATGACTGACTGGGCAGAAGATTATCCCGCAGTAGGTTGCCATTGCTTTCTGCGGTAGACTGGTTGCCGACCAAGGCTATAGAACCCAATCTGTCCTGCTATTTAACCCATAACTGGAAGGAAGAGACGGATTAATACCTTTCCCAAGGGTATTTGTGCGTACGTGAATACAATGGATTCAACTGGAATTCGAACTCGGCTCCCCGGCTTCTCGTTCCGAGTCGATATCCACTGGACCACAACGCACATCCGCCTGCATGCAAGACAAAGTTTATATATTGATTTTCATTGTTTATTAATATATAGAAATATTAAGTCATATAAAATAGAAAAGTATGAGAGAGTAATTAAGACCTTTAAATGTACACTCTTAGGTAAATGAATTGAAGTAACTGCTTTTGTTTCCTTTATTTCTCTATACGGTCAGTTTTAGACCCACTAGAAATAGATGGTGTAATCGATGTCTATTATTATTAGTTGATTTGCAGCAGTGTTCAGTAATATGAATCTATTTTCAGGGAGTCCACCCACGTCTTTTGAACAGGTAAAGAGGCTCATCCCTTGTTTCCTGTTTAGGATGTGGTTCCCGACTTTTTTTCCCCCCAATCTTCCTCAATTTTTTTTCTTTTCTTTTTTTTTTCTCAATTAGAGTAGATAAACTTAACTATCGCCCGGTTCACACTACACCCACGTCTTTTGAACAGGTGAAGAGGCTCATCCCTTGTTTCCTGTTTAGGATGTGGTTCCCGGCTTTCTTTTTTTTCCCCCAATCTTCCTTAATTTTTTTTCTTTTCTTTTTTTTTTCTCAATTGGAGTAGATAGATTTAACTATCGCCCGGTTCACACACCACCCACGTCTTTTGAACAGGTGAAGAAGTTCATCCCTTGTTTCCTGTTTAGGATGTGGTTCCCGACTTTCTTTTTTTTTCCCCAATCTTCCTCAATTTTTTTTCTTTTCTTTTTTTTTTCTCAATTGGAGTAGATAGATTTAACTATCGCCCGGTTCACACTACACCCACGTCTTTTGAACAGGTGAAGAGGCTAATCCCTTGTTTCCTGTTTAGGATGTGGTTCCCGGTTTTCTTTTTTCCAATCATTGTACTCTTAAGTAACCCCATGCGCATCAGTGGCGTCACCGCCTTGCTTGGGGTGATATGATAAAAAAAGTATGATGAAATTTGTTTAAACTTGAGAAATATTGCTTCATCCACGATTGTATCGGATTTTTATCACGCCCAAACAATATTGTCTCGAATGTCGATTAGTTGTCGTTACTCAAAGTAAGCGTACAAAAATTGGAACGCTGCACGAACACACTGGCAAGCCTTACACAGAGATTGCGGATGTTGTTGGTGTTAGCCTTTCAACTGTCAGTCGTGACACCATGGAGAAGAAACACACTGGATCCATCAGTAAAAAACTTAAAGAAAAATTTAGTCGAAAGCGAAAAACAACGCAAAATGACGACGTATACGTGATCGAGGAAGGTGTAAAAGATCCTAGAAAGATATTATTTGTTGTGCTTCAGTTAATTTGCTCAAAAGTGTATTACGGGTATGTACTAGCTCCTTTCCCTGAAAATTCGAGAAAAATTTTGAAATGAAAATTAGAAGAAACACGCAATGGCTAAACATCCGGTTTATTTCTTTTTTTTTTAAATATCAGGAGAACTTAAATATTTTTGTGGAATATACATTTCAAATTGAGATATCGATTTATAATATAAGAAAACTTGATAAAAATTGCATAGGGTTGCTGTAACAGCGTCATATTATATTCATAAATGTAAACTGTTCACTGGTTTTCTTTCCGAAACACGAGCCCATACTAAAGTTGTATTATACGCGTGAAAATACAATAATTCACGTAAATTTTTTCAGTTTAGCACCGATAGGGTAGATCTGCTTCTTCTATGTCAACATTATGCTCATATTTATTTTCATTACCTGCATATCTATTTAAATGTATATCTAATCACTTAGTATAGTCCAACAGTATGACCCGTAAATTTAATCTGGCGTATATTAAAATATATATTTTTAGTGTATCAAGGGAGCAGATAACATCTACATTAAATATTAAATCAAAACAACCCACACTTTATAAAATCACATTTCAATCTAGTCATAACACATTACATTGAATTTAGACATATGGTTCTTAACATATCGGTCTCTCACGAGGTGTGACGTCATAGAACCGCATTACAAATTTACGAAAAGCGTCTGCTATTCGGTGACTGTTATCGTTGCTTTATGTCAACACAAGCTAATATCATCTTTGATGGTGGATGTCTTTATGTTAACATTCCTGTAAACTCTCTGGAGATGGCTCATGTGAGCTGAAAGCTTAGAACCAGTACAATAAAAAAATATCCAAATGTTGAACAATTTTTGTCTTTATTTTCACCTGAAATTAAAGCGAAAATACGATGTTTAGAACTGCTCATTATTAAACATAATAGACATTTATTGTCTGTTATACTTAACAGTATATGTTTAGTAATGTATATAATATATATTTTTATTATATATAATAAATATTATTATTCATAATAATATTCTAAATATATAATATTCTGTGTAATAAATTATAATACATAATATGATATTATAAATATATAATATTTTATATAATACACGCCACATTAAATTTATTTTCAATGTATGATCTAATTAAACACTAGTAATAGAATATGTTTTTTAAATAAAATAAATACATAGCTTTTATTTACATTATTTGTATTGTTCGATTTGTTCTTATCTTCGTTGTCATATTCACGAAGTTTCGGTTGTTTTAAACTCCAACCTTCTTCAGATAACTAGAATTTTGAACTGAACACCATTTTATCAAGGACACATTGCTCAGTGGATAAGAGCGTTGGTTGGTTCATGTGACTTGACCCAGAGTGTTGTAAGTTCAATACGTGGTTACAGCAATGGTGAATCGTTGAGTTAAAGTGATAACTGAAACATCTGTAGGTGAAATGACTTATGAAACGAGATCAATCTATCCCATTGATCAAAATAAAGGGTTTCAGTTCAAAATTTCAATCACCTGAAAATGGTGTGAGCATACGATAATCGAAACGTCGTTAATACAGTAACAACGATGAGTACAGCAATTTGAATAATGTAAATAATGACAATATCTCATTTCAGAAATATAGATAAATACATAGTTTTTATTCTCAGTTTTGATAATAACAAATTTCACAGACATTACTGGCGAGAACGATTTACAAATCGCAGATGCATACGTTTCTTAAGCGTAAACAAGTTATCACTCACAAAATGGAGTCATTGGGTTGTGTTCAGCGTTAAACACTATTTGATTATTCGGCCAGAAACAATACTTATACGCGTACCAGTCTTCCAGTCAGTACACAGCCATTTTGGTAAATGATATGTTACGTCTACGCCCTTACATCTGCTTTAACATCTGGTGGGACTGAGCAATTTCTGAATACGCACACATAGAAAGATTGTGGAACATTACATGAAACCGTCGGCAATATATATATAGGTATATATGTCCATTCCGTAAACGGTGAGGATAATCCAACAAGATTAACTTAATATAAAATATCAAGTGTTATATCTATATAGAGAGCTCAATGGATGTTATCCAGAGCAATATTATATTTATAACGGAAAACTCAACACGTCATTTCAAGTGGTTATAAACTATAGTTCATTTCTATGAGCTAATTGGCTCATTTCATCAGACCTTACAATATTCCTTCCATTTGGTACAAAACATTTCGCCGGAATAAGCATTTTCTTTAACTGAAGAGAAGGATAAAAATAAAAAAATAAAAATGAAAATAAAATAAAAAAAATAAGAAGAAAGAAAAGGGAAAGAGGAAAAGAGGAAAACAGTCCGGACTTAGGCATTGGCGTCAGATCTGTCTGGGATTGCTCAGGCCGTCGTGAAGAAGTTGACCTGTAAAAGAATTTTTAATTCTTTGGATACTGGTGTTTGTTTGACCCCATAAAACCAACCCATTCATTTATACTAAATTATATCCATATATACATATGTGTACATTTCCACATATACTTACAAATGTGATTTTGTTCATGTCTACATATATTTACTGCCTTACACTTTTTCGTATCTAATTACGAGTCCTGGCGATAGTGTTTTCATACATATACATTTCACAAAGACGAGATTTCCGCGCGTATAAGTAGCGTTATATACATACATACATATAATTGCTAGTAATTCTCACACATATTCTCAAATTACTCCAATATTTTATACTTCCATACATTCAGTGAATTTACGTATATATGCCTACACATCGCATATATGCATATGTATTTTTTTTTTTTAATCATTTCACCCCGAGCAAGGCAGAAACGCCACTGATGTGCAGGGGGCTACATAAATGTAGAAAGATTAATTAGAAAAGAGTGAGGAGTACAAGCTAGTTAGAAAGGAACAATAGAAAGCTGAGAAAGCAGGTGCAATGACAGATACATGGGCGGAGAGAACGTGAAGATTATACAGGGGAGGGGAGAGAGCTAGAGTCCAGTGGTTAGTAGGTGAGTATTAACTTTGCTTTTAAATTTCTGGAGGTCGTAGCCGTCAGGAAAGCAAGAATACGGGAGTGAGTTCCACAGGCGGGAAGTGCGAGAGAGGAAGCTGCAGGAGTAGAATTGTCGTCTGCGTTTGGCTAACCTGACTGTGAATGGGTGGGACCCAGTTGCCAGTCTGGTTGCACGGGTAAACACCTGTTGAGGAGGCATCAGTGACTTAAGCTCATCCGAGCAGAAGCCATGAAAGTATTTATAGAAGAGACAGAGGGAGGCCACATTTCGACGATGGGAAAGTGGCTGCAGACGAGTCGCCAGATCAGTACCTATCAAATTACAGACTCTCCTTTGGAGCTTGTCAAGAACACTGAGGAGAACGGCAGGGGCACCTGACCATAAATGGCAGCAGTACTCCATGCACGGACGGATGGTTGACTTGTATATATGCAGGATGGATTCAGGTGGAAAAAACATGCTGGATCGACATAGTGACCCAATATTTATACAAACACAACTATAATTATATAAGTATACGTGCCACTTTTTTTTTTTTTATCTCTATGCATAATGTACGTCTGTGTACATCTAATTCCCAAATGAAGTGGCATATTTTCTTTTCATACTTCTTAATAAACCTTACTCATTTATATCCATACATACCGGTCTACCTCATTCGGATTGTTGATGCTAACCTGTACATCTTCAGGTAGAATGATCAGTACATGGAGGGGGTATAATCAGTTTCAGGAATGTATAATTGATTGTATCTAAAGTTAACATAACTCACATATAATCAAGTGTTTTCATATGATGAAAAAACGTATACATAATTAGTTCCGTTCTTATATATGCAAAATGCTTACACCTGTGCCCCCTTATACACATAATAATGAATACAATAATACAATAATACATATAAACATGTACAAAATTCTATGGAAGCATGCATAAAATTAGGTTCACCCATCTATATAAGAGACATATCTCACCTTACATTTGGGTGCCCTATAGTGGATATCGACTCGGAACGAGAATCCGGGGAGCCGAGTTCGAATTCCAGTTGAATCCATTGTATTTACGTACGCACAAATACCCTTGGGAAAGGTATTAATCCGTCTCTTCCTTCCAGTTATGGGTTAAATAGCAGGACAGATTGGGTTCTATAGCCTTGGTCGGTAACCAGTCTACCGCAGAAAGCAATGGCAACCTACTACGGTATAATCTTCTGCCCAGTCAGTCATGTCTCTTTCGAGACATGATCGCCCAAGCGTGTATCACATATGGCACTTAACTGACTGATTCTACACGTGAAATATTTATGTCGAAGTCATTATAGTGAACTTTTTTTCTTTTACATTGTTTATGATAGGATATTTCTTTTAAAACTACGTGCACCAATAATATAAAGTCATTGTTTACTTAGATGGGCGTGTTAATTCATTGCTTGGTAGGTCCTTATCCTCACTTTTATATATATATATATTATTCATCCACATACAAGCTTGTTTCGCTGTATCACAGCTCATCAGTGTGGTTAGACACATCCACTTGCTTCTGGCCGGGATCGAAACTCCAATATATATTCCAATCGTAAACGAGTTATTACGTGACCTAGGTTTCTACAATGTTTACAAATGGAAAATATTCAAAAGTTCTGCAATATAATTGTATTGAACACTTTTACTACCAGTGTGCACTGGCCTAATTTTATTATAACCCGAAACTAAGTAATTAAACAATATATACCAGCATGCAGTGTGGGTATAGAAGAATCCAAAGGAGTATCCTGTACATCCTTCGAACTTTTGTTGACGCGTGTCATCTGTGTATATGATTGTGTATGAATATGTGTATGTGTTCGCCAAACTAATGTATTTTTCTTAAATTTTCTCTTTTAAGGGAGCGACCGTTATTTTTATTCGCTTTTTTTTTAAAGATTTTTGTGAATCCCATCGTGTAAAATACTTTGTTAAATAAAGACGGAAGCTGACGATGGTTCGCCTGAAATAGGCCC
>JBBBDQ010000385.1:3145000-3490000 GCA_037127315.1 Ascarosepion bandense | reverse complement strand
AAAGTATAGAATTATTGTTGCTATTAGTATTAATAATATTACTTGCTACTCGCACGGTTTATGTTATATATATATATACATGCATATATATATATATATATACATATATATATATATATGTATATATATATAAAGTCATTATTGTTATAATAAAAGTACACTGCAACTAAAAAGCCATCAGTGCTCAGTGAAATATATAAATGAAAATATACATATTATCCTACGTCTATGGCACGACTCGGAGTTACTTGCTTTGTGCAATCACCAGGTGCAAATTTTAAACTCATAATTCAAAGTTTGAATTATGCACCTGATTATAATACATGAAACCCGAGTCGTTCCATATATGTATAATATGTATATTTTTAATATATATATAATACAGCGCTGTTCATACATTGGGCGCTGTTTTATTAACATCTGAATAATAATACTATATATATGTACACCCTCTTATGTATATTTATTAATATATGTTACCGCCTAGTGATACTTCATGATATGCAATACAATATTCATTTTTTTCTCAAATTCTTCTCGGGTTAACGTTTTAGTTGACATGAAATGGAACGACTCTATTGAATCTATTACTATGTCAATTGTGTAGAAAGTCAGTCCACTGTAACAGATGTGACAATTTTTCTCTCCGGTATATATATTTACAAATTTATAAATATACCATTCCTCAAAGCTTTGAATATTGTTGCTACATATGGTCTGGTGTCACTTGAGCTTCTCGATAAAATCAAAAAAAAAAAAAAAAATCAGCAATATTGTTGATCCTCATCTGGCAACTTGGCTAAAGTCACTGACCCACTGTCATAAGGTTGCCTCTCTGTGCCTTTATTTCATAAATACTTTCATGGTAATTGTTCGGATGATCTCTTCGCTTTGGTGCCTAGATTTTAAGAATTTAACCGCAATACTAGACTACCACCGAGAACTCATGAATTTACCGTTTACAGTTGAGCAAGTTAAAACAAGTTGGAAGTTCTACGCTGATAGTTCCTTTCCCGTATTTCTTGCCTGTGAATCCCATTTTCAGCTCGATGTTTATTAGCTAATTTTAATCTGTAAAAATCTAAATGCAAAATTAATCGCTACCTGCAGTCCTCATGATTACTCTTTTCTCTTTCTGCACCCTGTTAATGTTTCTGTTCCTATTTCTTAAAAACATTGTAACCCCTTGCGATTTAATGGCTTTACTTCCTTTCTTGGGGTGATACCGATTAAAAGTTCTTATTTAAAGGATTGCCTAATCGCTGCTATCTTGAGTAATCGTTCCGAAAACCAAAAATACTTAGAAAATGTCATGACATAACGCGATGTAAGTTAACCCTAACATGAGCAAGTTGTCATCCAATCCTTTCTAACTGTCCTACATTCCATATCATTTTTGTTCACGCGTTCTCTCTCTCTCCCTCTCTCTCTCTCTCTCTCTGCCTCCAACCATTACTTTTGGTTTCTTTTTCTTTGTTCGCTATTACATCGGTTTCGAAGAAGCCTCGAAAATGTTTTATCTTTATATTTCGTGACGTTTCGCAAAACTCCATTATCTCAGTGAGAGTAAAAGAGCGGAGTAAAGAGAATTTCCAGGAGAGGCGGGGACGAAGTTAGCAACTGATATATATTCTGCTAGGTTTATCAAAATGTGTTGACGCTGTTGTGAGAGGAATTCCAAGAAAATCAAGAAAAAAAATTTCGATATTTGAACACATATTTAGAAATTAGGAGGAGAATCGGGCCCAAAATTTTTAGTGTCACTTCGCAATTAAAACAAAATATCTATATTAAATTTCAGATAATATTCTTGCGCTTACATCCCTACTTAAGACAGAATTTATATATATATATATATATATATATATATACGACTGACAAATTCCTGTGGTTAATTTTCTTATTTAAGTTTTCTTGTTTTATTTTGTTCTGGACATAAATTTCATATACAATTTATCCAAATGTTTCTTATGGACGAGAACTTTCGGCTATAATTTTGCTATTATCATGAATTGTTTTATTTTTACGTGTAACAGAATATATTTTTATGTATCTATTTACAATTATAGAAATGTTATATTTTCCACATAGGATCAGATGTTTTTAATGAAACTCGTATAAAGAAGTGATTATTTTTTAAATACAGAATTATATATATATATATATATATATATATATATATATATAATATCTCATATTGAGTGCTGGTGCTAATAACAAAGTGCTCGATGCAAAATAACAGAGGTAAAAATTATATATTAATAATAACTTTTTTCCTTGCCACTAGCACAAATCTGAGTTTCATACAAAACTCGTTTTTTCTAAAGATTGCGTTGTGTGTGAAAATCAATGTTGTGCTACCGGTAAGGAAAAATGTATACATTAAACAATGGATTCTTATTTAATTCGATATTTTCATTAATTTAAAAATCATTTTAGCAGATATTTTGACAGACGTAATAAACGATATTTATGAATAGAAACAGGGTGTCTATTTTAAATACAAATTAACAGCCTTTGAATTATATATATACATCTATATATATATGATTATTAACAATAAAATGCTTCAGTTATCTTAAGCACTTCAACTCTACGATATCGTTTAGTTCACTCTTCATATATATATGAAAATGACTAATATATTATGCTCTTATTACGATTAAGCTACCTGAGGAAGAGAATTTATAAAAACAGGTCTACTTATGCTATATGCGTGACTCTTCAGAAATGAATTGAATTCTTTTGGTGACTGGCATGTGTATACACTGCTTATATACAACACGTTAAAATTTCGATTCCCTGAATCGAAGCCTATGGCTTAGGGAGTAGCGACTCCGACTGACACCAAATCGCTCGAGTTTCGATCCCGGCCAGAAGCCAAGTGGATGTGTCTAGCCACACTGATAATTTGTGATACAGCGAAACAGGCTTGTATGTCGATGACTAATATATATAATAAAATGTTGAGGTTTTTCTCTCATTATTTTATATTGTTTTGTTAATAGCCATTGAGCTCTCTACTTTTATCTAAATGATATTTTATATTAATTAAAGTTAAATATTGGGGATTATTCTCTCCGTCTTCATTTGTCATTCTCTCCTAAATACAAATTTATATATATATATATATATATATATATATATATATATATATATATATATATATATATGTATAAACATTGACAGATGAACAAATAGACCACAACTAAAGGTTTTAGGGTTTTTTAAACAATCATCAGGAAGTCGGCCCTAAATTAAACGCATGAAACATTTAGGTGTGGTCGACAACTCTTCATTACGAATTTATTAGTAGTTTTCATTTTTTTGTTTTGTTTTGGGTTTTTTGGGGGGGTTTCATTTTATTTTTTTTAATCGTTTAACTACAAGCAAGCCAGTACTGGGTGTTACATGAGAAAAAACCGGAAAAACAGAAAACAATAGACAGGGAATGTCGTAGACAAAAGAGAAAGATGGTCATGGAAGTTTCACTTAAACGTTTAGGAATGCAAGTCAATGGAAGCTAGTGCGAGAAAAGAAGCTGGAGAATAGAAGTAGCTGATATATTTGAATGTTTTGACTGTAAAAGGGTTGGACCTAGTTGCTAATTTAGTAGCTCTATTAAATTCATGTAGACGAGGTTCCCAGAGAGATAAACTGGTCTGAACAGAAGCTGTAAAAATATTTGTAGAAAAGACAGAGGGAAGCCACATCACGTCGTTGATCAAGTGGCTGAAGTCGGGCTACCAAATCGGAATCTATTACATTGTATATCGTTTCTTGAATTTTGTCAAGAACACTGAGATGAATAGCAGGAGCCCCGACCAGATGTGGCAATTGTATTTAGTCCACGGCGAATGATAGATATTATATGTGCAAGATGGATTCTGACGAGAAAATCTTCTGGCCCGACACAGTGACCCAAAATTCGTCGCAGTAGATACAGATATTGATTCGATTTACTCGTTCCACTTGATGTTTGCTGAGAGAGTGATGATGATTTATTGTAGACTAGCGTGATTCATACTAAAAATATGTAGGAGAGTTTGTCTGTAGGGATCATCTTCATATTAGAAGCATTAAAATTTACGAACCATTTCTTACTTCAGTTCAGTACAGATTGGAGGTATTTTTCAAGAGGTGCTGTGACGTTTCCTTTGTCAGTATTGGCAAATTTCTCATTGAGACTAGAGCAAATGATGGTGTCATCTGCATCATTGCATACTTGGGAAATCATTACATCAGGCAGATCATTGGCAAAGATCAGGAAAATCGTAGGCCTTAGAATAGTCATGAGAGACAACTGCATTCTTGTGAAAGGACCTGGAAGCATTTCCGTTTAAGACGACCTTCATTACACGATTTGATAGGAACAATTTGATTAAATCGAACACATTTCCAGTTGTACCATAGCCCTGTATCTTGCGCAGAAGGCTAGTGTGCTAAATCATGTCAAATGCCGACGAGATACCCAAAGCAACAGCTCGAACCTCGCCGTTTGATTTAAAGTATTATTAATTCTATGTCAGCTAAGATAGCATTAAGCACCCCATTAGAAGTTGCTTATTTGAACACACACACACACACACACACACACACACATATAAATATATTTTTGTTTGTGAATTTAAGCAGCAAATTTTCTTTTAGACATGTCAAATTAAATAAGTTGCAAAATTGTGTCAGCATATTTTTAATAAAAATATTTCATACACACTATTCTTCATTTGCGTACACAGTTTTGCGTTTATTTTTTGTTACGATAACTCACACCCCTGAAGATGATCTCGTAAAAATTGAATGTACTTGGGTACATTAAGAAATGAATAATAACATCTGTCAACGTTACAGCTCATTTCTGACATCTTTCAATATATATATATATTAGGATCTGGAATATATTCTCGCTCAATTTTCATAAAAAAATAATGCTTTATTGGCAAAATTAGTAAGCGACATGTCACTGAAAATGTTGTCCATCGCTAACCACTACTTTTTACCATATTTCTGGCAGGTTTTGATTTCCACATTGGAAAATCAAGACATTTTTAAAACTAATCTCCAGTCAACCCATTTTCGGAATCTTTATAAGAATGATAGTGCTCCTCAGCTAGGCCATGTGCCATCGATCAGAACAAGTGATAATCGGACGGGAAATGTCTGCTGAATAAGGCGGGTGGGGTAGTACTTTCCATATAAGCGTTTCCAAATAGGCATTTACTCGTTTTGCAACATGTGACCTAGCGTTATTATTTTGCAAAATCGAATTGCCGTGTCTCTGCTGATATAGCGGCTGTTTTTCTTCAATTCCCTACTCATACCTAACAATTATAGTCGATAGCGATCTCATGTGATGGTTTCGGTTGGTTTAAGCAGTTCATTATAAACTTCACCCAGTTGATCTCACCAAATGCAGAAGCTTCAAACGATGGATAATCGACTTTGCCATCGATGTTGATGCGTGTCCGGATTTATCATGCGGTCTTCTAAGCTTAGGGTTATCGTAGTGTATCCGTTTTATCGCCTGTCACAATACGATTCACAAAACTTTTCTTTTCTGTCGCTGAAGGAGCTGTTCACACGTGACTGGCGCTGTTCGACGTCTCTCGGTTTCAACTCGTCGGCACCCAATGTTCTTACTTTTGATTCATTCCTAATGTTTTCAAACGTTTCAAAACTGTTGTATCATCAACTTTTAATAATTCTGTAAGTTTACCTCGCTCTTGACATGAGTTTTCATGAAATAATGCCTCCAAGTATTCGTTTACAAATATTTTCAACGCGCCAAAACGTTTTTTACCTTCAAGATAAAAATCATTATTTTTGAAGCGTCTAAACTAATCTATACATGTTGTTTCCGACAGCACATGGTCAACTTAAATCATTGGCCGCTAACAATCGGCCTGATTGGAATACCGTCTTTGTGAATCTTAGGTAGACCATACATGTGAGGTAGCTTGCCGTAGCGTTGAGACAACTGTCTGTATATCTTAGGCCGAAAGTGATCCTTGTTCTTGATTAGGATGTGCGACAGCAGTCACTCCGTTTTCAACGTAGAGTCTTTCTTTACCTTGCTATAACTACCACTTCTAATAAGGTCTTCCAGTTCTTTGGTGTATTCTGTTTTGTCCATCATTACAGTTGCATTGCCGTTGTCAACTGGTAATATGATGATGATGATGTCATTTATCCGTAGGGTCCTGATTGCCAGCCTCTTTCGTTATGTTAGTTTTGATGGCTTGGCTTTCTCCAATGTATGTCTTACTTTCTAAACTCATCCGCCTGAGTCTGAGGATTGTTCAAGGTTATTTTCTCGATGACTAAGTATGGTATCCGCCTGATGGTTGTTGCGAAGTTGAGACCTTTATTCAGCACTGAGTTTGATGTTGATTGATGTTGACAACTGCCGTCCCAGGTGGGTGATGATCCTCATATGTCTCCTCATATTTTAATCTATTTAGTTTCTGTACTTGGCGGATCTTGACTGCATCGAATTCTTGCCTGACATATTTTTCCAATTCATGCTGGATCCTTTTTCGGTTTTCTCCGTCACTAATCCTGCCGAAAAAGACCTCTGGGAGATATCAGACTGTAATTTTTGTTTCATCCATCGGTTGTACTGGATACATTCTCGGACCAGGGCGTGTCTCTCTTTTTCTGCGATCTGACAGGATCTCCTTGAATTGACGGCAATTCTCGGTGCCAAGCCTGCATGGATGAGTCGTAATTCCCTGCATCGGCGTAGGAATGTCTGGTGGTTTGATATTCGTGCCAGCTTCAGGTAGCACTTTTCTATTCGTCTCCATATTTTTGGTGTTTCAGGTTCGTACCGATCCTTCAGTATTTGTCTATATTTCTGAGATGAGGTAGTATTTACACTGTTTACATAATTCGGATTATTTTCCTCATTTTTGCTGCCATCTTTTTTGTAATGGCATCGCACGTAGAATGAGAATGATATACCCCGTTGATCGTAACAAAGGGTTTGGTAAGAAATTCATAGCACCTGAAGAAGGCCTGAGGGTACAACGGCTGAAACGTCAGAAGCATGGCAGTAAATATGAGGACAATAGTCTGAATAATGTACATAGTGCAATGTCCGTGAAAATAGCGTGAATATTTACTGGTGTTCGCTATTATTTCTCTCTAGCTCTTTGTTTTCTATTAATGGTTTATTTCCTGCATTTTTTCTTCTTTTAATCACACAATATCATAGTTATTTTATTTCAAGTTTGAATGTCCTGTAGAGGCCTGATGAGCATCAAAGACTATTTCATACTTCCAGCTTCCCAAAAAATAAAAAGATATAGACAACTACGACAGCGACACTAAACTGTTTGTTGTAAATGGGATAATGTACTTATTGTACTTTATAATGTACTTTATTAACTAAGGAATTCATGTAATATTACCCAAGTCTCAATAAACTACAACTTCCAGCACAACCTTCACGCTCTACTCTAAATTAGCGAAAGCGAGATCAGATCGAAAATGCAGTACCAGATTGGCGGCAAAGTCGTATTTTACACTTGGATTTACTTTTGTTTTTAAGTTACAAATAAGTTCTACATTTACCTTGATAAAATCTACCAGGGGACAAAACGAGTTGGTAAAGAAAAGCTATCCCTTTGTCTTTAAGTATATTTATAGCCCTATGCAATCCTTCAAGAGCACGAAATGCCTTTGCAGAATTATATATATATATATATATATATATATATATATATATATATTCAAGTGAATAAAGAACGAAGAAAATACAACGTTCAACGCATAAATTTCAAACAGTGTTCAATATAGAAATAGAAACTGGGACATAAATTTCTTAAGCTAATAGATAAACATTTCCCCAAAAATAACCTTTAAAGCAAAATTTTTAACGGGAATACAATAAAACTCAGTTATAGTTGCTCAAACAAAGAAAGAATAATTAAATTACATAACAATAACATTTTGAAATCATACAGCAGCAAAAACAACTCTAAAATCAATGTGAATTTGCCTCATAATAATAACTCTTGTAATTGTAGAAACCCGAACCAATGCCTAATAAATGCTTAAAATCCCTGATATATATGTGTTCGATTTCATCCATAGAGAATCCTAAGGATGCTAAAATTTATATCTGAAATACTATGAACTTTTTTAAAAAGCGAGTTTACAACAACTTCTCATCCTTCAAGATCAAGGACAAAAAATATGACATCATTTTCTAAAGTTAAATAGAAAATCCCCAAAGAGGCCATAACATCTAAATCGGTAAAATAATCATGTTTCCTTTGTCTACACGAAAAAATGGAAATTATTAAATATATGAGGAGTGACATATTAGTAATCTAGAAGCATGAAACCACATAAATTGCAAAGACATTAAAGAACTAAAATTACAATCATGCTAAAATTACTAAATCGAAAGTATAGATCTCTAGAAACGATAAACATTTATAGTATTAATCTTAGTACCACATTATTCAATTCTAACCGTTTGGCTTCTCTTCTTGTATATTTTTATCTATTAATTTCTCTATAAATTAATTTTTCAATTATTTCTCCATTTTATTATATTATCACTAATGAATTTATATTTTCGTGTTACATTTCTAAATACCCTCAGATCTGTGCTTTTTAAATAATTCCTCTTACCTAAATTTGGGTTTATTTCTATCATCGGCTCTCTCCACTTAGCCCTTTCTTTCTCTCCTGTTTTTCCTTTTGCTTTTTATTTTTCCTGTGTTCATCTTGGCTTTTTCTCTGTGTTCCTTTCACTTTCTGTACAGTGCTCTTTATTTTCTTTGTATCTCTCTTTTCTTTTTCTTTTAGCCTTTTTTTTTGTTTTCCCCTTCTTTTGATTTACCTTTTTTGTTTTCTCTTTTCTATCCTTTTTATCTCGTACAAAAATTTCAAAAAGTAAAGAGGAAGTGAGATTTTTTAATTTTCTTTTCCAAAAATAACGTTTATTAACATCATTAACTACCTGATGAGACATTTTTCTTTCATTGTCGAAACAAAATATACACTTTTGTAGAAAATTGAAGGAAGTGAGATTTTTTTAATTTTCTTTTCCAAAAATAACGTTTATTAACATCATTGTTAATTACCTTATGAGACATTGTTCTTTCAGTGTCAAAACAAAATATACACTTTTGTAGCAAATTGTAATTCGTACATGTTCTAAACTATATATATAATACCTAGTGAGCCAAACAGACCTACCTAGTTAGCTCTTTATTTTTTAAAACAATTTTTCCTTCTTCGTAGATTCGTGGCAGGTTTTTCGACACAAGTATACTTATAATCTCATATACATATATATATATATATATATATATAGTGTGGAGAAGGTTTGATTTCTGACGAGTACGAGTCCAAATCTCATCATGTATCTATTTGTCAGAACATGATGGTGAGAAGATAGTCCCAGCGTGCATACAACTGATACAACTGTTGGTTCTTTTCGATGATTGTGCTAGTTCGAAATCACATGTCTTGTTCAGATTGTTTTTCACGCTGGATAAAGCTCTTATCCACAAACTGTAACTAAGGTCCGCTTAGCATAGCTGCAGTATCAGCCACAGATGGGCTCTGAGAGTGTTAAATAAACATACCTGTGCCTAAGTAATTATCTTCAATGGAGATTAGCAAGCTGCCCTTGTAAACAGACACACACACTCACACAAATATATATATATATATATATATATATATATATATGCATAAGTGGTTTAAACTACTAGTTATATATTCCACAGTATAATATTTGCTTTTTTAAAAATTGCTCAATACAGAAGCAGACCATTTTTAAAGATACAGTTATTATAATAATATATTATAATTGTTAAATTAATAGCATATTGCAACTCAAAAGCTATCAAGTTTCAGCGCTCAGTGCAGTGAAATGTGATTCAGTTACGGGGTCACATATATGTTGATAAGGAAATTTGAAATGAAATATAAATATTAAAAATATAATAAAAAATAGAAAATGCTACCTTATTAGTTGAATTTAGTGGAGTCGGAGGTTATCATAACTTAAAAGAATGGTGGGTGTAAACCAATGAATATTGGGGCATTAGTGTAGCGATGTGTGTATAGACAGGAGGAAGTGTCAGTATTTAAATAGGAATGGAACAAAAATGTAGCCAATTTATGATTCTGGATATGACGAGATTCAAATTAAAACCATAAAAAATAAAATATTTACTTTAAAGGTGTTTTGTTAATATGAAAATGCAATTTCAATGTGAGTAAATAGACGTACGTTCAATATTAATTATTAAAGTCAGAATTACTTGATTTTAGAGATAGCTAGTATTGATAGTAAGCGTACAGAGCAATGTAACAGTTATATTTAGGTTTAAGGTATAATTAACTAAAAGGTGTAGGATTTTAGGTTAGAATAATAGTAAACAGTTTAAGATAATTAAAGATATTTAAAGTGTGAATTTTTTATGGTGGCACTAATTAGTAATTTTATTACGTTGATTTGGGGAATTTAATTGTATTTTTTTCATGTAATGATTTACGTGTTCTAGTTTTTGTTAATAACTTCCATTTTATTTTATTTTCCATTTTATTTTTTATTTGTATCTTTCAAGGGAAAATGAGTTACTATAGATTTTATTAATAAAGAATGGTTTATGCTGATAGAAACGCGCCCAAAGTTATCTCAAGCTGTTTACTATTTGTTATAATCTATAATCCTTTTAGTTATTTTTTATTTTTATTTTAAATTTCCTTAAAAATATATTTGTATGACCCCATAACTGAACCACATTTCACTGAGCAATTGATGACTTTTTAGTTGCAGTAAACTAATATTATAACAATAACGACTATATATATATATATATATATATATATATATATATATAACATAAAATGTGTCAGTAGCAAGTATATATATATATATATATATAGTGTTAATTGTAATGGCGTTTACTGCCAAAATTACTATGTTTTTTGAGTAGTTCGCTGATATAAAGCCATTTTAGACAGGCAGATGTTTTTGTCATAACGCGCGCGATATGAAGCTAATAGAATTAAAGTGGAGAAACTTGTCATTTAGCTGAGCGGTGTTGTTTCAGTCATGCTGATTTTGAAGTTTCGTGAGTGCATTATTGTAATGTCTTCAGTCTTCAGGCTTATTTCGAATTTCGAGGTCGACATGACTGAAATAACACCGCTCAGCTAAGGAACGAGTTTCCCTCTCTCTTTCTCCTATAGAAGGATTCAGGCCATTTTGTGTCTATCTATACAAAAGGCTGCTATACAAATCTTGAGATATTTGAGAATGACTTGACACATTCAAAACAGACAACGTATATATATATATATATATATATATATATATATATATATATAAAGAAAAATGA
Organism: Ascarosepion bandense; assembly: GCA_037127315.1. Classification (NCBI taxonomy): domain Eukaryota; kingdom Metazoa; phylum Mollusca; class Cephalopoda; order Sepiida; family Sepiidae; genus Ascarosepion; species Ascarosepion bandense. The sequence continues at coordinate 3,478,628 of JBBBDQ010000385.1, read as the reverse complement.
CAGTGAGACAGTTCGCCATCAGGCATTATGAAATTAAACTGTGTGTGCGAATCGAACAGCGCAAAAGTTTACAATTGGTATTTGCAGTTTTTAGGCGATTATATCAAAATCAAGAATTTCAAAGAAAACGTTAGAAACCAAGTCGATTAATTTTTAAGGTCAGATTTGCACTAATGTAAGCATTACTTTAGTCCGACTAAGGAACGGACGAAACTCGTCATACGAAAGATGTTTCTCACTTTTTCTTTGATTTTCATTTCTCGTATATTAAAAATGATAAAAAAAATATATGAAAGATTATATATATATATATATATATATATATATATATATATATATATATATATTGAAAATAACTTCCTTCTATCAAGCATTACGACAACAGCAATAACAAGCTGTATAGACCTATAACATTTCTTCTTCTTCATTATGTGCCGTGTCCCTTCAAAACGTAGGCGACCAAGGACTTCCACTTGGCTCTGTCTCTTGTCGCTCCCAATAATTTTTCTCTTGGTATTTCGTTTAAGCCCCGCTTCGCCAACCATTTGCTTAGACCTAACAAGTACGTCTTGCGCTGCTTTCCTCTGTCTCTCCTTCCACTTATCCGACCTGTGAGTATTAAGTGGTCCAGGCCCTTCTTCGTCGACGTGTCCGAGGAACCACATTTGTCTCTTCCTGATATTTGGTGTCAGTTTTCTTCTCGGTTGCATTCTTTCCAACACCTCATCATTGCACACATGCTGCGTCCATGGTATACTAAAAAGTCAGAAAGGGAAAACATATTCAGGCCTGCCCAGTACAGCCATGAGCCCTGGAAATGACATACCACTACATTTTGATCACAAATCCATGGTCTTCCGAAACCGACACACACACACACACACACACACACACACACATATATATATATATATATATATATATATATATATATATTACATAGAAAACTATTTAAAACCTCACGAGATCGTGTAGCCATTTCAACGGGTGAAACTAACTCCATATCGGAGACGATCGTAATCATTATAATAAATTTCAATTATTTGTGTTGTATGTAAGTAGGAAATACGGGTAGCGAAAAGAAAAAGAAGAAAAAAAGAGAGAAAGAAAGATAAAAGGATGAAGAGGAAAGAGAGAAAGGGGAAGGAATAAGAGTGTCGGATTGGCAGACAGGAGAAAACGAGGTAAATTAGGTGGGAGAAATCGAGATAGATACTTTAACAAAAAGATAAAAATCGGTTTAGAAAAGCAAGGATTTTTCCAGCTTTTAAAAATTTTTCCAAAGTTTTTTTTCGTTTCAATCTAAAAACAGGGCCAAAATAATGTTAAGATCAAAATAATTTACTTTAAAAATTTTCCTCAGCAATCAAAAAGGGGGAAATAGGGAGGAAAAAACAGAAAAGTTAATCTGTAATATAAGTAAATTATATTGCTAAAGAGAAGGAAAAAAAATTAGATTAAATATGTATATAGCAGAATATGCGAATCTTTAGCACGGCTTTACAAATTAAAAAGATTATTTGATTGTTATTCAAATCGCAAGAAATTATTTTGAACGCATCGTTGCTACAAACCAACAGACAAAATATATTTATTTTTACAATACAACTGAATGAATTGTGTTATTATAGAAGATACAGAAATGCGTCTGTATGAGATAATGTATGTGACACATATATATTGTAGCAGATGTCAGTTGGTAAGAAGTGATCTGTCTTAATACTAATGCGAATATCTGTTGCTGAAAAATAATTGTTCCCAATGTTATTTTATGCATCTATCGCTAAAATATTTTTAGAATAATATATACTAAAATAAATATGCAAAAAATGTGAGTAAATAATCAAGTGTAGGATTTTAAGATTTGTATAACAAGCGAACGATCGCCCTTGACAAATGTTAATTAAAAAACTCCTCAGAAACTCAAAACAATGATCCTATTTATAATGAAACATCTGTTCCAGAATAAAATGGATATATTAATTGGTTTATTAGTTATAAATAGTTTTACTTTTTAAATATCCATTCTAAGAAAGCAGAATGTTGTTGATCATATTCTGAAGTGATCCTCAAAAATGTTGTAGCTAACAACAAATCTTAATTGTCTGCATGTTCAAAGAATTCCACACGTGTCTCATATGACATCGTTGGTTGGTTAGTATATGTGTGCAAAAATTATTTAATTTCAGTGTGAGCTTTTTTGTACAAAAAATGAGTTTCCGAAAACAGCACTTAAATCTAGAGCATTTTTCTACAATTCTCAAACGAGGTTTCGCACATACAAACACACACACACACACATGTATATATATATATATAAATATATATATTTAGTGTATCGAGGCAGAAAGTAATATTCTAAACATATGCTATTAAATATAAGAGACAATGAATGTCTATTATGTTTAGTGATGAGCCGTTCTAAACGTCGTATTTTTGCTTTAATTTCAGTTGAAAATAAAGACAAAAATTCTCCAACATTTGGCTAATTATTTATTGATTTTCCTCTAAGCTTTCGGCTCACACGAGCCGAAATATATATATATATATATATATATATATATATATATATATATATATATATATATATATATAGAGAGAGAGAGAGAGAGCGAGAGAGAGCGAGAGAGAGAGCGAGATATATATATATATATATATATATTTATATATATATATATATATATATATAGGGAGTAAGAGAAGCTAAAAGAGAGAAATAGATTTGTAATCTAGCGTTCTACATTCAATTTCTAGCTATCGGATACAGTGGATATGCCAATCATTTAAGTGTCAGACGTGATACACATTTATACGATCATGTCTGATCGGGCATTAATCATTGGGCAGAAAATTTTCACACAGTAGGTTGGCATTACATCCTGTGGTAGACGTATAGCCAACCATAGCTAGAGAACTCAATCTGTCTTGCTACTTAACCCATAGCTGTCGGAAAAAGTGACGGATTAATACCTTTCTCAACGAATTCAAATGTGCAAACACATGACGCAAAATAAACCACATATAATGTCACTTGAGAGAACGCACAATTGAGTGATTAGATCGCGAATAACAAAAAGCAACTTGCAATGTATTTGTTATCAAATAAAACTGTCATTTATCAGATTTCGCTATGAATTCATTGCTGTGATATTTTTGTCCTGCAAATAGATTAACACATACTTTTATGAAAGTATTGCTTCCCAAGAGATGATGTCTGGCTTTAATTCCAAAACCTTAGTGCGCGACCAATATGGAATCCTATCCCATTTAAATAGACTTTCATTGAAAGAATATAAATATATATTCTAAGGAATGTCTGTTTACTTCTTAAAGATATTTTATTTGGAAGGTGTGTTTTTCATTATCAAAATTCAGATATTTTTCATTAAAAAATTACTATGAATTTTTAAATTAAAAAATATCATCAATCACAGACATTGATGTAAAGCGTCTAGAAAATATGAAAGAATATAGAAACTAATCATTTAAATATTTCAGATGATTGTTGAATGAGAAGAGAACGACAAGTGGGAATATTTAGGAAAATATTTCGGCAAGAGATGAAAGAAATATTAAAATGATTCATGTAAGGTGTGGACAAGACAAAATATCGTAAGATAAAATAGATACGGAAGACATATATAGAAATATGTATATACAGAGTGCGATGTGTAAATTGTCACAATTTTATATTCTTATGTAACGCACTTATTTGTCAATTGTACACTATATTAGGATCAGTTAGCTATTGTCTGTGATAAAAAATAGTGCTGTGACTCAAATCACTCCACCAGAAATTTAAAAACGGCATGTATTACTGCTTGACCACACCGAAGGAAAATGCAGAGGATGTGGAAAGTGTTGGATAAGTCTAATGGTAATTAGGAAGGTTTTTTGAGTGATCACTAGTGATGACGACGTTATGTCTTCATCTTCCCAAACAGCCACAGACTCAAACTTGCAATGTGTCTATTATCAGATAAGAGAGGCCTACATTAAGTGTCTGGAGGAGGTAGTGCTGTCCTGATTCATAAGGGTGGCTGCTGGAAGACCCTATGTTTGGTAACAGGACCTTGCACGATGCCACACAAGCAGGAGAACCCAGTTCGATAGAGTATTCATGTCAATGTTTGGCCGGCTAATCGAAGGATTCGGTTCGAATTTCCAACGTGCCGAAACATCGTGAATATGGAATTAAGATGAGATCAAAAGTCTGAATTATGTAAATTGTGTAATATTGATAAAAATATGTTAGATTAATAGACAAAAATTTATATATATATTAATCTGACATATATATATATATATATATATATATATATATATATATATATATATATAAATTTTCATCTATTAATGACATATTTTTATCAATATTACACAATTTACATAATTCAGACTTTTGGTCTCAACTTAATTCCATATTCACGATGTTTCGGCAGATATGTGTCCAGTCATTTTCAGGTGATACACGTTAGAATTTCGAACCAAATCCTTCGAATATATATATATATATATATATATATATATATATATATATATTATTCATTTCACCCCGAGCAAGGCAGAAACGCCACTGATGTGCAGGGGGTTACATAAATGTAGAAGGATTAATTAGAAAAGAGTGAGGAGAAAGGAACAATAGAAAACTGAGAAAGCAGGTGCAATGACAGATACATGGGCGGAGAGAACGTGAAGATTATACAGGGGAGGGGAGAGAGCTAGAGTCCAGTGGTTAGTAGGTGAGTATTAACTTTGCTTTTAAATTTCTGGAGGTCGTAGCCGTCAGGAAAGCAAGAATACGGGAGTGAGTTCCACAGGCGGGAAGTGCGAGAGAGGAAGCTGCAGGAGTAGAATTGTCGTCTGCGTTTGGCTAACCTGACTGTGAATGGGTGGGACCCAGTTGCCAGTCTGGTTGCACGGGTAAACACCTGTTGAGGAGGCATCAGTGACTTAAGCTCATCCGAGCAGAAGCCATGAAAGTATTTATAGAAGAGACAGAGGGAGGCCACATTTCGACGATGGGAAAGTGGCTGCAGTCGAGCCGCCAGATCAGTACCTATCACATTACAGACTCTATATATATATATATATATATTAATTGTTATAGGTCAGATTTAAATAAAACTAGACCAGTAAACAATTGAATTAGAAATTGGTCAATAAGTGTTTGAATAATTATCCAACATATAGAGATTTTAGATAATTATGAAGGGATGATCAGCCGGTTAAGCTACAATGGTTTTGACCTTTTCGGTTTCGTCAGGCGATTTGTTTAATTTAACGGTTAACGCTTTTATAAATTCATAACTGGAACTGCAAAGTATTAGAATGCTTTGTTATTGGGAACCCTTTTATCCGGGTTTGTGCGAGCTTATAAAAATATTTTCTAATCTGTCTACATCCAGGCATTAATTTGGACCTTTCATTTAATAGCTTTTTTTGTTCTGTAAATAATACTATAGTCAACATTTCTTCTAGGCACAATCTTCTGATATGACTACCGTTGCAGGGTTTGGCTTTTGTTTCATATATGGTTGGTTTGTTTTGTGCTTTTTTTAAGTTTTTCTATTTTGAATGTGAACTTGTGCTTATTCCATCATGTTTTAAATATTTATTTAAATTCATTATGAAAAAAAAAGAATTATTCTTAAAATGTAAAATATATTCCGGATTTAAATAACCTACAAAGTGTTGATAAGCCGTAAAAACAAAACAAATAGATAAATAAACTTCGGATTTCTTTATCATATTTTCCGTTGTGTGTTAATCAGAGAATTTAATTTCAACATATACTTGATTTTGATGTTTCCAAAATGTAGCTGTCAACTCGGTTTGTTCTGTTTTCTCACAACTATAAATTCTCATTATTCATCTGCAATAGAACGATATTTTTATTAGTTGTTCATTAGTCGAATTTCCAACGTGTATCACCTGAAGAAGACCAGACACACATATGCCGAAACATCGTGAATATGGAATTAAGATGAGATCAACTGTGTATTTAGAATTGCAAAGTAAAGCTGAGTCTGTGTATATTCGATGTTTATAAAAATACAAGTGTCTTCTTTAAATATTGGTTTATTAAATCTAATTCAGTTACTTCTGTTTAACGATTTCTTCTTCATGATCGTGTTAGTGTATATAAGAATAAAGTTAGAGCCATTTTCTTCAAAAAACGCAGAATTAAATACGTTGACAATATAAACAAATATAAAACGGAATGTTTATAGAGGAGACTGATACCATTAAAGGAATGTAAGTAATTATACATTTGGTGAGATTCTGAGAAGAGATTCAAGCCAGGAATTTTTCAGAAGCCCTCTTAAAATTAAGAGAATTATACAAGCAAATTATCAGAACATTTTCCTTTTCAAATTACTGTTTTGCATTTGTCCCGAATATAGAAGTTAATATAATTCCCATTAACACAGTTCCTCAAGCAAACCATTGCGAGAAAGTTATTTTAAAAAAATTTTTTTTTAATCATTTCACATCGGGCAAGGCGTAAATGCCATTGAGGTGCGGGGGGCTACATAACTGAAAGAGAATTAATTAGAAGAGAGAGAAGAGGAGTACAAACCAATTAGAAAGGAGCAATAGAAAGATGAAAATGCATGCGTGATGCCAGTTGCAAGGGGGGGAGAGAAAGGAAAGGATATACTGGCTGGGGGAAGAGCTAGAGTCCAGTGGTTAGTAAATGAGTCTTGACATTGCATTTAAATTTCTGGAGGTTGTAGCCGTCAGGAAAGCAAGAATATGGGAGCGAGTTCCACAGGCGGGAAGTTCGAGAGAAGAAGCTACGGGAGTAGAATTGTCGTCTGCATTTGGCTAACCTGACTGTGAATGGGTGGGACCCAGTTGCTATTCTGGTTGCACGAGTAAACACCTGTTGAGGAGGCACCAGTGACTTAAATTCGTCTGAGCAGAAGCCATGAAAGTACTTATAGAACAGACAAAGGGAGGCCACATTTCGTCGGTGGGGAAGTGGCTGTAGTCGAGCCGCCAAGTCAGCACCTATCACGTTACTAACTTTCCTTTGGAGCCTGTCGAGAACACCGAGGTGAGCGGCAGGGGCGCCTGACCATAAATGGCAGCAGTACTCCATGCACGGTCGAATGGTAGACTTGTATATATGCAGGATGGATTCAGGCGGAAAAAACATCCTGGATCGACACAGTGACCCAACCTTCTTAGATTTAGCTATGGATTCGATGTAGTGGTTCCATTTGAGATCAGAAGAGTGGGTAAGGCGGAGGAGGCGCAGTGTATTGCACTCAGGGAGAATCGCTTTGTCCATGCTTATGGGAGGCAGGAGAGGTTTCCTGTGATGGTTGACAGACAACAGCTTGGTCTTTGACGCATTGAAATTGACAAGCCACTTCTTGCCCCAATTCACCACAGAGTGTAGATCCCGTTCAAGGACAGCAGCGAGAGTATGTCTGTCCGCCACGCCAGGTTTCTTACTGCTGCGGGAGTATATTGTGGTGTCGTCTGCATAGATGCCTACTTGGGACTTGATCTCATCTGGGAGGTCGTTGATGAAAATAAGGAAGAGCCTCGGGCCCAGGATAGAGCCCTGGGGGACACCGGCATTCGTGCTGTAGGATGAAGAGGCATGCCCATTCAAAACGACCTTCATTTTCCAGTTGTTTAAAAAATATTGGATTAGGTCAAGCAGGCGTCCGCTAATGCCGTAACCCCGTAGCTTGCAAAGAAGGCCAGAGTGCCAGACCCTGTCAAAAGCCTTGGAGATGTCCAGAGCAACCGCACGAGCCTCGCCTGACTCGTCGAGGGTCTGGAACATGTACTCCGTAATGGTTATCGGCAGTGGACCTGGCAAAGCGGAAGCCATATTGCCTGTCAGAGAAGAGTTTATGGGCAGTAAGATGTTGAACTATTTCTGCATTGATTGAACACTTTCCCGAATATCGGTAGAAGACTGATACGGCGATAGTTGGATGGGTCCGAGGGTTCACTACAATTCTTAAAAAACAGGAACGACTGAAGAGAACTTCCAGCATGTAGGAAAACAGGAAGCCGAAAGGCAGTAGTTAAACAGTTTAGAGAGGACAGGGGAGAGTTTAGGGGCACACTTCTGAAGGACTATCACCGGGATTCCGTCATAACCACTCACCTTATGGGGGTCAAGTTTTGAAATTACTCGGGATACTACCTTCGGGGTAATATGTACGTCGTGCTGTTTGGCCTCAGATCTATGCCAATATTCAGGGAACTATGTTGGTTTTATTTATTATGATATATTTAAAATTCATATTTTCATCAATCTGCTCATATAGAAAGTATACAAAGCAAAAGATAGGCCTGGATTCACACACACACACACACACACACACACACACACATACATATATATATATATATAGGATTAATGAGAGAAGTATGTCACTTAACTGAGCAGTTTCATGCCGACTTCGAAGTTTCGTGAAAACACTGTTATGATACCTTCACTCCTCGAGGCTGGGTTCAACTGAGCAGATTCATGCTGAACCTGCTCAGTTAGAGTGACAAATTCTTTGCACTAACACTATCAACTAGCATCTATGCTAACGAGATCACCATTTATTCCTGCTGCGATGTGAAATCTGCCTAGGCTTACAAAGCAAATCTCACTGCTGATCTTGAAAAAGATCTCCAATCTGTGGTGGATTGTGGTAAGAAATGGCTCGTAAATCTTAATGCTTCCAAAACGAAGCTGATATTCATCAACCCCTATAGACTATCGCTCGTATCCCCATCAGCATGGATCACGATAGTCTCCCTGAAAGCAATACACTGCGCTTTCTTGGCTTGACTCTCACGGCCGACCGTGGAACAACTACATTGAATCAATAGTCAAATCAAAAGCTAGGAATGTCGGATCACTGTGTCGGTTCAGAAAGTTTTTTTCTCTTCTGAATCCATCATACATATCTACACGTCTACCATCACCCTCGTGCATGCTACTGTCACATCTGATCGAGCGCCTTTGCATCTCTGTATTCTTGACAAAATCCAAAGGAGAATCTGCAATACAATCGATCTCGACCCTGTAGCTCGACTACAGTCATTTTCCTACCGATGAGATGTCGCTTTCCTCTATCTCTTCTACAAATATTTTCACGGCTTCTGCTCCGACGTGCTTTTTTCCCTGGTGCCCCATATACAAGAAATTACTCCGGTTACTAGACTAGCAAGTAGGTCCCACCGGTCTACCGTAAATACAATCAAATGTAATCGCAAATTCTAATCCTCAGCTTCTGTTCTGTTTCTCGGTTGTGGAACGCTCTTCCGTATACTTGCTTCCCTGATGGCTACAATTTCGAAGAGTTTAAATGCAACGTTAACTGCCATCTCTGTTCTCCTTGACTCACACCCCTGTATCTTGTTCTACTCCTTTTCTGCTCTACTCTCACGCAGCACTCGTCACACCAGTGTTTCCATCCTTCACTACGACACAACCTGTTCTTCTTTCTCTTCACTCTCCTTTTATGCAACAACCTGCCCACCAGTTTCTGCAATGCTTTGTTTGAGGTGAAATGAATATTTAAAAAGTCCTGATGTTAGTTACACGTGTCCTTTTTTTCTTTGTTTCCTTAAGACTGTTGTTGCTTGCATGTTCGGTCCGTGGTATTGTCAGCATGCCTTTTCCTTTTGATTAATAAAACTTGTATCAATAAAACTATTATTATCTTACAAATAAAATAAATTTATGTACAAAACTTTTAGATTTTGGCATTAAATAATTTGCAAAGGGTTGATAGGCCGCGAAACATAACCAATCCACCACTTACTTTCTAACCAAGAATTTGTTTTTTTATAGATAATTGAATCAAAAAGGACACATATACTTAACATCAGAAATTGATCAAATGATTCGTTTTCTACGGCTTGTCAACCCTTTCCAAGTTATTTAAATTCAGAAAATATTTTTAGATTGTAAGAATATTCTGCATTTAAGATAAAATGATTTACTGATACAAGTTTCACTAATTAACAAATAACTAGTGACAGAATTTGAACTTTCCTAAGGGTATTTATATTTTATGTTAAATATCCCAACATTTGTAGATATGTCGCTTATTGACTGATTAATTCATTTTATAGAGCTTACGAACCATTTGTGGTGCAGTGAATATCGACTCAAAAGGAGAAATCGGAGAGCCGAGTGTGAATTCCATTTGAATTCGTTGCATTCACTTACGTTAAATACCCTTGGGAAAGGTATTAATCAATCTCGTCCCTCCAGCCATGGGTAAAACAGCAGGATAGTTCTATAGCGTATAGCAAAAAACTAACTGTAGGTTATTTAAAGCTAGAAAATATTCTTAGATTATAAGAATTTTTCATCATTTAAGATTATAGATATTTCTTGTTCCATGTTTTACTAACTCGTAACTGTTGAGAAAAAGATGAACTCATACCTTTCTTAAGGGTATTTATATTTGGCGTTAAATATCCCAACTCTTTTTTAAATGTCGTTTATTAATTTATTGATTTGTTTTTATAGCTTATCAACCATTTTAGGTTATTTAAAGCCAGAAAATATTTTTAGATTGTAGAATATTTTAAACTTTGTAAAACAGTTTCACAAGTCGATGCTTACTCAATCACTACAATATGAAACTTTTCGAGTCAGAGGTCAATCCTTATCTATCCTACATATTTCCATAATCAGTATTTAATTTCACTTCTTTAATAGGAGTAGGATATGTTTTTCAAAGAGGTTTTCGATAAAAAAAGAAGAAATGGAAGAAGTAAAACCCAAAGACGGTATGGAATAAGGAAACATTTCACTCTCTTAACGTCAACCAACTCCAACAGCGACAGTAAGCTTTCACTAATGCCTTTTTTAGAAATCGTTACGAAACACCAGCAACTTGAAATCTCCCTTGTACGTGACTGTATAATAAACCAAGAAATGTCTAATCTATGTAAATGCATGTAAGAATCTATTCTTAATATATTTTATATACTTCTTATAAAACTAAACTCTTTTATTTAACGCATTTATCTCCCAGTTGGAGATTTTGAGCGGATCGTATTGACATGGAAGTTTACGTGAAAAATGCATAAAAATATCACTTTCTAATTCTCTTTATCTCACTCTTATATGCACAAACAGATACATAATCCATCTTACACATTTATAAATCTACTATACATCCGTGCATTGAATACTATTGTCATATCTGGTCGTGTGCTCTTACTATTCATCACGAGATTTTCGATAAAATCCAAAGGGTCGGCAATTTAATCGGTCTTGGCATATTGACTTCAATCACTTTCTCACCGACGAGAGATGGCTGCCCTTTATCTTTTCTACAAATACTTTCGTGGAAACTGCTCTGATTAGCTTTCTTTTTTGCATGGTGCTCCGAACACATGCTACTAGATTGAATTCCAGTTGAATTTGTTGCAATTACATACGTGCAAATACTCTTGGGAATGATATTAATCTGTCTCTTCTCCCTCCAGCTATGGGTTAAATAGTCGAACACATTGGTCTTTGTAGCCTTAGTTCGCAACCGGTCTACCGTAGAAAATAATTGCAACCTTCTGTGGGAAAATCTTTTGACCAGTCAGTCATGTCTATTTCTTGACATGATCGCCCAAGCATCTATCACGTATGAAAGTTAATTGACTGGCTAGATTTTCATCTTGATTCTATCTTTTTACCGTTGAAATACTTAAATACAACAGCCACTTCTACTTAGACAGTTTCTTTTCTCGTACTTCACGCCTGCGGAAATTCCTTCCGTTTACTTGGTTCCCTGATAACAAATATTTCCAAAAATGTAAAAGCAGCATTAATTGCCATCTTCTTGAATTCCTTTCATCTTTTATCCTTTCTTCAATACCAACTGTAATCTCACTGTAATCTTCTGCGCACTTTTGTCAGACCAGCCTTGCTTGGAGTAAAATGATTAAAAAGAAATATCTCTCTTAGTGTGTGTGTGTGTGTGTGTGTGTGTGTGAATAAATGAGAGACAGTTTCAAATTCTCACTGTATAATGTAGAGTGGAAAACTAACCACTTGTGTATATAATTATCTTTCCTTCTCATTACATGTTGATATTTAGTTATTTTCTTTTTTACTGGGGAAATAATAATGATTATAGTTGCACAAGTATTACTTATAAAACCCATAGCTAGGGCGGTATGAGGAGATTAATTCCTACACACTGTCAAGCCTTTCAAGGAGATCGCGGATATTGTTGCTGTCAACCTTTCAGCTGTCAGTTTTGTAATCAAAGCGAATAAATAAACTAGATACATCGGTCCAAACTTAAAGGAAAATGTGGCCAGAAGAGCAAAGCAACGCCAAGAGACGACGTATACAGGATCAGAGAAACTGAAAAAGATCCTAAGAAGACACTATTCGTTTTGTTTAATCAATTTACACAATGATGTATTAACACTGTCGGTTTAACTTTCAACGTTCCCATTATTTATAATAATTCTTCTTCATATTCAGTCTCCCTTCATGATACGAGCGATTATGGCTATCCACAACTTTACATTCTTTGTAGCTCTAAGTTTTATTTGTTTTCTTGCTATAACTCGCAGGACCTGTTAGGCCATCTATTTACGCAAGCTTGTTAGGTTTTTCTCTTAATGCTTCCCTTTGTCTCTCTCATCTACTAGAAGGGACGGCTAATTGAGAAAACTCTTCCAGAGACCATAACTAGAAAGTGAGTGCAAGGCTTGCAAGTTTTCTTTCCTCATTATCTTTCCCAGAAATTTGAACTGTCACTTTATTATTCTAAGTATAACTGCTCTTTCGTTCGCATTTTCCTTAATTATTTTTTTAATCGTTTCACTCCAAGCAAGGCGGTAGCGCCACAGATGCGGAGAGGGCTACGTAAGAGTAAAGGTTTATGCAGGAGGAGAGTGAAGAGAAAGGTGAACCAGTTACTGAGTGTGTCAGAGAAAGGGCTAGAGACGGATAGAAACATAAGTGTGAAGACAGTTGCGAAGGTAGAGAGAAAGGAGAAGAAGAAGATATACGGGGTGATATAGAAAGATCTAACTGTAAATGGGTGGGATCGTTTTGCTAGTCTGGTTGCACGAGTAAATTCTTGTGGTAGAGGCACCAGTGACTTAAGTTCATCGGAGCAGAAGCCATGAAAATATTTGTAGAAGAGACAGAGGGAAGCCACATCACGTCGGTGAAAAAGTGGCTGGGGTCGAGCTCCCAAATCGGGACCTCTCCCATTAGAGATTCTACTTTGGAGCCTGTCTTCTTTGTTGCTCATATGCTCTGTCCATATTACTCACAGTATTCCTTGGTACATCCACATCTCTGTTGGTTCAAATCCCCTTTTCATATATGGCTAGAATCCAAGGAGGAGGATAGATAATTTATAGCCGTAACACTTTTATCAGTCAGTTAAGTGTCATGCGTGATAGATGCTTGGGCGTCATTTCTCGAAAATGATTGACTGGGCAGATTTTCAGGCAGTAGGATGCCATTACTTTCTGCAGTAGACTGATTGCCAACCAAGGCTATAGGACCCAACCTGTCCTTCTATTTAACCCTTAGCTGGAGGGAAGGGACGGATTAATACCTTTCCCAAGAGTATTTGCGTGTAAGTGAATGCAACGAATTCAATTGGAATTTGAACTCGGCTCTCCGATTTCTCCTTCCGAGCCGATATCCAATGCACTACAGCTCACTTTACTTTTATAAGTAATTTTATTTGTTTCTAACGAAAATTTCATGTTAATACCTTGTTTATCTCTAGGAAGATATCGTTTGTAATTTTTATTCGCTTATCCAAACTCAGTACACAATTATCCGATCATATCTCAAAAGAGACATAATCAACTGGGAAAAAAAAATTTCCCAGAAGTAGGTTGCCATTACTTTCTTGTTAACAACCAAGGCTGTACAACCCAATCTTTTCTATTTAAACCATAAATGGAGAGATAAGAGATTAATTATTACTTTTTCCAAGGTTTTTTGTTGCCAAGTGAATGCAACGAATTCAAGTTCAAGCCAATATCCACTTCTCCATAACGCACATCCACAGTCTGTTAAATGACATACTTGTTACACTTGCAATCCTATCTCTTTCGACTCATGACTGACAAGCTCCAATACGTGGCTGCCGTTTCTTTTTATTGTAAACTTTGTGTTAATCAAGGCTATAGCGACCCAGTCTACCCCATAGCAGGCGGGTAGAAGAGAGGAATTTATATATATTCCCCAAGTGTATTATGTCTGTAGATAGCTATGAAGAACTCTAGTGGAATCCAAACTCGATTCTCCAGCTTCTCAGTCCGAACAGTTAACCATTACACTACCACGAACAAACCAGTTACTGATTTAAATAATAATGTTGCCTGTTCAAATGATATTGAATAGCGAAACGGTTCGTTTGTTTATTTTATGTTGACGGTCATATTCACTTTAAATATTATACTTATCTGAAGAGCACTTTACTTACAAAAATGCACTTCAGTAATTTGACTTCACGAAGTCAGTACTTCAAAAGCAGATTCTTGTCTCGGAATTAACGATTATTTCTCACATGGAATATAATTTTCTTCCTGCCCTGAATTGCTAAACGAGGCATCGAGAAACCGAGCAACGATGTCTTCTAATCGAAACTGGATTCAAACAACAACTTGGCAGCTTTCCTGATCACATCTTTGGCAAGCGAAGCAGATAATCTAATCACTATCCCATAAGGCACGCTATTACACTGATGAGAAGTTTTCTAGTCGCGTGTATTCGGACATGATATCAGTTTGAGTAAAACTTTTAAACTCGACTTTAGTTGCATCAGAAACAGCAACATAGGAATCTCAAATTAAATTAACTGATTGGAAAGTCTTGTTGACATAACTAGATCTAATATAGTGGCTTTTTTCTGAATATTCACTCAATACAAGACCCGTGACATCATTATCGTGATGATCCAACGTTACTAGTTTGATTTTGAGATATTGAATTAGTTATTCCCCGTTGAGCTGTCAAAGCTCAATCAGAGGGTAGATCTGCTAATAGATTCTAAGCAGCTAGAGTTTTGGAAGTTCAGTCAAACACTTTTGTATCATCTACATAGATATTCACTAATCTTGGTTATTTTCTTTGGTAGATTATTAATATAAAGTAAACAGCGAGTATGACCTTGTGTAACGCCTGCATTAATCTTATGGGCTTAAGATAGGTACCTTCAAAAAAACAGCATGAAACAGCATAGTATGAATAAAAAGTTCATAAACTTAATAAAAAAAACTTTTTCCATCAAAATATTTATATTATTATTATTAAGAGGAAAGATCAAAGCAATTTTTAATTATTTTTGAAACATTTTTAATCCCAGCTAACATTTTCAAAATTTTGATAGAAAATGTTGTTTTTATTTGAGTTAGCGGCTAAAAAAAAGTTTACGACTGTTTTACAATGGGTTACGTAATGATGACACAACCCACTTTTTTTCCCGGTAACAAACACATTAATTTGAAAATTCTCGCAAAAATCAAATAATAGTCAGATTTGAATGAAACTTTCAGTACTCATTCACAAATGAGTGAAATTATTTTTGAAATTATTATTTCTTTAAATATCTTGGTGAAAATATTTCTTTTTAACTCTGTTACCCCCCTCTACGTAAATCCATGACATTTTAATAAATTTTAATTAACTGTAAAAATCTTTTTATTAGTTAAATGCAGGACTCATTGGGGCATATAAATCATCTATGTTTTTTATTTTAAAGTGGACAACCTGACCAAAAATCTACTCCGAAGAGTAAGATAAAAATGCAATAGAACTCTGATATAATTTAATTTGATAAACTTTTAATTGCTGGAATAAATAATAATTATTAAGGACATTATAGTCTGAAAAAAACTTCTTTTCCGTTTACTAATAAAATTTTGAAATAATTGTTTTTATTTTTTATTTTTTATTATAATAATTCATAAAAGTGTTAAAAATATTTTAAAAACCTTTTATAAAAACGTTGTTGAATTTCTTTTTTACTTAAGAATTGAGTATTATATTGCCTATCGAAATTTGAAAAGTTTAATAAAAAACATTCACCCATTTTATTTTTAAAGTAATCAAAAAAATTTAAAAAAATTAAATTTTGGAAATTTTTATTAAGTACGGTGTTCCATAGGGGTCATAAGTTTCCGTAGAGGTCGTATTGTTTTTAGAAGTTAACGAGTGTTTGGGTGAATTCCCCTTACATCGAAAGCTACATAAACCACACTTTGATTCTAATTTCATTCTTTTTTATTAAATTAAAATTATTCTAAAAGAAATTTAATTTTCTTAATTTTTCATAAAGCATATTAATAAATAATTTAAGATAAATATGTAATATCTAAACAAAAATATTTAATATTTCAGAAAAATATTAATAAATAACATAATATAACTTAGTTCGGTTATTTTAATTTAATTCTTTCTTTTAAAAGAAATTTAAATTTTTATTTATTCAGAAAGAATATTTTTATTTATTCGGAAAGCATATTTTTATTTATTCAGAAGCATAGTCTGGCTATAAATCTACACTAAAATTCTATAAAATATTATACTTGCTGAAAATATTATGTTAAATTTTTCATTTTACTATTTAGTTAAAAAACAACAAAAAAAATTGAATTTTCAAATGTTACGTTTTAAGCTACATGAATTTTTTGTCACTTTCGGTCGCCATCCAAACGTCATTCACACCTGCTACTTGTCAACACATCATTTGTCACCTTAGATAACGCTGACAAGAGGGCTACCGTCGTTAAAAATTGATTTATTTTGTAAATTTCCAGACAGTAAGCACTTAATAATTGTTTGAAATCAGATAAAGGTAAGTTTCAATTATAAAAATCGACTTAAATAACGTGTCAAGGAGCTATATTTTTTTTGCAAGATTTTTAAAACAGAAATTTTGCTACTGTTTACATAATGTGTCGATTAGTCAATAATGGCGGTAAATTTAAAAGAAAAAAAATTCCAGCATTTAAATATTTGATTCCGATCAATATAATTTCGGTTTGAACTAAACCAGGGTATTTTGCTTACTGTAATTAGTAAAGTTAATCTCTTGGCTTTTAATTAAAGCTAAAATTAAAGCTTCAAGAAAACATTTTTATTTTTAAAAATAAAATTTAAATTGAGGTATCGAAAATGAGCAGTGATTTTTTGGAGGTACCTAGCTTCAGAAGACTTGCTAACAGCATCATGGAGCTCCCTTGCAGGAAATATTAAAACAAACTCTTAAAGTGACTATAGATGGGTCGTTTGCGTAGCGACACCGTATGTCACGTCTTCAATATATCTAAGCTGACCGCACTAGGGATGTATTTGTTGTTTAGTGCATCACTAATGACAGCTAACTTGTCCCTGTTGCAGACGCCCTTCAGGCATATTTCTGTTTGTTCAACGACAAAAATACCACTCAGAATTATTAAATACTTAAGAAAAAGATAAATATAAGTTGACATAATACAAAAATATCAAGAATCAATTTAACCAGCGTCATAGGCATTTTTTTAATTTTTGACAGAGACTTTGTATTTCGAATTATAAACACTAACAAGCGAGGAGGTTGAATTTCCAACTTTCTCGGAACTATATATTTTTATAAATAGCTTTTTATTCACTACGCTTCTTGCTTTCCAGTCGGTTGATTTAAAAAAGTCAGATGCAATGTGTTTATTGCCTTCTGTTTTTTTAATTCCAGTTCAGTTATTATTCTCTGTCCTTAACGGAGTTTTTTCCACACATTCTTTGCTACTCAGTAACTTCTTGCATCTTCGTGGCTTTATTACTTTGCTTAGGATGATACTTTTAAAAATTATATATATACACCATTAGACCACGGGAAGCTATCGTAGCAAATCAAAGTTTAATGACCCTGATAAAGAACTAAGCATCTCTCGTTAGAAACCGACTAAATGTTAATGCAACAAAGTAAAAATACCTTATAATTGTTCACTAAAGGGAGCCGAAGGAGAGTTATAAAAGCCAGAAGTGGGATAGAAGAAACTATTAGCATAGAACTTACGGTTACATCAAGCCATTTTAGCTTTAAAATGATGAAACGTTACCATCGATCTAGTACGACGCTTAAATTCACAAAGTCTAGATACCATAGCGGAAAGTTCATCAGAACAATTACCATGAAAGTATTTATAGAAAAGGTACAGGGACGCTACGTTACGCCTCTGGGAAACGGGCTGAAGCCGAGATGCAGTGTCAAGACCAATAACATCGCAGGTGTTTCTTTAGATTTTAAAATAAAAGAATATGCGAAAAAGTAAAGATTATAAAGTGAAGACAACAATAAAAAGAACATGAATTAAGATGATATGGGATAACGATTGACATTGCATTGCATTTAAAAATTTAAATCAAACTTAAATGAGAATCAAGAAAACTGAAGCTTGAAGTGCGAGATAATTTTTATTTAGTTTTCATCTTGGAGAACGATGTGACCTTACCACTAACCTAGTACTGCGCTCAAATTCAGATAGTTTAGAAATCATAAATGAATTAATACATAAAATACAAATATATACCTTAGTCACTGGACAACCGGGTTTCGTTTCGGTGATCTGGTTATTAATAGAGCTTACCTATAGTTGTACCTGACCGTTATTTTAGATATACTTCTCGAGTAACGGGTTAGTATAGATCAGCTTCAGATGACTCCAGCCTCACTTTTGCGCCATTTATAACATTCTAATTTATTTCTAAATATTTATACACAACGGTAAACTATTAAAAATTACATTTTTATTCAGTCGGTCTGGTTCGGCCATTTATGAGTCTTTTCACACCAAAAAATTAATGTTGAGTTTGAGTTTTGAGTTTGAGTTTTGTTTAATGGCATGTCAACCTCTGTGGGTTATTTAATGCCAAAAAGGTGGGGTCTTAAGGTATTTTTTAATGTTCGGTTATAGTGAGAAAGTTGTTTTCTAGTTATTAGAAAAACATTTATTTCTTAATTGATTCTTCAAGATGATGATTTATTGATAATATCAACTATGAGATTCGTTTGAATTATGGTTTCATAAGACTATGGTTTTTAGGCATAGATTAAGGTTATATAGATCAACAGGCTCCTGGAGGTTATTATAGCTGTGGTATTGTGAAAATAATGACAAAGCTGGGGATGTTATTTCGAATGTAAATAATAATTCCTTATCCCAGAAATTCATACGGAAATAAGTAATTGAGTTTGAGTTTGAGTTTTGTTTAATGGCATATCAACACCCCTGTGTTTATTTAATGCCAAAAAGGTGAGGCTTTAAGATATTTTTTAAAATGTTCGGTTCTTTCAAAAATGTTTTACTGGTAATATTTTTCCTTCAAAATGTCTTGTTGAAAAGGTGGGGTTTTAAGGTATTTTTTAATGTTCGGTTATAGTGAGAAGGCTGTCAGATTTTAGTGAATGTTTTTGTTTTTATTCTTTTTTTTATTTCAGAAAACTGAAAATGTCTTGTAACCTTCTAGTTTTATATTTAAAATGTTTACTGAGAATATTTTTTCCTTCAAAAATGTATTATGGCAATAATTATTTCTTAAAAAATAAACTGCTGGTAATATTTCTCCTTCAAAAGTGTATATTTTTTATAAAAGTTTCATTTATGTATATATTTCTAAAAATGTATTTTTATACTTTCATATTGTTTTGACCGCAGTTTAGGGGTTAACTATTTGCCCATATCTGGAACCCTAACAGGTGCTACCATTCCGGGTCAGGGTAGACCTGAAAACAACAGCAAATAAGAGGTGGTTTTATGCTCCTTGTACACTTCCAATCACAGGCCTTGCTGCATGATGCCAATCAAGGTCGAAAAATTGTTAGGATGACATTTTGTACTGTAACATGAAGGTCGTTGTTGGGTGACCGAACCATATTGATCCATGACTAGGTAAACAGAGCAGTAGATCGATTGCGAGCTCTTGTTTTGCTTACCAGCTATGTCCTGTAAATCGCATTCTTATTCGCGTAAGATTGTGGATCAGGATGGATCTATCAAGCCGTAATTTAGTTGGTGATTGTCTCAAATTGATGTTAAGTATAGCTCCCACTATCCGAGTGTTGATGCCATCAAACTTAGAATCTAGGGTTTTAGTTAATGTCCTAGCGGTGACCCCATACATTAACACCGCTTCTAGAGTGACTTGAAAGAAGCCTTGTCTAGTGGATGAGATTTCCAGATCTTATCTATGTTATTAAAGGCGGCCCATATTTTAGCTACGCGAATTTTAACATCATTTTCAGTAGAATTGATTTCGCTTCTTCACTTTCGAAATTCAAGAGATTTTATTGATTCATTTGAGAGAGTTTTTATTGAATTCATATGCCTCAAGCAGCAAGGCTCAATACAAACGGAACGGTAAATATAAGAAAATTTTAAAAATCTGATCTGTACATTAGTTCAGTTTGAATACTGGTAAATTCAGTCAAAGTTGTGTGAATAATTCAGAAAGAAAAATATTTATATATTTTTCTCTATAATCCCTTTTAATGGATATTATTTATTTTTTTTATTTCATAACTGGTCATGTGTTAGGGGTCGTTCTACAATTAAGTGGGTAAGTGAGGAACGGTGTTTATACAAAATTAAAAAATATTTTAATAATTAAGAAAGAAAGCAAATTTTTGTATATTTGATATAAATATTTTTCTTTCTGAATTATTCACACTACTTGGACCTAAATTACAGTATTCAAACTGAACTAATTTATACCTTTATAACTGGTTGTAAGTCCAAGTTTGTTAAGCAAAAAAGTCGTTAAGTGAAAAGAGGGTCATATACAAAAAAAGAATGCATTTTAATAATTCAGAAATAAATTTTTGTATATTTTTTATTTATTAATTTTTATTCGACATTATTTGCTTTTTATTTAATGAGATTTTATAAC
Organism: Ascarosepion bandense; assembly: GCA_037127315.1. NCBI lineage: Eukaryota > Metazoa > Mollusca > Cephalopoda > Sepiida > Sepiidae > Ascarosepion > Ascarosepion bandense. The sequence continues at coordinate 3,457,732 of JBBBDQ010000385.1, read as the reverse complement.
TCATCGTAAGTCCGAGTTCGTTAAACAAGTAAGTCTTTATGTGAGAAGTGGTATATAATCAAAAACAGAAAATATTTTCATTCTTCAGAAAGAAAGTAATTTTTTTATACTTTATTCAATATCTTAATTTTGATACATTTGAAAAAAACAGAAAAGATTTGTACGGTGTACAATTGCAACTGGTTTTAATGTTTTAATTTTTCTTTATTTACTAAGATTTCACATACGGTTGTAAATCCGGGTCAATAATCAAATAATTCGTTAAGTGAGAAGTGGCGGTAAATCCAAAAGCATGCATACAGACCTCAACTCACAATACTGTCTGAAAAAAATACTGTTGCAATAACAAAAATATTAAGATATTAAATAAATTCTCGCTGACTTTTCATGGAAAGTAATGATTTATTTACAAAAATTAGTGAGAATTGTCTCACTTATTGTTCATTGCTAGGCATTAATCTTTCTGGCAGCATTTAAATTCATCGTTGAAAAACACGTCTTTTGGTCCTAACCACAAGTCGACCTATTTCTTTGTGTCTTCAAAAGAATGAAAGTGCTGCTCACCTAGATCATGTGCTATCGATCGAAAAAGTTGATAATCGGACGAGGGAATGTCGGTGTATATAGCAGGTGGGGTAGGACTTTCTATTTAAGTTTTTCCAAGTAGGCTTTCCCCCGTTTTGCAACATATGGCCTAGCGTTGTTATGTTTACAAAATCGCTTTGTCGTTTCTCTGCTCGTATAGAGACCATTTTTTCAAATGCATCAGTTATAGCTCAGAGCGATCTTCTGAAATGGTTTCTGTCGGCTTGAGCAGTCCACAATAAACCAATTGATCCCACCAAATGCAGAGCAGAAGCTTTAAATCGTGGATATTCCGACTTGCCGCCGATATTGATGCATGGCCGGTTTACTCCACAATCTTCTGCTCTTAGGGTTATTGCAGTCTATTCACTTTTCATCGCTTGCCACGATACGAAGTAAAATCCTTTTTTCTGCAACTGAAGCAGCTGTTCGGAAGTGATATGACACTGTTAGACGTCTTTCGGCTCAAACTTGTATGCCCCTAGTGTCCTTAAATGCTTCCAAATGCTTTCAAACGATTCGACATCGGTGTGTAATCAACTCTTAATGATTTTGCAAGTACAGGTTGTACTTGATATGAGTTATCATGAAGTCATGCCTCCAATTTTTGTCTTCAGGCTTTTTCAGTGGGCTAGAGCGTTCTTTATCTTCAACAACAAAATCATTTTTTGAAGCGTCTAAAGCAATCTCTGCATATTGTTTCTGATAGAGCATTGTTGCTGTAAATCTCAACAAGAATTCAGTGTATTTTACTGTAGATTTATTTTGAATAAAGTTGTGCAATAATATTTCCTGCAAATACACTTTATTTGGCACGAAATGAGACATGTTAAACGCTATAAAAAACAAAGTTGTTACCACTTCTGCGAAATAAGATACACTGAATTTCAATCTTGCTTATCGTACTTCCTTATAGAAGCGTTACACTCTGAAACTACACGCAATCTCTTCTTGAAACTCCATCTGTTGGATAACAGCGAAAAATTATTCAAGGTTCTAATATAACAAAACCGCTACAGGAAAACGTTGGTAGCAGACTCTATGTATATTTTAACCATTTTAAGCAATTTTATTGCTTAAATAATTAATTAATTTCAGCAGTTTTTTCGAAAATTGCCGCTATGCATTTATGAATAATTTGTTTTTATGAATATCTGTTTTTATTGCAATAAAACAGAGAGCTAAAAAGTTAAGCTGATTAAAGATATCGGATTGCGTATTAGAAATGATGAATTTGAAAATATTCAGGCTAAAACATTGCCGGTAGAAATGATTCAGATTCGTATTATCGATTCAGTGATAGAACTGTTTTACTGATTCTAAGTAGATAAATCAAATTTGAAAATATTAACTACAAAATTATTAGGAAAATAATCTCTTCCGTTTCTTTACATCAATCAGGCAGAGCTTGATTACCGACCATGAAATGTATGAAGTTACAGCTTCCGGTGTAAATGCCAAGCACAATAACTAGGCGTTGAGTGGAAAGTGTTGTGTTGAGTGCTGCGAAGGTGTATGACAGTATTAATAAGCTTAAGAAGGTTTATATTTGTTGCACTGAAGGGCCTTTTATAAAAAGATTCAATCATTATTCTTCGTCGTCCCGGTTGGAAAAGCGTAGGTCCGATACTAAGTTCGTTAAATGGGTGTGGGGATTTAGTAAATAACAGCCGAATCATTCGTGATCGAGTGTTCTCAGACGCATCAGATCAATTGGTGGCTTCCTCTATGTTGTTAGAAGTCGGAGGTTCGAATCCGACTGAATGATACATATTCTCGTAACAAAATTTCTCATAAATAATCAGGCGGGTAGAAATATTGTCGTGGCGGACAGATATAATCTCGCTGCTGGCCTTGAACGGGATCTACACTCTGTGGTGAACTGGGGCAAGAAGTGGCTTGTCAACTTCAATTCATCTAAGATCAAGCTTTTGTCTGGCAACCATTACAGGCAACCTCTCCTGCCTCCCATAAGCATGGACCAAGCGATTCTCCCGGAGAGTAATACACTACGCCTCCTTGGACTTACCCTGTCCTCAGACCTCAAATGGAACCACTATATTGAATTCATAGCAAAATCTACTGCTAAGAAGGTTGGGTCACTATGTCGATCCAGGATATTTTTTCCACCTGAATCCATCCTGCATATATACAAGTCAACCATCCGTCCGTGCTTGGAGTGCCCCTGCCGTTCTCCTCAGTGTTCTTGACAGGCTCCAAAGGAGAGTCTGTAATGTGATAGGTACTGATCTGGCGACTCGACTGCAGCCACTTCCCCATCGTCGAAATGTGGCCTCCCTTTGTCTGTTCTATAAATACTTTCATGGCTCTGCTCAGACGAACTTAAGTCACTGATGCCTCCTCAACAGGTGTTTACTCGTGCAACCAGACTGACAACTGGGTCCCACCCATTCACAGTCAGGTTAGCCAAATGCAGACGACAATTCTACTCCTGCAGCTTCCTCTCTCGCACTTCCCGCCTGTGGAAGTCGCTCCCGTATTCTTGCTTTCCTGACGGCTACAACCTCCAGAAATTTAAATGCAATGTCAATACTCATCTACTAACCACTGGACTCTAGCTCTCTCCACACCCCCGTATAATCTTCCCTTTCTCTTCACCTATGTATATGTCATCGCACCTGCTTTCTCAGCTTTCTATTGTTCCTTTCTAACTAGTTTCTAATTAATCTTTTTACATTTATGTAGCCCCCTGCACATCAGTGGCGTTTCCGCCTTGCTCGGGGTGAAATGATTAAAAAAAAAAACAGAATATCTACTCAAATACGAGTATCGTTTAAAAATAATGTTCTAAAAATAAATTAATGTCCCACTACAAGGACTTTGCCATACAAAAGAAGTCATTTACAGGGCAAAAGTACATGACTGAAATGGCCAAAACCAAATATATTTGGGATCAACCATATACACCTTTAAGACCAGGTGGCTCAATCACAATTATACATTCAAAATAGAAAACTTAAAAAAATGTACAAAATTGGCTAGCCCGTGTGGAAACTGAAATCGAAATATGGAAAGGACCCAGACATAACGTGGATTATAATAAAAACAGCTAAGCCTTACAACGGTGAAAAATATGTAGACTGTTCCAGAAAAAAAAGTTAGAGATTATACTATTCCCAAGCAAAAATGAACTATTCAATAAAAGAACAGAAATTATGACTACATGTAACCATACTAAATAATACCTATTAGGTTCATACAACCATGGATGAAAACGTTATAATTTCTTGTAATTTTAAAAATTGCGCGTTCAAAAATTCCCTGCCACGTGAGTGTTAAAAAAGGCACCGTTACGTGAGCGTTCTTAAAGAAAATAGTAAAATCAGTTATTGCAAATCGCTTGAAGACACCACTCACGGTAGATTCTTAAGACGTGTAATAACTCTTTTAGAAATGGAAAATATTCAAAGGTTCTACAATATAATTGTATCAAACATTTTTTAATAATGTGCACTGGTCTGATCTTATGACCAAAACTAAGTAATTAAACAATATATATATATATATATATATATATATATATATATATATATATATATGCACTCACACAATTACCGTGCCCTCTCAACGCATTTACTACTCATTGAATATTTTTATCTTTTGGTCCGATTGGCATTTATTAATCGATTTCACACTTCCAGGCGATAAAACCGAGACAAAGTTCATACATAATATATAAACACACACACACACACACACACACACACACACACACACACACACACAAATAAACCTTATATATATTTACATGGTCTTGACGATCAAAGATTTCAAGATTATGCCTTTATTAATAATGTGTGCGCTCTGCTGTTATAGGTGCGGAAAATAAATATTCTTCGAAAGGCATGAATGGATTTGTTTCATCTCACTCCCAGTTAAGGATTAAAAGAATGACAGGCTCGTCTCTGTTGGCTTGATTGGCAAATCAGTCAGTCAGTTAGGTGCCATACGTGATACATTCTTGGGCGATCATGTCTCGAAAGAGAAATGACTGTGCAGAAGATTTTTCCGCAGTAGGTTTCCATTACATTCTGCAGTAGACTGATTGCTAAACGTGGCTATAGAAACCAGTCGTTTCTACTATTTAACGCATAACTGGAGAGAAAAGGCGACGGATTTATACCTATCTTAAGAGTATTTGTGCGTATGTGATTGTAACGAATTCAACTGGAATTTCACTCGAGAAAAATGTAGACCGAGCAATCTTCTTTTACACACCACATACTTTCTTGGCGTAGGATCAGCATAATTTCATGTCTTAATAAACATTGTATTTTTGGTATCTCTCTTAAACTTCGCTACGTCATACTCAAGTTCGCTAGGTAGGTTAACTTTGTTCCTCTTACCCTTAATATACTCTCTAAGTCTCATATTTTCCAAGTCTTCCTTCCTCATTATGTGCCCTAGAAATTTCACTTGTCTCTTATTGATATTAAAAAAACAAACTACAAGCTACGAAAACTACAAAATTTAACGTATAGCGCAGTCGAATAGGGCCTTCTCTTCCGAAAATCTATCTTCCAGTGTTAACACAGAATCTTATATTGGTTGTTCAGGTATGTGAAATTTATATTATTTACTCTGTTCGAAATGTTGTCCTCATCTTTATTACTATGTTTACGACTTTTCAGTTGTTGAACACTCAAGCCTTCTTCAGTTGCTAGAAATTTTGAACCGAACCCGTTATTTTGATCCCTGGGATGCCACGTCTGAATGCCATGTAGTTATCTCCCTTTAACTCAAAACTCTAACCATTGCCTATATCCACTTGGCTATGTGTCCTTAAGGATATAGACGTTGGTTAGTTCCAGTGACTTGACCCAAAGATTTTGAGTTCAATACCTGGCTACAGCAGTGTCGATCAAATCACTTAGAGAGTTGAGCTAAATGGAGACATCTACATTGCACCTGAAAGTGGAATAGCACATAGAATGAGAATGATATAACCCAGTGATCTAAATCAAGAGTTCGGTCCAAAATTTTTAGCACCTGAAGAAGGCAGAAGCGTTTAACATTCGAAATCTCGTTAACATGGCAATAAATGTGAGGACAACAGTCCAAACAGAGTAAATCATCTAAATAATATTTCGGAAGTATTGATAAATATTGTAAAATTTATATTGTAGATTCATACTTATTGCCTGGTGAAGAGTTTAATAGAGAGATATATACATGGACCGAGAGGGAGAGAGACAGAGACAGAGACAGAGGGAAAGAGTTAACCTCTCGGTGTATTCTCATTTACTAAATCTAGTTTAAACCTTAAGGGACTACAGTTTCTCATCTCTTGTGCTAACTTACCCCAACAAAACATCGTATCTACAAAACTTCTATAACAACAAAGATTAAAACTAAATAAATATAGTGTTCCATCACCATTTCGCGGTTCACTTTTCACGGTATCGCTCTACCGCGGGCTTTTAAAAAATATATCCATAAGTTAAAAATAATATAAATTCGTCATTTTAATGTATCTTAAAATAAAATAAGGGGTTTTCTCGTTAGAAAAGGTAAGGTAAAAATGTTAAAAACCTTAAAAAACATAAAATAAATAAATTATAAAGCATATTGCACCATTTTACAAGAGAACAAAATCTTAGGCACTGAAAGTGGGTCTAGAGCTGGCGAACACAATGGGTCTCATCTTTTCGCGTGGTCTCTACCTACGAAAGACTGTAAACGACTCGCTGTAATATTTAACTGATTACTAAATTTTTATGTAGCAAAGGAAGTTTTTATAACTTATGTGTTTTTTCACACTTCTCATATACGTAAGATTACGTAAATTATGTTTTTTAATACTTGTGTACGGTTATGTGCAACATTTACAACTGTACTGTAAACCTATATTTTACTATATATTTTCATAAGTATAAAATTCTTTATACAGGAAATACACTAGAGTGTTGTGAAGGGTAATACAGATAGAGGCTGTGTTAATATTAGTAGAGTTGGTTTATATAGGCTTAATAAATACCTAAATTATAAAATAAATATCGCGTTTGTACTTCGCGGTTTTTCGCGGGAGTTTTCAGAATACATTAACTGCTAAAAGCCAGGGAACACAGTATTTACGTTTCACTTAATCATCATTTTACAGTTGAAATGCATAGATGCAACCGTAAGTTCTATGGTGACAGTTTCTTCTATTGCACTTCTCGCTTGTGGAAATCTCTTCCGGCTTCTTACTTCCCAGTCAAGTTTTATCTTTAAAAATCTAAATGCAGTGTCAATTGTTATATTCTTCCTTCTTAACTCTTCTTCATTTATTGTCTTTCCTTCTTAATAATGCTTTTCTTGATCTCAAATTCTTTTATATTCTGTATATATTGCGTGCTAGTGGTTTTATTTCCCTGATTCATGGGAAACATTGAAAAAATATTCAGTATCCGTGTGTTTTTTTTCCAAAGTCTATTTTACTGTTATAGAAATTGTAATATAAAACAATGAATTGTAATGTATTTAAATGATTAAAATCCAAAATATTCAGCATTTTTATTATATATCATGCATTCTTTCCAACATTAAGCTTTTATTGGATTAATGTCTAATCGACTTTTCTGTAGCTAATGCTGTGATGACACGGTGTCATTAGTCGAGGTGCTTCTTAGATTGAAATCAAAGGAGTACACCAAGAGATCGCTCGATAAAAGCAACAATTATCTGTCCGTGACTAAGACAAGCCTTCATGTTGGAGGACATCATGTGAGGATTAAAATAGAGAGGGATGGGTTTTGAAACGTTTACCTTGCCATTACACGTGACCCATAAATGAATACCTCACCAGCATCAACCTAGATATGTGGAGACAACGAATCACGTGCCCAGTTACTCTATGACACTACAACCACACAATAATTAGGATTAGGACGAGGATAATGAATTTGTATCCGATAATGCAAAAGGCAAGTGACTTTAATATTCAGATAACTACTTTTATGTCATGTTGTATATTCGTCACTGTATAATCTATACACATTAGGTACTTTAATAATATAATCTTCTACTCCGGCGTATGATAATAAACTAGTCCCGGCAGCAAATCTTTCGTTGAGAGCTTATAACCACCTTTTAATTTCTGTTGTACCCAGGTTCTCCCTGACCTGGTGTGGTAGCACCAGTTTGGAACCCAATTATGGGCAAATAATGAACCCCAAACAAAAATATAAAACTGTGAAAGTATAAAAATATTATAGTAAAAATACCAGCAATACATTTTTATACATAAAATTACCAACACTCATATTTACAATAATATGACCAGCGATATATTTTATAGAGGAAATACCAACAAAACATTTTATAGCTAAATGAAAAAGAAAGAATGAAAGAAATAGATTATTCTTGAAAAAAGTAGGGTAAAAAAGAAAGAAAGAAATAGATTATTCTAAAAGACACAAAAAATTAAGTAAAGTGAAAGAAAAAAAGAAATAAAGAAAGAAAGAAAAAAGAAAGAAAGAAAAAGAAAGAAAGAAATAGAACGAAAAAAGAAAGAAAGAAAGATAGAAGAAATAGATTTTGCTTGTAAAAAGAAAAGAAATTAGTATGATAAAAGAAAGAAAGAAAGAAAGAAAGAAAGAAAGAAAGAAAGAAAGAAAGAAAGAAGAAATAGATTTTGCTTGTAAAAAGAAAGGAAATTATTATGGTAAAATAAAAAAAGAAAAAAGAAAGAAAGATTATTCATGAAGACACAAAAAAGTTAAGTAAGGTGAAAGAAAGAAAGAAAGAAACAAAGAAAGAAACAAAGGAAGAAAGGAAAGGAAATAGATTTTGCTTGTAAAAAGAATGGAAATTAGTATGGTAAACTAAAAAAAAGAAAGAAAAAAGAAAGAAATAGATTTTTCTTGAAAAGTTAAGTAAGGTGAATGAAAGAAGGAAAGAAAGAAGAAAGAAAAAGAAAGAAAGAAAGACAGAAAGAAAGAAAGAAGAAATATATTTTGCTTGTAAAATGAAAGAAAATTAGTATGGCAAAAGAAAGAAAGAAAGAAAGAAAGAAAGAAATAGATTATTCTTGAAAGCACAAAGAAGTTAAGGTGAAAGAAAGAAAGAAAGAAAGAAAGAAAGAAATAGATTTTGCTTGTAAAAAGAAAGGAAATTAGTATGGTAAAATAAAAAAAATAATGAAAGAAAGAAAGAAAGAAATAGATTATTCTTGAAAACACAAAGAAGTTAAGGTGAAAGAAAGAAAGAAAGAAAGAAAGAAAGAAAGAAATAGATTTTGCTTGTAAAAAGAAAGGAAATTAGTATGGTAAAATAAAAAATAATGAAAGAAAGAAAGAAAGAAATAGATTATTCTTGAAAACACAAAGAAGTTAAGGTGAAAGAAAGAAAGAAAGAAAGAAAGAATTGAATGCTGGAAGGACACGGAAGAGATGCAATACTAAAAAGTAGGAAATTAAAATAAAAATAAAGATAAAAGATAAAAATGAGGAACATGTAAAAGACTGAATTGCTTTAATATTCTTTAGAAAAGATACCAAAAGAAAAATAGACAGAAAAAAAAACGAAAATTCTATTCCTTTTCGAATGTAGGAAGTGTCGAATTGAAACATTTTTTCATTTTCAGTTATTTTCGATTTACGCTTTTTTTTCGACGCTAATGAAATCAATTTTAATGAAGTTACGTCATGAGTGTGCGTAAATATTTTTAAAATTACGCCTAAATGAATTTCTTCGTGGTATTCAGCCATACATCCATCAAATTCTCTAAGAACATTTGATATCAGAAATCGTTTGAAAATACGCCATTTATTTGATGTCCGTTGAGGAGTTCACTATTTTTTTTCCTTTGCTTTTTCAGTTATTTCGATTTTATTTTTAACTGATTAGCGATATTGAAGCAAAGGTTTTTTTTTTAATTTATTTAAATAATACTCAGCATTTCAAGAAAGTTTATTTATTTATTTTTGTTTCTTGCCTAAGTTTAATTATTTTAATTTGCCCTTTTTATCTAGGGAAACTCAGTTGAGCTAACTTCCCAGATCCCTTTTATTTTTCTTTGCTATCCCAGTTTGGCCTGGGTTAAAATAATTTGCGTAATTTGTCAAAATATTCATTGCCTAATTTTATTTTCTCTTGCGAACATTTCAACTCTTAATTCGGTAAGGCATGAAACATGAACCACGTTCAAATACATTTTTATTTAAATTTCCAGAAAAAAATTACTAGATAAAGGGTTCGGTTCAAAATTCCAACGTATATCAGCTGAATAAGACCAGATCTTAAGTACGTACCTAAATATGGCACCACCATTGCTCACTGTAAACATTACTTCTACATTTTAAATGTAAAGCGGTGTTGTGAGACACAGGCGTCATTTAGAGCTATTCACAACCATTTGCCGTTTATTCTAGCTAATTCAAAGATTAATTATATATACACAGTCCAAGCAAGTTTTGACAACGAAATACTTTTTAGCCGTAAATTTCGGAGAATCACTAACTACCTTTGTAATAGAACTTACTTACTAGTACTTCTGGTGGCATTCACCCTGGGCGGGTTGAACCGGCTTCTTCCCTAGAAGTTTCATGGAATATTTTGACTCCAAAAGTGGTATCCAGCCGCATGTGGTACGGAGATTTTCCCTCAATAGACGATATATGTAAGAGTAGACATATAGGCTCGCCACGTAAAATAGTGGCAATGGTTCTTAGGCTGCAGTCAGTGTTGCGAGTATTGTCTTGTGGCAAACACATAAATTCGCTCCTTTATCGAGAATATTGCTTAAGCAAACTAGAGGGACACAGACAAGCTGTACCTATACTTCTAGAGGGGGTTGGATATATTGTTCGGTGCCTTATTCGTCTACTCTATTGCCGATAAACCAGCTGACTGCACAATGGTGAATACATTGGAAGCTCTTCTACTAAACAGACACAGATACACAGTTATGAAAAGCCATTATTATCTGATGCCCGCTTAGACATACTAGAAACTTTACAAACTTACATATAAAATTATCTACGCATGAAGCACTGAATAAGTAATTGATCAATAAGAATTGACCCCCCACCACCGCCAAATTGCATTCACTTACGCGCAAATAGCCTTGGGAAAGGTATTAATCCAGCTCTTCCCTCCAGTTTTGGGTTAAATAACAAGACAGATTGGGTTCTATAGCCTTGGCTGGCAACCAGTCTACCGCAGAAAGCAATGGCAACCTACTGCGGGATAATCTTCTGCTCAGTCAGTCATGTCTCTTTTGAGACATGATCGCCCAAGCGTGTATCATGTATGGCACTAAACTGACTGAAATAAAATGAAAATACCCAAGTTCTGTCTTTTTTGCCCAGTCTCTGATGAAGCTTTAATAAAAGTGAAACATATTAGATTGATATGTTTCTTATTTGTTCTATATTTTATCATTCTGTCGGATTCAAACCCATATTTGATCTGCATGTGATATTTAACTCATATATATAGCGTGTGTGTGTGTTCATATGTGTGTGCAGGTGTATGTATGCGTGTGCACTGATATGCATGTGTGCGTCTGTGCGTATGTGCATGTGTACGTGCGTGTGTGCGTGAGTGCGTGCGTATGTGCCTGTGTGCGTGATAATGTGCGTGTGTGCGTGCGTATGAGTGCTTGAGTGTGTGCATGTGCATGTGTGTGTGTGTAAATGCATATACATGTGTATGCCTGTGTGTTTGCGTGTGTGAGTGTGCGTGTATGCGTGCAGGCTCATGCCCGTGCGTGTGTGTATGTGTGTGTGTTTATTTGTGTGTACAAAACTGAACTATGATGTCATCAGCTGCAAGAGTATCTCTCCAGTTTAAATCAATCATTAAGCCATCATGCGTCTACTCTTATAATTATTAAAGACATTTTCACAAAAATATAGACCACCATAAAACTATAGTCTGTCAAATGAAAATAAATTGGACGAATTTACAAATCCATTGGTTATAATTTATTTTGTGAATATTTTATAAAATATTCAAATCTTCATACCAAATGTTTCAACAAAAATGAATAGGTTAGATTTATCCAGACGAGAGGAATCATGAGTGGGGACAGAAAGAAAATATTTTATCGTTGGGAGAGAGGGTTAGATATAAATGATTGATCCAAATTAACTCACACAACAACTAGTTGTTGTGTGAGTTAATAATGTTTCGAATATTCTTGGTGCAAGAATAACTTATTTTCAAAGATTTTCTTTAGAAAATTATTTTTAGGATTAATTTTGGTTAAAGTGTTTTTATATTAGATTAAGGAAGTATCAGAAGATATTCATATATTTTTTTGCTGGAGGATAATCTATTTACAGGTTTAAGAATTTGATTAAATATTAAATTCAGGTTATTTCAATTGACATTAATGTAAATAGGAGACTGATTTCCTTTATGAAATTGTTTGAATGTATTGTTAGAAAGGTTCAAACTGATATCTAAGATATTTTCTATGCTGAGTTTAGATGAGATGTCGATTTTAAAATCTAGAAATTGGAAAGCTCTTATATGTTTTCTTTATTGTAGAAGATAAAAGGATATTGTTATTTTGAATAAGAATAAGTTCATCGTCTCGGTAAAGTCCTACTTGACTGAGATCAATAATTCTACTAAGAGTGTGTAATACATATATTCCTAATAGATTAGGGATTTCGGCTGAATCATACGCACCCACTGGGGTGTCAAAGCTATTGTTTAAATTTTTAGTCCAAGTGGAATCGTTATAAACTAGTAAAGATTGTCTAAACTCTAAAATAATTTCAATTTCTTTGTTCGTAAATTTTATGCATTTTTTAGCATAATTTAAACTTTTCGTTAAGAGGTCTTAAGAAATGGAGGGATAAAAATCGATGATTTCAAATTGAATAAATGTATACTTTTGTTTTAAATATGATGGAAACATTTAATAGTAGCCGAAGAATCTTTGCCCAGATTATTATAAAGGGTGTCTTATATAGCTAGTATTATTTTTTTTAAGTATGTTTTTAGAAATTAAGCCTAATTCTGTTTTGGAAGGATTGACTAACCTAGATTGAAGGTTATTGTCAAAATTTGCTTTACGGTCTTTAAAAAGTTAAAAAATGTTTTTTTAAAAATAAATATGGTTTGTAGTCTTTGAAATTTACACATAATTTTTTACAGCAAAATGAATAAATTTACTCCAGAATATTTCTTGGAAAACATTACTTACCCTTCCTTACATTCTTTCCCTCTATATCTCACGAAAACAAATTGAATTTATAAAAAAGCTAAGATGAAAAACTTTTTCTTCTTTGTGCCCTGCTCTTTCAGGACGTAGGCGATCATGCTTTCCATGTCTCTCTATCCCTGGTGGCTCTTAGCATGCATTCTCCTCCACACAAACCTCGATTTGTCAACCACCTGATCAGGCTCTTCAAATGTGTTATTCGCTGATTTCCCCTGTCTATTTTTCCTTTATCTGGCTTGGTAGTATCAGGTTCTCCAAGCCCCTTTTCCTCTTTAGCTCAGTATTAATTTCCTTTTCGTTTCCATTCTTTCCAAAACCTCATCATTTATCACATGCTCGAACCATAATATTCGCAGCATCCTTTTCTACAACCACATTTCAATTGCTTCAAGTTTATCCTTTATCTTTGATGATATTGTCCAGTATTCACTGCCATATTGAAGAACTGACATCACATAGCAATCCAGTACTCTTTTTTTTTGTTACTAGCGAAATTCTTCTGTCTCTTAATACTCTATTCAACGCGTTCTTAGCCATGCCAATTCGGCTTTGGATCTCTATGTCACACTTTCTGTCTTCTGTTAAAACACTTCCCAGGTATTTAAATATTGTACTTGCTTGATTTTAATATTCCTTACCTAGATTTGGCATTTTTGGCTGCTCATTTTGCTGATGACCATGCATTCAGTTTCCTTGCTGTTTATTTGTAGTCATTTCTTGTCACTCTTTTCAGTTACCTTCTATAGAAGTTAAAAGAAATAAAGAAAAATATAATCTAAAATCTCAAAAACTTCACGAAGTAGTAAATTTCTAGGACCTGTTCAAACTGACATATTTAGCTTAATTAAAAAATTAAATTTACGAATAAATCTAACCAATTCCAACATAATCATAAAAAAATATTTATAACATTAGAAATTATGACAAAATGTGGATTAAATCTAAAAACATTTATAAAATCAAACACTCAAAGTATCACAAACTCCTGCCCAAGAAAAACACTATCACTTATAAAAAAGATAACAACAATAACACAATTTCATCAATTAACGAGGATGCTGCTATATTGGCTAATGAATTTGACATCGCAGACAGAATGGGCAAGTCTCATTTAAAAATGTATATTTAATTTTTAAACGCCACAAACCTAATTCGGACAGTAACCTTCAAGATGGGTCAATTAATCCTTCCAAAACAGAATTAGGCTTATTTTTTAAAAACATACGAAAAGAATTACAAGAATATATAACTATACAACCAACCCATTTTAATAATCTGTGGAAAGATTTTTCGGATACTATTAAATGGTTCCAACAGATTCAAAACAAAAATAAAGCCATATTTATCCAATTTGATATTATCGATTTCTACCCCTCTATTTTTACGACCTATTAGTAAAATGTTTAAATTATGCTAATTACAACTTATGCAAATAAAAACAGAAAAATAAAAATAATATGATTTAACCCTCTCATTCTGCAAGTTTTCCAATGTAAATATCTGCTGATATTTCTTAATCTAATAGAAAAATACTTTAACCAAAATAACCCCCTAAAAAGAATTTTCAACAGAAAAAATTTGAAAATAAGTTATTCTTTCACCAAGAATAATCAAAACGTTGAAGGCATTTGCAATTCCGATAAAGCAATATATAAAGATACCATATAAAGCTACCCAAACAGGAAAATATATAAAGCTACCCAAACAGGAAAAAAGAATATCCACAAGAAGTTGGAAACAAAGTTTCTACAATCATCTACAATTCTTTCCCAACGCTTCCAAGAAACATCAAACTGCCCTATCAAAACACTATAGGAAACTAAAAGACGGAGGACTCACCCCACAAATTAACTGGAGGATCATCGAACATGCGCAAACTCTCAACAACTTCAAGGACAGATGCAAGCTATGCTTGGAGTAAAAAACTGTAATAATCAAATATAAAAATACCAGTAAACTATTGAACGAGAAGAATGAATCCATTTTCAAATGCTGACAAAAATAGATTAATAATTCCATAACGAAATGAAACAACAATTTAATTCTTCTAGTTTATATACGATTTCTAAATTTACTGTCGTGTATTTGAAAATGGCTCACTGAAAGTGCAATCCAAGGTAATCCTGTTGCTTGGGATAGAAATGTGGCATTCTAGATATGGCATATACGTTTAAAAATTAACGCTGTATATATAACGCCTCTCCCATGGATAAAATGTTTTACTTCTTCCCATTTTCCCAGACGGGTTTTGGTAGAAAATTTTCGTGGGAGGAGTTGAATAATATTTATAAAATATTCACGAAATTAATTATCCCCATTGGAATTGTAAACTCGTCCAAGTTATTTTCATTATAATAATCTGTTAAATTCTAACATTAAAGTTTCATCTGATTACAGTCCCCCGTGGAATTAACCTTACAGATTACCAAGAATGCTACTTTATATACATTACCGCCCATAATTATTAGGCTACACCAATTTAAAAAAAAATAATTTATTTCATACTATTTTTAGTGTTTATTGCCAAGTGTAAATTGTAAATGAAAATAGAATGGTTATTTTGTTAATACTGCACAATAACAAGCGCATCATATGAACTGTTCTGGTGTCCAGTTTTTGTGCTCTCTTCACCATGCTAGTCTCTTCTTCTTATTGACTGGCCGAAGCAAAGGCTACCTGGCTGCCTTGTAAAATTTTGCAAAGTAATAATAACAAAAGAACCACACAATTTTCATTTAGAAGTATCCACTTGGCAGCAAATAACTAAAATCTTATTAAATACATCATTGTTTTTTTTCAAACTGGGGTATCCTAATAAAGATATCCAGTAGTATATATATATATATATATATATATATATATATATATGTGTGTGTGTGTGTGTGTGTGCGTGTGAGTCGAGAATATTTTTGTAGGTGCGTCAAAAATTAGAATTAGAATTAAGTAACTATGGAGTTAAAGATTTGGGTTTCCCAAAGAAAGCAGAATTGTCTAGTGTCAAATGCCTTCACACTAGACAATTCTGCTTTCTCGACTCAAATCTTCAACTCCATAGTTACCTAATTCTCGTTTCTTATTGGGCAATATTGACGCAACTACAAGCATATCCTCTACGTATCTCCCTTCTACAACTTCCCCTTCTGTTTCTAAATAACCATGAATTCATCTTTTATTTTCTAAATAAATTATTTTCACAATTTATTTTTAATTATCACCTGCAGAAGAACCGTATTTTTCTGAAACATGAAAATGTTTGCGTAGTGAGATAATGCTTTTATATACGATTGTAATAAAAAAATTACAATTGGGCGTGTATAATGATAATATACACGCTAAAAAGTCTGCCTTCTTCTACCGAGTGCCCATAGCTCAGAAGTAGAATCGCCGACTGAGGCCAATTCGGTCTGGTTTCAATCCTGGGTTAAAAGCAATCGGAGTCTAATCGTACTGATGAGCTGTGATACAGTGAAACAGATCTGTCTGTGGATGACTATATATATATTCTCGATATATCTATATGTTTATGTATATATATATATAATCTCACTGTTGGGTCTTGAAATGTTAGCTAGTGTTTTACGATGTAGATAAAAGTATATACTTATATAAACAAGCTTTATTGTATGTTTTGTCTGATAAACTACATATCCTTATAAGCTAAAACCCCCATAACGTCAAAACACCCATTTCCGTACAATGACCAAAGTTCAGCCTTGTCCGTACTTAGATGGTGTTTATCGCTTGAGAATGTCAGTGGTGTAACTTTGCATGAGCACGTAATATAATGGTTAAAAGATCAGAATTGTTTTCCGAGTGCCGAGTTCATGTTCCAGTTTCGTTCGTTATATTCACTTACGAGCAAAAGTGAAAGTGTTTCTGTCTCTTTTAGCCCAGCTTTGGGTTAAGGGTAAGACTTGAATTATTAAAACATTATTATGTCTAACCAAAAATCTTACAATCTAAAATATTTTCTGGGTTTAAAGTACCAGCAAAGGGTTGACAAACCGTAGAAAACGATTGAATTAAAGTAAAATATATATCGTTATCTAAACTTATTTATAAATGAAACTTTGTATGTGTGTGTGTGTGTCTGTGTGTGTGTCCGATACCTATAGACTCCGAAACAGCTGAACCGATTTTCTTGAATATTTACGGTATGCAGGTCACGATGAGTAAATTGTCACAATTTTTTATTTTGAATTTCGCGTATGCGTATTGTTTTCGCGTATTGTTTATGCATATTGAATTTCGCGTATGCGTATTGTATGCGTATTGTTTTTGTCGTCATCAAAGCATATTATGGTCAGTTGGGAACCATCTGTGTTAAAAAGGATCAACATGATGTATTCAATCCACCAAAAATTTGGAAACGGTCTGATCTACTGCTTTGCATTAATCCCAGAAGCTCTAATATGACTATTTCAGATTGTTTGGTGTCAGTCTGATGACAGTGTTGGATGTTATGTCCAGTCAACATCATGGTATTAGAGTGATTACTAGGGATGGCACTATTATGCCTCTATTCATCTTCCCACAGGGCCTCTGAAAAACAACACAAAGGCCTACATCAAGTGCCTCGAGTGGGTGGTACTGCACTGGTTCAAGTGAGTGGCTATTAGAAGACATGTCTGGAAACAGAACACTGCATCAGTCTACAAAAGCAGGAAACCCAGTTATAACAGTCAGACAATTTCTGCAACCACATCTGACCACGTAACTTCCCAGACTGCAATACTCTTGATTAATATATGTGGGCGTAGTTGAGCAAGAGACCACAGGAATCCTTGTTTACACCAAATATGAACTGAAGGTTAGGATTATTAGGGCGTTCACCAACTTAATCATGGAGACTACAGAAAAGATGCAGAATATTTAGACATCGTTTAGCCGTTGTTGAAACCAATGGCAATTTTATTGTATAAATTAACGCAATAATGTGGACTCTGCATCAGTTTCCAAAAACAGGGAACCCAGTTATAGCAGTCAGACAATTTCTGCAACCACATTACCCTTACATCTGACCACCTAACTTCCAAGACTGCAATACTCTTGATTAATATGAGTGGGCGTAGTTGAACGAGAGACCACAAGACTCCTTGTTTACACCAATTATGAACTGAAAGCAAGGATTATGACGGCTTTTACCAACTTAAACATGGGGACTCTACAGAAATGATGCAGAATATTTCGAAATTGTCTAGAAGCCGTTGTTGAAACCAATGGCAAATTTATTGTATACATTAACGCAATATGCCACATATTTGGGAGATGCGAGGTTAGTGTAATCAATAGCTGCACAGAATGAAAATTCGTGAAGTCGAGTTTGAATTCTATAAGAGTTCGTTACATTAACCTTTTCTAAAATAAACTTTGGAAAGGTATGACTATTTCCTACTCTGGTTTTGCGTCAAATATCAGGAATTGAATCTGCAATAAATCATTTTTATTACCAAGAAAAATTTAATGCCGCAAAAAGAATTATTCGCGCAATCTATCTGATAGCTTTTGGCAAAGTGTTGAAAAGTTGTATAAAGCAGATCAATCAACAACCGCATAATCGTATATGTTATTGTATGCGGTTGTCGGGAAGGTAAGGCCAACTCTTAAGGAAAGTTAAAACACAAAACAAAAGGATGCAATTAATTATTTATTCAATATGAACTATTTTGTTTCACAACTTTTCTCTGTTTTTCTTCAAATTAAAGATTCTGTCAGAAATTCAGTGATTTTTCCAATAAAGAGTATCAGGGTTTTATTTTATCATTCAAAGAATTAACATTTTACCACTGAGAATATTTTGCAAAAACCTGAATAAATTAAAATCCGAAAGATCAATGCCCGGTGAATATGGCGATTTGCGAAGCAGCAACAATTTTTACTGGGTCGCCAAAATTGCACTATCCTAATGGAAAATATCACCTTCCTTTTTCGCCAATACTAAGCGTTTGTTCTGAATTGCTGCCTTTAATTCATCTAGTTTTGACCAGAATTTTCAAAAACAATTGATTAGTTACTTGACAGAATCTCATAGCACATGCCTTTCCAATACCACCAGATGCAGAGCATGACTTTGAAAGGATGAAGTTATGCTGCTGAGATAGATAAAGTTGGCTCTTTTTCACTGAACATTGTTATATTTCACATTACCCATTCCAATTGGATTAAAAAAAATGGTGCATTTTCAGTGCCTTTATACAGTAAATCATAAAATCCAAAATATTCTTTTTACTCCATCATTTGGTACCCAAACATTGTAGCGATTTGAGTACCCAAGCTTCACTAAGTGCTCATGGATTGGTGATTTTGATAAATTTAATGTTTCTACCAATTTCCGCGTTGTGTAATGAAGATTATCCTCAATCCATGTCTTGATTTGGTTGTCATATGTAGTGGAATGTCTGGTTGATTGTTCTTCACTAATATGACTACAATTATTAACTCTAAACTTAGCGAACCACTTACGTATATTCCGTCACCTAAAGAACCTTCATCCAACACAGCACGTCTTTTTGATTTTGTTGCTTGCAACTCATGTTAGCCTTTTCAGTAAACAAAAAAAAAGCATTCAGTGTCTTAAATGCACCTTATAACCGTGCATTTTCATAAGGATTCAAAATTGACTCAATTTTAAAAGTTCTTTCTCAAGAGTTAGTGTGAAGTGCGCTTTAATCGGAAATGTAAGCATATTATATCTGTCGATAAATTTGTCTAATCGGCATGGACTTTCTGGAAAACCCAATATCATTCAAATTTCCATGAAAATGTTTGAAATTCTATTATCATTATCACTTTTCTTAGATATTTTAATATTTTGAATTTTGGTTTTTATTAAGGTATTTCCAATTCAGTACTAATTTCGTCGGTTTATGGTGTTTTTCTAGTATCATTTATATCTATTTCAATAGACTGCATGTCTTCTATTGAATTATTATCTACATAGGTGAGGGACTCATGAATTTGGTGTCTTTGAATAACTGTTTTACAATTGAATTTAGATGTCATCTCCTTTTTTGTGTTTCTGATTTTTCTTCTTTTTTTTACAGTTTCTTGATAAAAGCATATAAATAATCTGCAATGTTAACTACCATGAAACTTCAACCATTCCCCAACTGACGTAACGTAACTTCACTCTGCTTTTCCGATAAATTTTTTCAGTCTTTTCTGCAAAGATTTTCATGGCAACTGCTCGGATGAGCCTCTTTACTTGGCGCCATGATCACATGAATTTACGTGCGTTTCTAGATTAACATCTAGGTTCCACTCTTTTACAGTTGAAATATTTAAATTTAACCGTCTCTTCTACTCTAACAGTTTTTTTCTCGCACTTCCCGCCTGTGTTACTTCATTGGACATTTTTATAGGAACGCTGGCTGCTTTAGACGATTTCGGCGTAGACAAAATTGCACAAATAATAAATGAACCCAATAACAGTGGAGATATACCAGAAGTCCAAAGCAGATCGATTTTTATAGCACTGCCTAAGAAGCCAGGCGAAAATAAATGCGAACAATAGGCTTAATTAGTGACATAACAAAACTCATCTTCCGAACTCTGATGAATAAATCACACAGTAGAATCAGGTCAGATATAGGACAACAACAGTGCAGTTTCATCAAGAGCACTCGAACAAGGAACGATATATTTCTGCTTAGAATGCTATCAGAGAGGGAAAAAAATGAAGAAGGACGTATACCTGTGTACGTAAAGGTATTGAAGAAAGTACGATCCAAAGACTTGATAGGGATATTCAACAACATGGACATATTCGGAAAGACATTAGAGTAATTAAGAATCTGTACTGGCAGCAAACTGCCTGCATACGGACAGGAAACGAGTTCAGAAGATATACAAAGCAGAAAGAGTTTTAAGAAAAGGCTGTCTCTTCTCACCAGATCTATTCAGCCTATACATGATATAATACTAGAAGCCCGACTAGGATTGGCGGTCACAATCTGAACAATATATATACAGATGATACAGTTTTGATAGGAGACTCTGAAAGGAAACTACAAGACCTCTTACAGGAAGTAGTTAAAGAAAGTGGAAAAAAAGGACTACATATAAACTACAAGAAAACTGATACATGGTCATCAGTGAAAAAGGAGCACAAAATGCCAAATACAGGCCGGGCATACTAAATCAAGCAGTTACAGAAATGTAAATACCTGAGAAGTGTTCTAACAGAAGATGAAAAGTGTGACATTGAGATCCGAAAACTTATTGATATAGCAAATGATGCATTTCAGAAGTTGAGTATAGTATCGAGAAACAGGAAAATTTTACTGGAAACAAGGAAGAGAGTATTGGATTTTCATGTGATGTCTGTCCTTAAATATGGCAGCGAATGCTGGACAACTCATCAAAGATGAAAAGAAAACTTGAAGTAACTGAAATGTGATTCTACAAAAGGATTTTGATGATACCATTCATCGAACATGTGACGAGGTTTTGGAGAGAATGGATACGAGAAGAAGACTGATACTTAACATCAGAAAAATACAGCTGAAGTTTCTGAGACATGTAATGAGCAAAAAGGGCTTACAGAATCTGATACTCACAGAACAGATAGAGGAAAAAAGAAGCAGAGGAAAGCATTTGATGTTCTTTAGAAAATTAATGGCAGCGAAGGTTTGGGAGGGGTAACAAGTAAAAGTAACAAGAGATAGGGAGATGAAGAAAGCAGCGATCGCCTATGTCCTGAAAGGACACGGCACATAGAAGAAGAAGAATCTCACACAAAAAAAAACAAAAGCGCCGGTCCGGTGAATTTATGTCCGGTAAATTTAAGGATTTTTGTGAGACCTTGCGGATCAATCATGTTACGATTGCTTCATATCACCCAGGGTTCAATGGACAGACCGAACACTTTGTGGTCAAGCTAAAAGAGAGCTAGAGGCACACCCACGGAAAATGTTCTACAACAGTTTCTTCAAGTGTATAGAATCAGGCCAAATGACAACACACCATCATCATTACCCCCAGCCTAGGTAATGTTTGCGCGTAAATCAAGTCTCTGTTCAACAAGCTACTTTCCAAACAAACAAAACGTGGACAAACAAGCACGGTACCTACAAAACGCTACCAACACGGAGAGAAAGTTTTTTTATATATTTTATATAATTAAAGTTCCCAAGTTCACTCAGAAAGGACAAGTAAATCAAATCAGGAAACGCCCGTCGGACGTTGCTGATAACGGTCCTCCTGAAGAAAAAGAAGTGATGGATGCAATTTACAATACTTTTGACATGTCAATTCCCCAAGTGGCTCCAAAACAGCGCCGTTTACGGAGGAAAAGTAAAATGACGGATTTTCTCATCGTGCATCCAAAAAAGAAAAAATATTAAGAGTACTGTGGAGTTAATACTTAGGAGGTGGGTATTACGGTCACTTGCCTACATGACACATAAACTCTCCCAAACCATATATAGGCATCAGTTCTGCTTTATAGAGGGCAGAGAGTAATAGCTGAATCTATTTCAGCAGATAACTTTTACAGTCGGACTATCAGTCACGCTAATAATCTCTCATTGGTATATGTTTGTACTACAGCCTTTGTTAAATATATTTGTTTAACTCTATTCCTTCTTTGTGTCTTTATTTCTGGCCCCAACAAGGCCACAACAATTTCTTTCTTTTTCTTTGTTTGTTTCTTTGTTCCCTTTTTATTTTGTTTCATTTTATGTCGTTTTCTTCTTTGTTCCTTTATAATTTTTTGTCTCATTTTTTGTTTTTAGATTTTTCTTCTAATGCATTTTATGTTTATTTTTTTCTTTCCCTCTTTCTTTATTTCCTTCCTTTTCTTTCATTAATTCTTTCTTTCTTATTTTTCTACCTTTTCTGTCCTTTACATTTCTTTTCTTTTTTTTATTATTTCTTACTTCTTTTTCTAAGTTTTCTGTTTCCTCCCTGTCTATCCACGCCACTACCTCTGATTCTTGTATATCTTTTTTCATTCTTTTTTTTTTCATTGTTTTCCTTTTACTTTTCTCTCGTTCCTTATTTCCTTTATTTCCCTTTCTATTACTTTTCAAACTATATCTTATTTTACTCATTTTCTTTCGTCGATATTTTTCTCAACACCACCTTTATCGCAACTTCAACCTCAATAACTGTAAATTCATCACATCTAATTTTAAAAATTTGTCTAAAGATTTTCAAACCTTCCTATAAGCAGATGAATTATTCTTCAGTATTTCAATTGTATTTACTTAAAACCATTTCTATTCACTTAAATTCTTTAAGAAAATTAAAAACAATTTACTAAATCTATAAATGTTTGACAGTCTTTTTCTGATTTGTCATATATTGCTAATAAATTTCACCTTTTGCTAAATTAATATAATATTGATTTTATTTTGAAAATGTTCTTTTTTGCGTAAAACTATTGATTTGTTTTGTTTGTAACGCTTCGTCTTGTTTGCTTTACACTATCTCCAGAAGTTTAGATAAAACCGAAAGAAAAGTAAATGTTTTGGATCGTAAAAATACTCACTGTTAATTCATTATGGCAACTGGAAGACCATTCACTGCAAAATGTCTACATCAGTGAATGAACGAAAATATTAAGCATTCTATTTATGGATCTAGACGTTTCTTTAAATACTTTTCTTTCTCTCATTCTTATTGTTCTTCTTTTGTTGTTCTTATATTTCAGTCGTCTGAGAAAATTTTAAAACAGATGACCCAATGTTGTCGCTTGATTCTATATTTTTTCGAATAAAACACATTCAAAATTAATAGATGTACAAAAGTTTAAATGACAGGGACAGTTTTAACATATGATTAAAAACGTGACTCTAAAATTCGAAGACATTTTGGGATAAAAAAGTCTGACAATTATTAATTAAGAAAATTCGGTGAAAAACAAAAATAATTTAGTGAATCACAAGAGCCGTTGTGTTTCAGTAAACTCTGTTTTTATTATAAACTTATAAAGAAAATATTGCCATATAAAATGCTCTACTAAGTATCAAGCACTCTTAATAAAGTAAAGCACTACAAACAGTATACTGTCAACCCATTCGTTTATACTATTTTTATTGTATATATATATATATATATGTGTGTGTGTGTGTGTGTGTGTGTGTGTGTGTGTGCGTGTGTGTGTGTGTGTGTGTGTGTGTGTTCGATAATTGATGCTAATTAATTTTTTAGATTACAAATTGTGAAGGGATCAAATATTGAAGTTGAAGTTTAGTTAATAAGCTTACAACCCCCCATACGATCACCGAAATTAAGCAACGTCGAGTCTGGACAGTGTCCAGATGGGTGACCGCTTGGAAATACCAAGTGCTGTAAGCTTGGCTGTGCAAGGAGTTAACTAGCAAGACTTTTAAATAAGACATCAGCCAGTTATGGGTCATACAGGATACACGCTTAGGCGATCATGTCTCGTAAAAGAAATGACTGACTGGGCAGAAATTTTCCCACGATAGGTTGTCATTGCTTTCTGTAGTAGGCTTGTTGTCAAGCAAGGCTATAGAACCCAATCTCTACTACTATTAGACCCATATCTGGATGGAAGAGACGGATTAATACTTTGCCCAAGTGGCTGCAAGGGATATCAACTGGAATTCGAAATCGGCTCTCTTATTTCGCATTCTGAGCCGAAAATATCTCGAAAAGAATTGCGTACAAACTATTTACATAACCATATCAGTTGATATACCGCTAAGCAAAAAAAAAAAAAAAAATAAAACAAAGAAATTAGTAAGAAAAATGTTTAAACGGAAGAAATCTGCATAAGAAGGTATTATTACTGCCAAAGTCTACTTAAGTTAAAGGGTAAATTTAGAAAAAAAAACTATATTCAACCTCGTTTTATACCTCATGGTTATATATATATATATATATATATATATATATATATATATATGTAATATGTATAGATATATATATAGTGTCATGGATAAATTGTCGTCTAAATTACGCAAAAATGAAAAGAACACTGACATCTCTTTTTTTACACACAAATATCTTGAAATACTAAAGAGTAAATTCATTCAATAAAATCGGCATTGACTTCAACCATGGAAACCAGACGACTTCAGAATTTTATGCATCTCTTCTAGACTGTCTCTTTGTTTAAGTTGGTGAATGCTGCCATGATTCTTGCCTTTAGTTCATCTTTGGCGTTATGAAAAGTTTTGTTGGTCTCTCATTCAGCTGTGCTCACACATAATAATCAAGGGGTTTGCAGTTAGTTGAGTTTGGTGGTCAGATGTAAGGAGAGATGAGGTCGCAGCAATTATCTGAGAGCCATGACTGAGTTCTCCTGCTTGTATGTCATGGTGCATTTTGCCAGACAAAGGGTTTTCCACTACGGCAAAGCACTTGATGCATGCCTGTGTGTTGAGTCAGAAGATCAACAGAACATACAGCTGGCAACGAAATACAGTTTGCGATGGGAAAATTGCCGCAATTTTTTATTTTTAATTTCGCGCATGTGCGTTGTTTGCTTTTGATTTTGTGGACATAACAATATAGTATGCTCAGCTGTGAACCGTCTATGAGAAACAGAACATCATGAAGTAATTCACTGCGCCAAAAATTTGAAAAAGGTATGCTGTAATTCTTGGTATTCGCCCCGAAGCTCTAATACGAACATTTCAGGGTGTTTGGGTGTAAGTCTGAAGACAACGCAGAAGGTTGTGAAAGAATTGGCTGAATCTAATGGTGATTACGAATTTTTTTAGAGTTATCATTAGTGATGGCGTGTTATGCCTAACAACTTCGTAATCACCATTAGAATTCAACATCTAACCTTCAACCTTCTGACATTTAAATTGAGGGAACCTCAAGTGTATTTGGCACAAGGCCAATTTACCAAGCATCACCGAGGCCACTACACAGATGGTAACTATGCTAGGAACACCAACTCTACATATTTTCAGATTCCACAAAGAATGCCTAACAACTTCGTAATCACCATTAGAATTCAACATCTAACCTTCAACCTTCTGACATTTAAATTGAGGGAACCTCAAGTGTATTTGGCACAAGGCCAATTTACCAAGCATCACCGAGGCCACTACACAGATGGTAACTATGCTAGGAACACCAACTCTACATATTTTCAGATTCCACAAAGAATGCCTAACAACTTCGTAATCACCATTAGAATTCAACATCTAACCTTCAACCTTCTGACATTTAAATTGAGGGAACCTCAAATGTATTTGACACAAGGCCAATTTACCAAGCATCACCGAGGCCACTACACAGATGGTAACTATGCTAGGAACACCAACTCTATATATTTTCAGATTCCACAAAGAATACAGTGAAATTTTGAACACTACATAATAGTTACCTCCCAAAAAATACGCAAAGAAATACTTATCTTAACATATTTGATAAAACCGCAAATAACACGCAGTGAGAATTCTGAAACCTACAGAATGGCAACTCCTCAAAAAACAAAAAACAAAAAAAACACACAAATGAATTCGGATAATCACAATTTGCTTATTACACACAAAAATATTATGTTATTATCTCTCCTTAAAATAAATTTCACATTTATACACAAAAAAGAGAGACCTTTTTCTCAACAAGAACTACTTTTCAATGCCTCTAGCTTCCAACTATCTCTACAGGACTTTTTATGTCTTTTTAAATACAGGGAGGATGGTGGGAAATATTCAATCTCACCATTATTATCTCAAAAAGTATTCTTACAATCTTTTCTGGATTAAAATAATCTGCTATTTATGAATAAATCGTAATGAATGACTCAATCAAATAATAGGCTGTCATATGAACTTTTATAAAACACATAAAAAACATACATTTATAGTATCAAATAAATTAAAAAAAACCTTTATCATTATTCTGCGAATATTTCTAACCAATATTATTCTCTTCATTATCAAGCAAAAATGAGCTGTTGATGATTATTTTTAAGAGATATCGTTAATATTAAAATCCAAAAAATGGAAGCTTTTCATTTCCGTATTATTAAAAAATCTTTTAATGTCTTTATGCTGACTGTCACAGATAAACTCAAACGAATAATTTGACTCAGTAAAGCAGAAATATGCGACAACAGAATGACAGTTTCATACAGAAGCTCTATTCAGAATAGGAATTAAAAAAACTCTTGCGAAGACTATCAAATGAATTGATCTCTAAAGCAAAGGGCTATCACACTGCTTTTTTTATATCTCACCAATAATCAAGAGAATCGATATTAACTAGACTTGTTTGAAAAGGTTTACCAACTAAGAAAATATCTTTCAGCAAACAAACGCCTTTAGTGCGAACGATCTTTCCAAAAATATCATAGCCTGGTACAAGATCAAAGACTTGAAGACTAATTACAATGCGAAATGCCTGCTCGATTAATTATTGCTTCACGAATAGTGGCACATTTGCTCAGCTCAGCTTAAAGTAATATAAAGCCGTGATTATGAGGCAAGGCACACGCTGAGGGCACAAGCTATTACAATATTGACAATCGGTTAAACAATATTACAGGCTAAAACAGTGCAGATGGTTGGTCAAAAAGTTTGGCATAGGGCTAAAATAGTGGGTTCTAATTGAGGATGAAACTCGTGAAGCTTGTACCGCGAGACTTTAATAAACATTATCTCACAGATTGCCGATTTATCTATTCAGATCTAGTTGCGTATCTATTGTGATACCTAATGTATTGTTCACTCATAAAATCTATCTATCTATCTATCTATCTATCTATCTATCTATCTATCTATCTATGTAGTTCCATACTGATCTCTCAGTATATATATATATATATATATATATATATATAAGTGTGTGTGTGTGTGTGTTATTTTGTCTGTTTATCTATCTGCATATTTGTCTCTTTCGCACATCTATCTACATATATATATATATTCATCTATTTTTGTAACTCTCTCTTTCTATATATATATATATATATATATATATGTGTGTGTGTGTGTGTTTATGTGTGTGTATGTGGGTGTGTGTCTTTCTGTATAGTTCTCTGTTCAGATCTATTTATATAGCTAGCTAGCTAGCTATATAGATAGATCTGAACAGAGAACTATAAGACACACACCCACATACACACACATAAACACACACACATAGCTAGCTAGCTAGATACACCCGTGTGAAAATTAATTTAAACAACTGCTTAATTTCTTTTCTTTCACCATACGATCTGTTGTAGACCCATTAGAGTGACAGCGTATAATCCATTTCTTTTTTTTTTTTTATCTCAGATTAGATCATTTGAATTACTGTGCAGTAATATGACTCTATTTTCGATGTGTATTATAAAATTTGGTCGGCCTTGAAAAATATTATGTCATCTGTGGTTGCGTATGACTTTTATCACGCTCAAACCCTACTGCCTCGATTGTTGATTAGTTGTCCTACGGCGATTGTCTGCGATAGACGTTACTCCAAGAAACCTTACAAAATTTTTAACGCTGCAGTAACACACTGGCAAACCTTACAGAGAGATCGCGGATGTTGGTGTAAGCCTTACAACTGTCAGTCGTATCATCAAGAGGAAAGGCAAGTTGCATTCATCGGTCCAAAATGTAAACAAAAATGCGATCAGAAAAGAAAACATATATCTCTATCAATCTATCTATGTTTATGTATGTTTCTTTTTCTGTGTGGATCGCTGTTCAGATCTATCTATCTATCTATCTATCTATCTATCTATCTATCTATTATTCATATATATTCATTGAACACTTGAGAACAGTTCCACGCAATCTTGTAAAAGCTCAAATCTAAACATAGCGGGCATCTCTGTCGATGTTCTTTATGCTTAGTTCTACCTATGCGTCTTCAGATATGTAAATCAGCTAACCTTTCACATGTAACTCTATCACTACATATACGAAAACGTAGCAGTTTTATTTCACATGCAGACTGTGTGCTCTTAATTCATTTTAACAATTCAGGATGTAGAAGTAGTAAATCTTCAAATATCCAAGGGAAATATATATTAGGGAATCAGCGAAAACATTGAATTGAAAATTACTTCGTGGTATAAAAACAATCTGTCTGCGTGATCAGTTCAGTTCAAAATTTCATCAAGACTATCGAAAAGAAATCAAAGAAGGCCGGATGACACAACGATCAAAAATGTAGTCATAATCACAGCAAAGATAAGGGCAATAGTCCACATTTAGATCATGTAAAAACGATAAAACCTCATCTAGAATGTTCCTTTATCTCTCGCAAATGAAATCGCAGCAGAAAAAAACACTTCCCTTTCTGCACGCAATCTTTTTTTTTTTTCCCTTGAGAAATACCCAGTGGAATATTGGGAATATCAGCGAAGCCTCTTTCTTATAAAATATCCACGATGAAATTTCTCAAACCATGTCCATCGTGAAAGAAAAGGCTAACAGTTGCACAAATAGTTAAGATTAATACAGTTAGATTGATTAAATGGATCGATTGCATGAATATCCTTTGTCCCTTTTTAATCGTTTAATGATTACCAATGATTTCTATTTCACTAATTCACGAAAAGAATAATAATAAAAACATTCTACGATAAACATTCTGCGATAAAAATTAATGAGCGTTATATAAGAAAACTTAATGGGCAAGTTATGAAAATATATAACGCACAAGAAATCATTCTCAAACGTCCTTCGGAGTTCGATCTACTGCAAAATCCAAGGTTGAAGTTTTGCCTTAGACGAACCAAAGATTCAGCCAGTTAATTGTCATACGGGTTACACGCACGGGTGATCATGTCTCGAAAAAGACATGACTGACTAGGTAGAAGATTTTCCCGCAGTAGGTGGCCATTACTTTCTGTGATAGACTGGTTGCTTTAGAACCTAATCCGTTCTGCTATTTAATCCATAACTGGAGGGAGAAACTGCGGATTGATAATTTTCCCAAAGGTTATTTACGTGTAAATGAATGCAACAAATTCAAATGGAATGTGAACTAAATGTGCTACTAGATTGGCATCTAGGTCTCACCCTTTTACCGTTAAAATAGTTAAATGAACCCGCCACTTCTTTTCGAACAGTTTCTTTTCTCTCACTCCCACTCTATTGAACACCATCTTCTTGCTGCACACTAGCGGTGGTTCTGTTTTGCTTGGGGTGAACGGAGTAAAGAAAAAAAAAGATATGTGCATAGATGTTTTTGGAAAGTACTAGGTAAAACCAACAAGATTCAAGCTACAGTGTGTATAGATGTAAGTCAAAGATATTTCAACGAAATCAACGCTGGTTACTTTCATTTTTTCACCTCATGCAATGCATTAAAGCCACTAAGACGAAGTGGGTTATATTATTAGGGAGAAAGAATAATAACGAGAGAAGGATTAAGAAGACAGAAGATCTGACATCATCTTTACATTTCTGAAGAAAGCTCCACAAACGAGAACTACTATAGAAGAAACTGTTAGCATAGAACCTACTGTTACATCTATTCATTTTATCTTTATAATAATAAGAATTGTCCATAATCCAACACGGTGCTTAAATTTATAAAATTTAGGTACCACGGAGGAAAATTCACAAGAACAAATACCGTGAAAGTAATTATAGAAAAATCAAAATTACGGCGATGGGAAAATGGCTGAAGCTGATATTCCCAATCAGTACCTATAACATTGCATATTCTTCTCTGGATTTTATGAAAAATATCTACATATATATCAATAAACCAGAGTAGGATAGAAAATGAAACTGAAAAGTTAAATGGAAAGCAAGAAGAAACCGGATAAAAGTTCCAATAGCGAGAAGTGCAAGATAAGAAACTGATAGCATAGAACTTACGGTTACATCTATCCATTTCACTTATAAATGATGAAACCTTTCCGATAATTTGATATTCCGCTTTAATTAGTAAAATCTAGGCACCAATGACGCATGCTAATCACGATAATTACCATGAAAATATTTATAAAAGCAATAAACTTTTATTTATTTAGTTAATAAACCTTATCTAGATCATTTTTAAACGGCATTATTTTATCAACCTGTATTCTTTGTTAATGTTTATTGTTCTAAAAGGCGATGATTTTTTTTTTATAAGCATTTCACCCCGAGCAAGGCATGTCACTGCCACTACTGCGCAGGGGGCTACATAGAGTGGAGAAAGGATGATTAAATATAGGAAATGTCAGAGGGTGGGTGATAGGCGGGTAAGGATAGAAATTTAATAAGGTCCGAACATTTTAAAGTGAATTCGTACATTGTCCTCATAATTGAAAATTGACAACGTATATAATAAACACTATTTATTTATTTCATTGAGTTTTGTTTAACGGTATATCAAAGCCTGGGGTTATATAATGCTAAAAAAGTGGGTGTTTAAAGATTTTTGGTTTTTTAATGCTCAGTTATAGTAAGAAGGTTGATTTAGTCAGATTTTAATGAACATATTTAGTTTTTATTCTTTTTTATTTTAGAAAACTGAACGTGTCTTCTAGTTTTGTATTCAAAAATGAAAATATTTTTTTCCTTGAAAAATGTGTTATGGTAATAATATTTTCTTCAAAAATATATTTTCCTTCAAAATTGTATATTTTTCTATGAAAATCTATTTTTATGTATTTATTTTTATAACAGTGTATTTGTAAAATTTCACGGAGTTTTGACTCCAGTTTGGGGGTTAACTATTTACCCATATCTAGGGCCCTAACAGGTGCTGCTACACCAAATCAGGGTGGAGCTGGGAGCAACAGCAATTAAGAGGTGGTCCCATGCTTTTCACAACCTCCTAATCAGAGGCTTTGTGGCCGGATGTAGTTTATTGTGATGCCCAGGACCTTATTTATTTTATTGTCTATTTACCCTATTTATTTCTTATATTTTTATTGGAATGGATTTTAGAAGCATCGGCTAATAACTAATCGATTCGAACTTTATAAAATCGTATGTAATACTAATTTCAAGAAAAGAAATAGTATAAATTCACTTTTGTCTTGCGTGATGATTTTCTAAACATAACTTAAATGTGGCACAAGGCCAAAAGAGTGGGACATCCAGCGAGGACCGAATTCGCTTCTCACTAGTAATTGATCTAGTGAGCCAAACTTGCTAATCATTACACTACGTCAATGTAACGAATACTTTTCTAAGCATGAATGTAGCACAGAACCAAAAAATATGGAACCTCTAATGAGGATCGACTCCACAACTCAGCAGTAAATGATATGACAAGACAAGCTTGTTAACATTCACTCAGTTAAGTGCCATACGTGATACACGCTTGGGCAATTATGTTTCGAAAGACACATGACTGACTGGGCAGAAGATTATCCCGTAGTAAGTTGCCATTACTTTCTACGGTAAACTGCTTGCCAGCCAAGGTTATAGAACCCAATCTGTCCTATTATTTCACCCATAACTGGCAGGAAGAGACAAATTAATACCTTCCCCAAGGGTATTTGCGCGTTAGTGAATGCAGGGAATTCAACTGGAATTCGAACTCGGTTCCCCGATTTCTCGTTCCGAGCCGATATCCACAGCACCACAACGCAACACAACGTTAAAGTGCTCTTTTTGATTTTCTAATCTTAGTTTAGGTGTGAAACAAAGATGAAAGGCTACAACACCAAATGGCACTCGAACCATGAAAGTAATTATAGAAAATAATCTATTGCAGTAAAAGGCAATTTACTTCCGTAATCAGATAAAATTCCTCGTCTCAAACCTGGTGACAAGGAATTCTATAGATGGCCACTCGATGCCTGTCTATAAGCTAATCTCCGTTGCAGACGCCTACTCGATCACATTTGCGTTTGTTCAGAGCCCACCTACAAATGATCAAGGGAAACAAATTTGGTAACCATTACACCACGTCGAAGTGCTCTTTACCGAGCGTAGCTTACATATGACACAAGGTCCATTGTGCAGAATACCCAGTGAGGATCATAATTGCACTTTCATATTTTATGTCTACCATTGTAACCATAGTTTTTTGTGTTTTAATAAAGATTACTAAAGAGTGAAGATAGATAAATGATAATGATTTCAATAAAAAACCTGTCTTTTTGTCAGACCTTTTTTCAAGCAAGAACGTTAAAGGTTGTATTTCTTGTTTTATTAAATTTGTATACAAATATGTGTGGGTTATGTTTTTTTCTAATTCAATATGGGCGGATGACCGAGTGATTAGAACGTTCGCTTTCAGACCATGAGGCCTGGTTTCAAATTTTACCATGGTCGATTTATCAGGAAGTTGACTCCTTGATATTATCGATGTTGGCAAGGCAATCTCAGTGCGGCGCCAATGACTTGTGAATTAAATTTGGTAGACGGAACCCCTTGGAGAGTCGTCGTTAGCTGTGCTAGCTCGAAGACACAAGTCATCGTGGCCGATAGTTTGAGCGTTCTGGCCTGTTGTTTTCTATAGATAACGTGCTCTCTCCCAGAGCTAAAGTCTGCTCAGCATATCTGCAGTATATACCACAGGTGGGCTCTGAACAAACACAAGTCTGAGCCGGCGTCTGCAACTGAGATTAGCTAGCCGCTATAGTGGACAGGCATCCTTGGATACGATTACCTAGCTGGTCTAAAATGAGGAATTGTATCTGATTACTGCAATATATTTTCTTTCTGCTGAAATAAATTCCCACTACATATATAGGGATGTTTGTTGTCTTCATAAACAAAATAACTCCTGAGTCAAAGATCGCATCCTTCCGCCAGACTAAGCCTATCTTGAGAAATATCAACCGCAGGATGTTATATCTTCGAATACAACATAAAAGTTAATGAATAGACTGACATAACCACACACAAGCAAATGCGCCAACCGCTTGAAATAAACAAGATATATCAATAAGTTTTTTTTTCTCAATCACTAGACGAATTTGTAAAAATTTGAGAAAAAATTCACTTGTCTGACACCGTGATTCCTACTGACGCATGAACACATTTCCTTCGGGAAATTATGTCAATATATTGGAAATTTCCGATCGATTAACGTTGAATGAAAGTTCAACATAGGATAGATATTTATATAATGAATAAGAACATAGAAATCGAAATCATTCGATTGTCTACAAGGTGACCAGGTACGTTTTTCTTGGGCCAGAATATGAACATTTTCTCTGTGGGGATTGGATGTCTGTCCATAGATGCAACTTCGTAAGAATAAATCTTCGATTGCGCAACTCAGATTAATTGCTTACTAAACTGAAATCTGTTTGCTGTCTTTTATTGGTGGGAAAAATAATAAAAATCAAACTTCTTGGACTAGCAAAGCTTTCTGAATTAATTTACCAATCATCGTTCTAATATTATGGTTTTTGGAAAGTACTTAGATATTCCACCTCTATGAATTGTGAGCTAACCAATTTAAATCGTTATTTAACTGCTATGAATTATCAGTCGACCAGTTAAGACAACAGCCAAAATTTAATGGTGGAAGACTTCGCCTATAATTAGTTTATTTTATATTCCATTTGACAGTTTGTCATCTATCTAGCTCTTCAGAGTTTGAAAAAATTTATAAATTGATCATTATCTTTATTAGCTTTCGTTTCAGAACTAACTACAATGTTCACTCATAGGCAGCAGACTTTTAACTAGAAAACTCAACCTTTATTCTTACGTAGCATTGTTACAAGAGGTGAAATATGGGTATTGAATGTCGATAGGAAATGATAAAAGAGTTGGTATCGTAGAATTAGTAACCAGTGCAAAAATCAAAACCCAGTTTCTTCCTACAGAGGTCTTTTCTTTGTGTTTGGCGGAAAAGGAAATATAACGTCCATTACGATCTTTTAGAGTATGACAGGACCATGCCTGCATAGACTTATCAATAGGAATTTGATGAAGTAAGCAAAAAATTATGTCTAAAGTATCCTAATAGGTATTATTCTCTAGCATGATAATGCATGTGAATACAAACAAAATTTGTTTGATGGCGGAATGAGAGCAAATACATATTTTTATTTGTTTCAGTCATCGAAAAATAGATACGTGGCAGAATACTAGATGATTAATTGATTTTTACAGTCTATCAAAATTTAAAGCCAGAAAATATATTAAGTTGCAAGAATATTTTGGAGTTAATAATAATTTATTGATACAATCCCTACTAATTAATTCATAACTGGGGGTTGAGTCATATTTTCCCCAAGGTTATTTAAGTGTATGTGAATATAACAAACCCGATTGGCATTGGATCCGGGTCCACAATTTCCAAATCTGAGTCGCTATCCATTACATCAACAGCAATATTCAAGCTTACAACACCTGATACTCCCAAGCGATCACCTATCTAGTTATAGTGCTGTACAACGCCACCATTAGATCTCGCATTTAGACAAGCCCTGTAAATGGTGTTTTACTATGTATTTAGAGATTCTTGATAAAATGCAAAAAAAAAAAAAAAAAAGAAAAGGATTTGCAATGTTACGGAACTTAAACAGACATATCGGTTTCAGTCAATTTCCAACGGCTGTAACTTAGCTTGACTGTGTTTTTTTATTAATATTTTTGGGGTAATTTTTTTTTAATGATGAACTTTCCTCTATGGTATTTGGTTATGTGTGTTAAACTTTAACAACAACACCCAAAATAGGGTAGTTTAGGTTTGTTTTCTTTCTAGTTTCTTTCGCGAAAATTGTCTTAGCTAGAAGATGTATGCTAATTGGTCTTTTTTATTTCTATCAGCAATTTCTGACTTTAATACCCCATCCCCTCCACTCTCCCGTTATGTGACAGAGATATTGAGTCTGGTGGATGCAGGATGTCATTCGCAATTACAGTCTACTTTTCGTATTTGTTGTTGACTCTGAATGAATGCGTGGTTAAATGTGTGGGTTAGTCGAACAATTCTTTAAATCTTTAAAGTACTGCATTTATTTCGTTCAGTTAAGTGACGTTTCTGTTAAAATTAAGGATTTATTTTTATTTTTTGGCAAACACTATTTCGTTTAGTTTCTTGTAAACAGAATTGTACACATTGTAAATATTGTCTTTTTTAAAAGTTATTATTTTATTCACCAGGCTCCACAGACAATTTGTACTTATTGGGACTAGTAAGGACTTCACAGAAGCTTTAAGTATTATGGTGATTGGAATAAGAAAGGTAAGTTAGAATTTGTTTGCTTTGGCGTAAAATATATTGTAGTTTGTTTGGGTCACTTATTGTGGCTAGCTAAGCTGAAGTTCATATAGATTAGAAATCAGCCTTCCAAATCCTCGTTTTGACTTTGTGCTACATTTTCTGTAAATAACCAGAAACAAATATTATTTTCCACCATGGCATTCAGGCTTTATAATTTTAAGTACAGTACACGATTATAAAACAGATCTCACCATTTTACTGATGAAATTTCTAGATGTAACCCTAAGTTCTATTATAAATTTTCTTCACTTGCATTTCTCGTTTGTGGAACTCTTTTAAGTTTTGTTGCTTTCCAGTCAGCTTTGATAATCAAAATGTAAAATTCCTGTTCTTTTACTGAATATCAAAAATTGTCTATGGTTTTTATATTTCTCAGAGGTTTAGCCATTATCAAGAGTGTTATTTATTCTCCGTGTGTTTTACTGCATAGCAATTTTGACTCTGTGAAGATTCTTGTGTAAGAGTGACCGTTTTCAAAACACACACACACACACACACACACACACACACACACACACACACACACACACACATATATATATATATATATATATATATATAAGTTATTTGAACATTATTTTTAATCGATACTCATATTTCTTTTTTTAATCATTTCACCCCAAGCAAGGCATTCCACTGCCACTATTGCGCATGGGTTTACATAGGGGAAGCTGAAGAGAAAGAGTGGTTAGATATAGGAAATGTCAGAAAGAGGGTGATAGATCAGTAAGGATACCGAGGTTTGGGGTTTGGTAGATGGGAAGAGTGTTTGAAAGATGGTTAGGGTGTTACGAGGTGTCTATTGACCTTACATTTAAACTCCTTGCGATTGTAGCCGTCGGGGAAGCAATCATGTGGAAGGGAATTTCACAGTCGGGAAGTGCGTGAAAAGAAACTGTTGGAGTAGAAATTGCGGTTGCATTTTATCGGTTTCACTGTAAAAGGGTGGGATCTAGTTGCTAATCTAGTATCTCGTGCAAATTCGTACCTAGGGGGCACCAGTGATCTAAGTTCATCGGAGCAGAAGCCGTGAAAGCATTTATAGAATTGACACAGGGATGCCACGTCGCGCCGGTGAGAGAGAGACTGCAGCCGGTCTGCCAAGTCGGTATCGATCACATTACAGACGCTCCGTTGTACTTTGTCAAGAAGCCCGGGGGAATAGCAGGGGCACCCGAATAGATGTGGCAGCAGTATTCAATTCACAGGCGGATGGTAGATTTATATGTGTGCAGGATCTGTTTTTAAATAAACAGTATATATATATATATATATATATATATATATGTGTGTGTGTGCGTGTGTGTGTGTGTGTGTGTGTGTGTGTGTGTGTGTGTGTGTGTGTGTGCAGAAATGTGTGTCATTCGGCAGAATTCGAACCTGCGACTCCTGACAACAGAGGGAAACCACCAGTTAATCTGGCGCGTCGTAGATTCCTCGACCACAAATTATTACACAGTTTTATCAAAGTTAATTTAAGCCTTGTATACTTAACTTCCGATTTTTCGTGAATAACCGTTTCTGTTCTGAATTGTATTGTAATGTAAATAAAATGTAAACAATGTTACGGAAATTTTCGGAGACTGACAAAATAAATTAAAAACAAACATTTAATCTATTTGTTTGAACTTTATTTTCAGTCGATATTCGTATTTGAGTAGATATTTTATTTTTAATTAAAAAGTATATTTATATATATATATTTACCGGTCTGATTATTTACGATAAATTTTGTTACGAAAATGTGTGCGTTTAATTAATATATTATAAACCGAATATTAAACTCAAATATGAGTTTCTGCTGTCATTTTGAGTCTTGAGTATGACGATAAATTACATTAGACAGCAAGACCTCTGATAAGGATATTGAAGGTTCTGAGGAGTATAGAATCATGTCTTATTTGCTTTTGTTTTAAATTCCACTTGAAATCTGTATGGTAGCATCTAAGGTCTAAACTATGGGCAAATATTTAACTCTCCAAGCAAAAACAAAACGCTAGCAAAAAACAGTAGATATACCAGCAATAAATATTTATATAAAATGGACCAACAATTCATATTTATAGTAAAACGACCAGCAATATATCTGTAGTTGACGGCATATAAATGCCTACAAAATGTTTAAATTTCGGCATTAAATAACCCTTAGATGTTGATAGACTGCTAAACAAAATAATAAAAAAAATAATGTTATTTTACTACATTCATAATTAATTCTTTATAACTATTTCTTGTGCACGTCTGACAAAGAACTGATTTCAAATGTCCCCACACAATAAGAAAATATCAAGCCAAATTAGAAATATGATCAATTACAGTATTTACATTATTCAGACTGTTGTCCTCATCTTTTTTGCTATGTGTACGACATTTCGGCCGTTGTACGCTCCAGCCTTCTTCAGGTGCTAGGAATTTCAAACCGAACACGTTATTAAAATCACTGGGGTATATCATTCTCATTCCTTGCTTGTAATATCTCGATTGAAAGTCATGAGTTATCTCTCTCTAACCCTACAAGTTACTTGTTCACAACTGCTGTACCCTGCAATTGGACACATGGACCAGTGGATATACACGTTGGTTAGTTCCTGTGACTACACTCAAAGATTTGTGAGTTCAGTACCAGGCTACAGCAGTGGTAAACAAGTAACTTATAGGGTTAGAGGGCGATAACTCATGACTTTCAATCGGGGCATTACAACGCAAAGAATGAGAATGATATACCCCAGTGATTGTAATAACGTTTTCGGTTCGAAATTCCTACCACCTGAAGCAGGCTGGAGCGTACAACGGCCGAAACGTCTTACAGATGGCAACAAATATAAGAACAATAGTCCGAATAATGTAAATACTGTAAATACTACCTCATCTTAGAAATATAGACAAATATTAATTAATTGACCACTATTTTGCTCAATTTTGTATCTCCCCCTTTATATGATAAAATATGATAAAATATATATGATATAATATTTATAATATACGTGTTATGTGTGTTGTAGGGCAAAGAATATCGGCTCAGAATCAGAATTTGTAAAAAAAAATGAGACCCACAATAGTTATTATTTTATTAAATATAAGATGATTTAAAATTGCTT
Organism: Ascarosepion bandense; assembly: GCA_037127315.1. NCBI lineage: Eukaryota > Metazoa > Mollusca > Cephalopoda > Sepiida > Sepiidae > Ascarosepion > Ascarosepion bandense. The sequence continues at coordinate 3,418,801 of JBBBDQ010000385.1, read as the reverse complement.
TTACAAAAAAAAATGAAAGACAATAATGATTAGACCATCTTTCCACTACCAAATAAACAAAAAATACTGTTAAGACTATAAGGCATTCAACATCAGGAGGTCAACGCAGTTTGTCACTGTCAAACTCTCTGCTTTCTAGCACAGGAACATAGATGAGGCTTCGCCGATAAGTAAAGTCTCGTCTGAAAAAAATCGACATTAACCCGACTCTGCTTCTGAAAGAAGTCTACGATATATTTTTGGCCAAGCTTACGGGCTCGGAACATGCAATGGTTTTGAGCCGATTTTAGTCTCAGTGGGGAAACCGATAAATACCGAAGCACTCAACTTCAGTTGTTTATGCCAGCAAACTTGCTAAAACAGACAATCAAAACAAGGCCATCATATTGAAATTTGTGAATATAAGAGAAATTTTTACTTTCTTCGGGAGTGTTTCCTGTCATGCGTCAATCCCCAAAAGAGAGAAATCTAAAATGAAATGACAACTAAGTCAAAACGTTTAATTTATAAAGATTGTTGGGGGCGTGGTTTTCCGGTCAACTTCAAAATATGGCATATTTTTATTAGATTTACACACACCTATGTTGGATGAGAATCAAACAGAATAATAAATATGTGAAACCCAGGCAAAAAATGTTAAAGTTATGTATGCTGACTGCCTTTCCGTCGTCGAGTATGTCCATTGCCAGTCATCATTGTTACATCAAACATTGAATTTGTGTGAAACTTTTAAAATAGAGAAACACGTTACAAACCCCGTTTCGACCAAAGAACAGAATGTACTCAAAACTAAGAATCAGTTATTATTGAATTCTGTCAAGAAGCAGGTTTTATATCAAAGTTTTCCGCTTTGTTGGATACCATAGCGTCCGCTGACTAAAGGTTCCCACGTTCCCAGTGGGCTTTCCATGTGCCTAGACATCAAACCAGGTATTTCAATAATCCCGCGACCGTGCAACTTTGGCAAAAAATAATAGCTATATTGGCACAAAAAACTAAAAGATTGCCAACAGCCTATGTTGATACTTTTTCTTTTAACCGTTTCACCTTAAGTAACGCAATAATGTCACTAGAACGCTGGGGTTTACAGTAGTGAAAGAGAATGAGTACGCTTTAGTGAAAAGAAGTGACGAAAGGACAATAAAGAAAGAGAGTTCAGGGAGAAAAAAGATGGTGACTGGTGTTGCATTTAAATATTCTGGAGATTCTTGTTAACAGGGAAGCAATATATCGGAAGGGAAAAGAAACTGAGGGGTAGAAGTGTCGACTGCATCAAGTTAGTTCAACAGTTGGACCTAGTTGACAATCTTTTCTTTTTCTTCTTCATGCTCCGTCTGCTTTCCAGACGTAGGTGATCATGGACTTCCTCTTGTCTCTATTCCGCGTCGCTCTAAACATTTTTCTCTTTGTATCTCACCCGAAACTCGCTCCATCATCCACCTGCTCAAACCCATCAAGCATATCTTGTATCTCTTTCCCTCTCTCCGTATCATGATTATTAAATTCTCCAAATCCTTTCTTCTCATTACGTTTTCCAGAAACCTGTTACCTCTTCCTAATGTCAAGTATAACTTTTCTTGCCCATTTGCATCCTCTCAAAAACCTTGTCAGTACGCTTAAATCTAGTCGAGGCAATAAGGAAAAAACTTCTGTTATGAACATTTTTGTCGAAAAGGCAGGAAAAGGCTATGTCACATTAGTGAGAAAGTAAGAGATATCAGATCAAGATCGATGGCCTTTACAGACTCTTCTTTGAATTTTGTCAATAATCTTGCAATATACAGCAGGACCACTCGACCAGATATAGCATCAGTATTCAATGCGCAGACGAATTGTAGATTTATAAATGTGCAAGATTGATTCTGACGAGATCACGTCTTTCTTACTGTGGACGCCGTATAGTCTGTCAACGCTCCATTTAGAATGCGTCGATCTTTTATTCTGTATCACCGTCCAACCCGCTTACAACATCATGTTTATCTCCGTTGGTTAATTAGTAGTTGTGTAAAAAAAAATTGGATTCACTGATAGAAAAAGGAATGCAGTATTGTTTCCCGTAGTTGAGAGGTCCAAAGCATTTGTATACAACGGCGGTGTCCATTAAAATGGCGGCGCAGTTTCAAACACTACCTAGAGAACATTTTTTTATTACGAGTTCGCGAGTGCGCAGTGTAAAAATAGGTGAACCTAATTCAAATACAGCTTTCTATATTTGAATGATATATTTTTTTCTACGGTTCGGTTGGTGCTTCTGAATTTCTTGAAGAGTTTGAACTTAGAGTGTTCAATAATTGTTGCGCCCTTTCTACTGTCAGAAGCCATGATTATAATTCTTTTCGTTTGTTTATAACGCGTTTCATTGAGATGCAGTGTTTTTGCGGGTGGTTTTTAAATATCACGTAGGTATCTATAGTCGTTTCTTTTATTATTTATTATCAATGATAATAATAATAATTGTATTGTAAAAGCTATTCATTATATTTTTATTCTAAAGTGAATGAAATTTTACTGGTGATAAATTGTTTGTTTTTAGATTAAAGGCTTCAAATACTTGTATATTTTCTCGTCAGTATCCATTTTACACATCTCGTCGGGTGCTCCTGCTATTCATCTTGGGGTTTTGACAAAATCCAAAGAAAAATATAATGGGACCTGACTTGGCTGACCAAATTCTGTCACTTTCTCACCAAAGTGATGAGTTCTTCTTTCTGTCTTTTCTACAAATATTTTCATGGCACATACTCTAACGAGATTTCTTTACTGGTTCCCCGATCACATGTATTTATGCTTGCGACAAGACTCGCATAAAGGTCTCATCCTTTTACCGACGAAAAAGTTAAATGTAACCGGCTTTTCTACTTTAAGTGTTTCTTTTCTCGCACCTCTTCTTTTGTGGAGGTTACCTCCGTTTCCTTGCTTTCCTGATAGCTACAATCTACAAAAGTTTTATTGCAGCGTCAATTGCCATCTTCTATCTTCTTTATCCCCATCCTTCATTTATTCTCCCTCGGACATTTCCTGTACCTTGCTTTTTTTTCTCTTACTGTAACCCCCACCTTGCGCACCAGTGGCGTCCATGCTTTTCTTGAACTGAAATGATCATTAAGAAAAGTCGCTGTCTTTTTACAATTTGTGTTGTATATCTTTGTTTTTTTAGTGTGTACTTTTAGGGTTACTTGCAGTGTATTTTATTTATTTTGATGTTTGGCTATATTCGATTACAAGAATTCCTTGAATTATTATCGAATGATTATCTTTCTGAACATATAGAAAATCACGCACATATGCCGATATATTAAGTGTAGTTTAGATGAGGCACAAGGCCGAAAATAAGAGGTACCAAGTAAGGCTCAAACTCACAACTTATGATCTAGAATGATCCAGCGTGACAAGCTTGCTAAGAATTACACCACGCCCAAGTGCCAAGACATACAATTGTATATATGACTTTTATTAAGAAGACATTATTTTTTAATACTTATTATTACATTTAGTTACATTAATACCTATATTAATTGTATTCATATTTATACATAATTTCATGCATTACTTTATATTTAGTAGATTTAGTAGATAAAAGTGTCTGCAAATACGAGTATAAAAATTACTATTTACAAGCAGAGATGTCTACCTGAATAGGTGTCATTACTAAAGAAAGATACGTATGAAGATAGATAGATAGATAGATAGATAGATAGATAGATAGATAGATAGATAGATAGATAGATAGATATGAAATGTTTCCATAAGATAGCTGGTCAATAAAATACTTCATAAAGATTAAAAAAAAAAAATGTATACGTGGATAAATGTGTCTGCAAATACGAGTATAAAAATTACTATTTACAAGCAGAGATGTCTACCTGAATCGGTGTCATCACTAAAGAAAGATACGTATGAAAATAGATAGATAGATAGATAGATAGATAGATAGATAGATAGATAGATAGATAGATAATGTTGTAATCCAAGAGAGTTAGTGCATGAGTCATCACCAAAACGGAGGTTGGAAATAAAAGTATATGAATAAATACAAGAGTCGCACTTTGCGTGAAGTAGATACATCGCTAGTGAACTGTTATTCAGTATAATCACTCTGTTCTTCCTTTTGCCTAATAGTGTGCACGTATTTAAGAGGATGTGAACATACCATTACTATAGATAGATAGATAGATAGATAGATAGATAGATAGATAGATAGATAGATAGATAGTGCGATGGATAAATTATACTGTAAATTTCGCAAAAATGAAAATAACACTAATATCTTATTTTAGCAATACATTTACTAAATTATACAAAATATCTTGAAATACTAAAGACTAAATTGTTTTTAAAAACCACCATTAGTGTCAGCCTTGGTCTTTAGTCGACAATGGAATTGCCTGCAACACTTCTCGATCGTCTCCTTTTTTTAGTTGATAAATGCTGCCATAATTCTTGTGTTATGTTCATCTTTGGTGTGTTGTATACTAGTAACATATAACAGAGCGGCGTATGTTGTATAAGCTAAAAACCAATGTTTTGAAATATAACGACGAAGAACATTTATCTAAAAATATATTAGCTTTTTCAGTTTATTCTCTGCAGTGACGGCTGTGTGTATAGGGGTAATCAGAGAAAGCACGCATATACGAGGGAGTGATGGTTGGAGTTATCATTCTTGAGTTCTCTTCGAGTCCCGAGCTTGTCTGTTCTCTGCTCTCTCGGCTCTCTGTCAACCCGGGAAAACTCGGTGTTATATAAAATCCAGACTCTGTCAAGCTTCACCTAATTACGTAATTCCTGGGCAGGCCTAATCACCAATTGTTGTGTTAGGCCAGCTGCATTTTGATATAATCACATTATTGTTTATTTCATTGTTCTTTTTTTCCAAATGTTGACACGTTGATACAATGCCTGTTTATTTAATTCTTTCTGACATTAAAAACCAAAAGCACATTTTTGTGATTTAATAACGCAGAATTAATTCCTCTAATCATTGTTTTATGATTCCGAAATAATTTAATGTAGATGTCTTTGACACAGTACACTATTTTATTTTCCTACATTCTCGCTTCTCTTCAAATAATCGCGCTTTATTTTTCGCCTTCAAGAGAATTAAATTATTTTCAAGTTCAATTATATTCTGTTAGTCCCTAGAATATATAAAAGCTGTTACAGAGATTTGTTGGTCTCTCGTTCAACTGCGCTCCACTTAATAATCAAGGTGGGCGCAGCCTGGAGAATTAGGTAGCCTAATGTAAGGGAGGATGTGCGTTGTGGTACAGTGGATATCGGCTCGGAACGAGAAGCCGGGGAGCCGAGTTCGAATTCCAGTTGAATCCATTGTATTCACTTACGCGCAAATACCCTTGGGAAAGGTATTAATCCGTCTCTTCCTTCCAGTTATGGGTTAAATAGCAGGACAGATTGGGTTCTATAGCCTTGGTCGGCAACCAGTCTACTGCAGAAAGCAATGGCAACCTACTGCGGGATAATCTTCTGCCCAGTCAGTCATGTCTCTTTCGAGACATGATCGCCCAAGCGTGTATCACGTATGGCACTTCACTGACTGAATGTAAGGGATGTGCGTTGTGGTACAGTGGATATCGGCTCGGAACGAGAAACCGGGTGAGCCGAGTTCGAATTCCAGTTGAATCCATTGTATTCACTTACGCGCAAATACCCTTGGGAAAGGTATTAATCCGTATCTTCCTTCCAGGACAGATTGGGTTCTATAGCCTTGGTCGGCTACAAGTCTACCGTAGAAAACAATGGCAACCTACTGCGGGATAATCTTCTGCTCAGTCAGTCATGTCTCTTTCGAGACATGATCGCCTAAGCGTGTATCACGTATGGCACTTAACTGACTGACTGAATTTAAGGGGGATCAGGTTGCAGAAATTGTCTGGATGCTATGACTGGGTTCTCCTGCTTGTGAGACATAGTGCTGATGCCAAACATAGGGTCCTCCAGCTGACACCCTCATGACCAAGGGCAGCACAATCTCCCCAAGGCACTTGATATAGGCCTCCGTTAATACTGAGGTGTAAATCGAATTTTAAAGAGTAATCGGAATTAATTTTAAAAGTGTAAAAGAATGTGTGAAATTTAAAATCATTCTATTGCAATCCTTTCTTTAGCGAAGTATTGGTTGCCTGGAAACTGGCTAACAAATTTTGCCCTCATCTTTTTCCCGCATTTTCAATTATCAGAATTGGCTTCAATAGAAAATATACATTCTAAAACCTAAGAAACAACCTCAATTCTAAACGCGTATAATTGACCTTCACAAAATTTGATAATAATCGTTTACATACATGTTTTTATTTCTGTGCTTGTTTCCACTTATATATATTACTTTTCTTTTAGTTTTACCATCTTATTAAGGAAACCAATTATATCTTAATTAGATTTTTTTTCTTTTTTTGACATTCTCCTCTTTATACAGCCATAAACATTTGCCCTGGCAGATATTTTCTATTTTGTAACGAATTTTATCAAAGAAAAACCTGGTGATATATCGGGAAAAGTTTGCATTAAAAAACAATAATTTTAGCTGGTATTTCACGCGCATTATTATTTTTATTATTTTTATTCTTTATTTTCTTTTTTGTCATTTTTTTTCTTTGCTTTTCAACGTAAATTCTTTGACTGTCAGTGTGCGAACATCAACAAAAACACGAATTGAAAAGAAAAAAGAACTCTAGCCTGGAAAAAATATGCAAATCAAGTGGCCTGCTACATTTTTTCCTTATGGATCACGTTATTGATCAATTGTTCTATCAAAGAAACCGAAAAATGTGAAAAGAATATCATTTTTTTACTATTTGCGGGTGGGAATTATTTTATCTCTTTTTTCTCCTCATCATTGTTTCTGGATAATATTCATTTCAGTTTTCTATTTAGAACTTTAAAAAAGCAGGGGAGGTAATTTAGTAGGTAAACTGATCTAGGGGATTTAATACATTATTTAGCATTTGAAAGGCAAAAATTAAATTTTAATAATAAAACTGGAAAAATGACCCAAAAACTTTATCACGTTCCGGATCGATCCCAAAATTAAATCAGTTTGCGCCAGTCACGAGGCTAATCATCACTGAAAGTTTCCAGCGTGTCTTGAGATATCTTGACCACGGTCAGACAGACAAACAGCCATGACCGAATACAAAACCTTCACCTTAAGTTGGAGGTAATCATAATTATTGTTTTTATTCTATTAATTCTTGGATGTCTGTGGAATTCACCTTTTTTTCTGGGTCCTAACTGATCATTTGTTTAAAAGATCACTAAGATTTGAGAAAGGTATTAATCTGTTGCTTCTCCTTCCAGCTACAAATTGAGTTCTCTTGTCTTGGTGGTATATTAATATATATTCTCTTTCACTCAAATATCCTTGGGAAAGGTATAAATTCATCTCTTCTCACCCCAGCTATGATTTGATTGTCAGTTAATTGTTATCATGTCTCTAATGAGCCATGACTGACTGGACTGAAGATTATCCCGCCTGCGGTAGACTCGTTGCCAGCCAAGGCTATAGAACCCAATCTTTCCTTTTATTGAACCCATAACTGGAGGGAAGAGACGGATTAATACCTTTCCCAAGGGTATTTGCGCATAAGTGAATGCAATGAATTCAACTGGAATTTGAACTTGGCTCCCCGATTTCTCGTTCCGAGCCGATATCCACTGCACCACAACCCACATCCCATGATTTGATTAGTTGGACTTATATTAGTAAGTCATTATTATCTCAGAAAAATTGTTAGAATCATAAAATATTTTCTGGCTTTAAATAACCTGCAAAATGTTGCTAAACCGTAAAGAAAGCAGTCAATAATTAAATTCTTTGAAATTATGCAGCTGTTTTAATATGAGAAAACATCAAACAATATAATAACGGGTACGATTTCCAGTAACGTTTGGACTTCTGTACTATTCACTCTACCGCTAAAGACACATTTAACCGTTTAAAAAAAACCTTCAGTACTCGAAAAAGGCTTCTTATTTTAGATACCGTCTAACGAGAAACAGCTAATTGTCATACGTGATACTTGCTTAGGCGACCGTCACTTTCGACCATGACTAACTAGGCAGAAGATTTTCCCGCTGTAAGTTTCAGTTTCTTTCTGCTTTTATCTGCTTGTCAACCAAGTCTATAGAACTCAATCTGTCCTACTATTCAACTCTTTTATCCATATCAGTCAGTTAAGTGCCATACGTGATACACGCTTTGGTGACCATTTATCTTTCGACCGTGACTGACTAGGCAGAGGATTTTCTTGCAGTAGATTTGCTAATGCAGTGAGGAAAAAAAGACACAGAAAGAAAACAAGAAACGCAACATTATATTTACTTCTTTTTTTCGCAACTAGTTGGCAAGTATTCACAACTCAAATTGAATTCTTGAAGTGTAAAAAAATATGTTTCGTTCTATAAAAATAAAATCGATCATCGCCAATCATTTCGTCCTTGAAATGGTCCTGGGTATGAAGGTAAACTGGATACGGCAGCAAGGCCTCTGATTGGGAGGTTGTGAGGAGCATGGAACAACTTCATAATTGCTGTTGTTTCCAGGTCCACCCTGACTCAGGGTGGTGACACCTGTTGGGTGTCCAGCTATGGGTAAATAGTTAAACCCCAAACACGGGTCAAAACGCTATGAAAGTATAAAAATAGACATTTATAGAAATATATGCATAAAATAGTCTTTTATGGAAAAATATTCATTTTTGAAGGAAAAATATTTCCAACAAGATATTTTTGAAGGAAAAAATTATTATTATAACGAATTTTTGAAGGAGTAAAAATTATTGGCATAACACATTTTTGAAGGAAAAGAATTATTGCCATAATAAATTTTTGAAGGAAAAAAATTTATTGCCATGATAAATTTTTGAAGGAAGAAAATTATTACCATAATAAATTTTTGAAGGAAAAAAATTATTGCTATAATAAATTTTTTAAGGAAAAAAATATTATTGCTATAATAAAATTTTGATAGAGTAAAATGTTGTTGACATTTAGATAACCTTCCCAGGTTGATATGCCGTAAAACTTAACCAAACCAAACCAAACCAATCGTCCTTGAAAAAGAACTAAACGCCGAATTTCCTCTCCTGAGGACGATTTGCAAAGCTTTCTCAAAATAAAATTATTAATTGATAAATGTGCTAAGATGTCCGCTGCATTGAATAAAAAAATCCTTCCCGTTGTTGTCATACTGAGGAGCGAAGCTTAAAAGGAAACCCCTTAAAGTTTCTACAATTTTACCGATATTATCAATTTAAGATGAAATTACGACCACAAGACAACGTCAACCATTTAAAAATAAGTAGGTATTAAAGCCATTATTCCGTAATGAGATTATGGACACATGTGGGAAAATATTGTTTGTAAGCACTTCGTAGAAACTGGAACTGAATTTCAGCCAAGACATTAAGTACAACTCTTTTATACGATCCATCGCTGTAGACGCTGGGGAAAATGATGATCAACTTATCAGTGACTCAGTTAGATGATACAAGCTTGGGTGGATCATGTTTCTTTGGATCCATGAGTGACTAGGCCGAAGATGATGTCGAGAACCTCGAGATGAATAGCAGGATTATCCGACCAGTATTCAATGCAGAGACGAATGCTAGATTTATAAATATTCAAGACGAATTCTGACGAGAAAAAACTCTCTGGCCCGACACAGAGACCCAACCTTTCTAACAAAAGATTCTAAAGAGGAAATGAAACGCAACATAATATTGCCTTCTTTTTTTTTTTTGCAACTTCTTCAGGACGTAGGCGATCATGAGTTTTCACTTCACTCTGTCTATTGTTGCTCTAAATATTTTTTCTCTTGGTATCTCTTCCGAACGCCGCTCCACTATATATTTGCTCAGGACTATCAAGTAGGACTCGCGCTGCTTTCACTTGCCTCTCTTTACTTCTATCCGTTCTGTGAGCATTAAATTCTCCAGGCCCTGTTTCCTCATTACATGTCCCAGAAACCTCCTTTGTTTCTTCCTTATGTTAATTATGAGCTCCCCAATACCTCAGTCCATGATAACCTCAGCATCTTTCTGTAAAACCGCATTTCTACTACCTCAAGCCGCTCTTTCATCTTTGATGAGTTCATCCTGCATTCACTGTGATACAGAAGGACAGCTATCACATAGGAATCTAGAGCTCTTTTCTTTGTTTCTAATGAGGTTTTCCCGTCTCTCAATATTCTGGTTAGCCTTTGAAATGTGTCATTTGCCATGCCATGTCAACATATTCTTAAAGTATAAAAAAACAAACAAACATTTATCTGTCTGTAAAAATTGACACTAGCATTTGAGACCGGATTTCGTCTCCTAAGTGGTATTCTGGACGATTTGCAAAGCGAAATCTCTAAAGATAAATAATAAATGGAGAAATGCGCTGTGTTGTTCGCTATATTCAGTAAAAAAATCAACTTATGAAAATCTTTCCCGTTGTCTTCATAAAGAGGATCTAAGCTGAAAAGGAAATTCTTGAAAGTTTCCAAAGTTTTGCAGCTAGTATCAAAATTAAGACAAAACCATGTGAGCCGCTTAAAAATAAGCAGGCATCTCTTGAATTCCATAAAGGGGTTTTGAATATCATGGCTTCACATGTGTGAAAATATTATTTGTCAACAATTTGTAGAAACTAAGAATGAAGTTCAAACAACACATTGTGCCTCTGCTGTGTCTCTCAGTGTTCTCGACAGGTTCCAAAAGAGAATCCGTAATGTGATAGGTCCCAAACTTGGCAGCTCGACCCCAACCACTTTTTCACCGGCGTTTTGTGGCTTCCCTCTATCTGTACTACAAATATTTTCATGGTTTCTGCTTTGACAAATTAAATCACTGGTGACCTCCCCACACAAGAATATACTCGTGCAACCAGACTCGTACAAGGTCCCACTCATTTACTGTTAGATAATTTTCCCAGCGTCAATATCGATATAAGAGTAAAAAATCATTTTTGTACTATTTTTTGTTCATAACCAATTTTCTTGTTTTTTAATACTTTACTTAGCTTTTGGAATGCATCTTTCGCTATGCCAATGCGTCTTCAGGTTTCAGTGTCGCACTTCCCATCCCTTGTTAAAATATTTCCCAGATATTTAAATTGATTTACTTGTTTGATTTCGATATCTCAAATTCGTAACTTGTATTTTGGTCTCTTACTTTTGATAACCGTTGTGGATTCTGTCTTTTTGCAACTGATGTTTAACCCTTTCTTCTAGTTTTCCTTTAATAACTTCTGTAGCAGTTGTTATAGTTTCTCTTCGGTGTCTCGTATCAACACAGCGTCTCTATCATATTTCATGTTGTAGCCACCAACAATGAATCCTAGTAGGATCTCTAATTCACTGTCTGAATTAGTCTGGTGAGAAGACATCATTGTGTAATATAATTCTGTGACCCGCAGAAATATGATTGATTTAAAAAATCAGGAATGGAAACAATTATGGTGCCCTATCTGTAAGAATGGACTCTTCTCCGTCAATATAATACTACCTGCGTGCCTTCCGAGGGTGCAGCTGTGAAGCAGCCGTGTGACAGTCTAGAGACAGTTGTGACCTAGTGTAACTATACTTTTTGAACTTACAGTTCTATTTGCTGATTACTAAAACTTATTATTACATATATTGTTACGTTATTCTGTATGCACTATTTGGACCTGCCTTCTTGTTTCTGTGTCTTATTTCCGGGCCAAAACAGACCACAACAACAGAAACAATGACAACCAAAAGTGTAATTCCATCAAATTCAACCGGCTTCAAGGTAAAAAATATAGGCAATGACAAACAAGAATGTGATGACGTCAAATGCAGCCGGCTACAAAAACAATTAACTGCGAAAATGTTTAATAGATGTGTCTAGCCATAGATGACGCAATTCAGCGGAATTTGAGAAAACTTCAGCTTATATAAGAGTAAGTTTATTCGGACAAAAGGCAGAACACCGCCGAACACCGAGAGAACTCAGAGAGAGTGCGCAGTGAAAAGAGAAGAATAGAAGACACCTCCCGACAACTCTCTTGCATGTGCGTGATTCCCTCTGACTACCACTCTCTACACAACCGTCACCGACAAAAAAAAAGGGTCAGTTTATAATTTTATATGTACGTGTTTATCGTTTGTCCGCGAAGGCGATTGTTGTTTTCAGTAGCAGCAGCGGTTATAGTTTTTCAATTCTTTTTATGAACTCATTTTCTATCCTTTTTCAGCAGGTTTCCTGCAAGTATACGTTATTCTATATTCTATTATCCTTCTCAAATATGTCAAGGTTAATAAGCAGTTCGAAAAGTTCATTGCGTTGATTTTAATCTAGTAGAATGGCAGTAAAAATGTCTCTCCCAAAAATCGAGAGAAAAAAAATACATATGCATTGCTGAGACTATTTTTTAAATAATAAGGTAGACCACTTTTCAGTCTTACCCGACTCACCTCTATTCTTTCTTGATTTGAAGTCAAAACAATGCGATCGTTTTTTCTTTGTAAATAGGTTATGGATTTTGTATGTTTGTTTGTTTAGCGGCATTCCAGCCTTAGTGGTCATTTTATGATGAAAATGATTTTGAGTGACTTTGAAAGAATTTTGAGTTAGATGCGCTTCTTGGTTTGGGTAGGCGTCTTGAAGTAGGCAGCTTCATGGAGGTATATAGTTTGGTATATTTGTGGTTATTTCAATCTTTTCCAGATTTTGTTTTAGAGACCAGCTTCTCTTATATATTCGAGTATTTTTTAAGGTTTTAGAGAAATACATCTTTTAGGTTTGTTTCTTTGTAGTACTTTTGGTGAGTTTGCTTCAAGTCTAAACAATTTGTCAAAATTTGGCATATTGTATAGGCCTCCTGGAATGATATAGAGATTAGAGCAAGAGTAAGAATGGGTGATGCTCGAGTGACCCATACGGAGTCTTGATAATGTTACTTGTTCTTTTCTAGTCATTTCACTAGAGTCATTTATTTCTCCTATTTGTTTTTTTATTGTATATAACTGGTTACTAGTGTAAGAATTCCACGATTCTTACCATTTGTTCATTTGGTGTTTGTTAATTGTTGCTATTAGGTCTGTGAAGGGAATTTTATCTTTTGAGGATTACAGTTCTAGTCATTTTTGGTTGCCTGGTCAGCTCTGTGATTCCTCTTTATACCGACATGACTGGGTACCCAGCAGAAGACTATTTATTTTTAGTAATTACATTGATCCTGTTTAGGATATTGGTTGTTGAAGGGTTATCTGTTTTTTTCCCAATGAAGTGAGTACTGATTTATTATTTGTAAAGATGATGTGTTTCTTTTCCTTACTGTTTTCAATGATATTCAATGCCAGTTCTATGGCTGATGTTCCAGCATGTGTATTTATATGTAAATTTGCGTGTTCAATATGAAAACAAAGATAGTGTGGAAGCAGCATAAAAAACTTGTGTATCCCCTTACCTGTTTTTACTTCTCCCTAAAATTTGGTTTGATTCAGTCAATGAATGGCTATTTTAAAAGGTGTGAAAGATTGACTAATGTAAGTCACAGAATTTTATACATAGATAAATATTGTACGACATTTAGGATTTTATATTGGTAAAATACATCCAGATATACACATTTGTATCGGTAGATTCTGGTATGTTGTATATATGCCATATATAGGTAGGTATATTTTGAAATGTATCCAACGAAGGTATCTTAATGTGTATATATCGTTCTAGATCACCGGTATAACCACTTTTCTGTATGTAGATTTTGGTATGTAACTAGTGTACCTACTTCTTCGTAAATGGGTTTTAGTAAGTATTTTATTTTAGGACCATAATACGCCTACATTAGAGAAGTATATTTTGATATTATAGTTAAGTTTTTACTTAATATCTATTGTTCATTTTTTTTTTACATTTTTTCAGCATTTTCAGAATTCATACTGACACGCTTTTCTTTTATCCTAACAATTTTCCTTGGTCAGGTCTTTATATTTTATGACCATAAAAAACAAGCATCATATATCGAAAAAAATTAATGGCTAGAATGGAACTCATTTCAAATATTTGATTGGTGTTTTTAAATTAAACAATCGCAGAAATGTGCAACTTTTCAATCTTAATGATTCTTAGTATTTGTCGATACTTCTAAAATGAGGTAGTGTTTACATTATTTGCATTTTTCAGAGAGTTGTATTTTTATTGCCATGTTTACGACGTTTTGATTGTTATAAACTCCGGCCGTCTTCTTGTGTTTGCAATTTCGAATGCAAGTTTTTTTTTATTTCGATTACTGAGTTATAGCATTCTCATTCCATGTGCAATGCCACTTTTATCTGCCATGTACTTATCTCAGCTCTGAAAGTTATTTGTTCGTCACTGCCATAACCAGGTACTGAACTTACAACTTTCTGGGTCAAGTCACTAGAACTAAATAACGTTTATATCTATTAGGCCGGAGGATACAAGCGTTGGTTAGTTCAAACTCACAAGTATTTGGATCAAATCACAGGAGCTAATCAACGTGTATATCCACACTACTATTACATACAGTAGTGGGGAACAAATAACTTAGAGAGTTGAGTTAAGTGGAAGTGACATCGCACATGGAATGAGAATTATATACTCCAGTGATCGAAATAACATGTTCGGTTACATGTTCCTATCACCTGAAGAAGGCCGGAGAGTACAACAGATGAAACGTCGTAAACATGGCAATAAAGAGGAGCACAGGAGTTTGAACTATATAAATAATGTTAATGATACTTCTAATAAAACCCTCGACGCTGATTCGTAGATTTGTTCTACAAAATTTAACGTTCAACAAAAGAGTGATCGAAACGTAAACTTTACTTAATTTCTATTGATTCAGTCTGATAATGTCGAAGTGTTTAACAAATTAACCCTCAGAATGTGCACTTGTAATGTGCTTTCTTGGCAAAAACGTAATTAGATAGCATTTTGAAGAGTGCAAAAGAAAAGGTGGCCAGCGGCAAAGGACGACTTTCTTTCCGGGAGCTTATGTCGAGAGTTGCGAGTAAAATCTTTATTCTCGAGAACGAAGTGAATTATTGAACGGTTAATTAGGCAATTAAAGACAAGATTCTATCTCTAATTAAAACAATAAACGAGACTTCAAATAAAAACGTAATCTTAAAAGATGGCGTCATTTGATAAAGCATCTGCAATTCTTCAGTTATATTTACATCTAATCAGCAACGATTAAATGATCATTAATACCATTGTGTTTGCGTTGATGCAGAATATATATATATATATATATATATATATATATATATATATACGCCAGTACACACAAATATATATATATTTCTGGTGTTAATAATAACACTTCATAACGAGTACCTGATGATTTCATAGTGCATACACCAAAGGTCGTGCTAAATACGTAGGATAATATGCATATTTATTAATATATATATATATATATATATATATATATATATATATATATATAGTGCTGCTGTTTAGATGGTTTATACCGGAAGTATAAATTGTATATTATAAAATATGAATTTTATTCATCAAACGTGGGAACTGCAGAATTAAAAACTGTTGCGTAAATAGTAAATATACACAAAACAATATTTTAGAACGAATGTAGCAACATTTGAAAGTACTAAGGAAGAAAATAATGCAAAATAGAAATAAAGATTAACTTAAATTATATATTATTATTCCGTTCACTGGTAAAGGCTAGAGATGGATTCAAAAGGTCAGTCAGTTAAGTGCCGTACGTGATACACGCTTGGGCGACATGAAAGGTTGGGTAGAAGATTTTTTCCGCAGTTGGTAGCCATTACTTTCTGCGGTAGACTGCTTGTCAATCAAGAACCCAATTTGTCAAGTTATTTAACCCATAGTTGGAGGAAGTTGAGATGGATTAATACATTTCTCAAGAGTATTTGCGCGCAACCGTACTGAAATAGAATTCGAACACCGATTTTTTTGTTCCGAGCTGATATCCGCTGCACCACAAGGCACATCCACGGTTCATAATATATTTTGGCGAAAATGAAATAAATAAAACAAGCGATTATTTGAACTCGGTTCGTTCATTCCGAATTCGCCGACGATGACAGCTACGCTGCTATCGCTTCGTATTTTCATTTTTAAACAAGTTGAAATTATTTTTTCTTAGGCGATAGAAAACATCTTGCCGTTTTATCTAAACTCTGATTGCAATTTTTTTTATCTTCTCGTCTTGTTTGCAGACTAGAATTACTTTGATGCATTTGCCCGTACACATAAAGAAATCTCAGCCGGCGTGAAGTGTCCTTGAGAAAACCTTTGAAAACCTTCCTCTTGAATATTTCACAAGCTGATCAAGTTGAATATTTGCTAGCAAGATTTCAAATAGACAATACCTTGAAGATTTTTAGGCCCACACAATGGATTTCTTTTATGTCAGCAAACTAAATTTTGCTTATTCCAGGCAAAAGACTACGTTTCATGATACTAAGGACAAAAAAAAAAACAAAAAAAAAAAACACGGAATTACATGAACTAAGGCTACAGAAACAAATCTGTTCTGCTATTTAACTAATAGCTGGAGAGAAAAATAAAACGACTGATTCATACCTTTCCCAAAGGTATTTACGTGAATGCACTGAGGATAAACTAGAATTCGAACTCGGCTTTCCGATTTCTCGTTCCGAACCGATATTCACGACACCACAACGCGCATCCAGGTTGTATTCATATTAGTTTCTTCCCCTTCCCTCTGTCTTTCTCTCTCTCCTCGTTACCCACGTTGTACTGATGGCTAGCTCTCTCTTTTCATATCGAATTGTTTTAATTATTTGAGCTCACGAAAGGCAATAAAGCCACTAGAAAGCACAAGGATATTGAGTGATGATGAATATGAGAAAAAATTAATATTTAGAAGAGAAGAAAATAAAAGAAGACAGTGGATAAAGGTTGGCATTGCATTTAAATTTGTAAAGTTTACAATTAACTGAGGCTGAAAAAGGGAGAAGTGTAAGAGAAAAAGCTGTTCGCATCTAACTTACACTTATATCTCAGCAGGGCCAGATTGTGATGACGACAGGCCCTCGACTATTCCACTTTTGAGGCCCCTCTATATCCCTCATTTTCATGAGTAGAAGAAAATGTAAAGTTTTAAATGAAACAATTTGTGTGAAATATTATAGTATTTTCTTATACTAACCCGGGAACACTAACCATCAATTAGAGTTAAACCACTACTAACCATGGGTATATCATAACCGAATTTGAAAATATCAAAAAAATATTAAATATAAATCTTTATTTGAAATATTTTACATACAGGCAGTTCAAAATTTGTACTTTGAGTTAACATTGATAGGAACTGAAAAACATTATTTAGGTAAGAAAATCAGGTACTGAAAATTTAATTAAATTGTAATTAAAATGGCGTCATTTCCGCTAGGTATTATATTGCAGCTGAATTCCTTGCATTCATTTACGCGCAAATACTCTTGGGAAAGGTATTAATCCGTCTCTTCTCTTTAATTACGTGTTGAATAACAGGACAAATTGGGTTCTATAGCCTTGGCTGGCAACCAGTCTACCGCAGAAATTAATGGCAACCTACAGTGGGATAATCTTCTCTCCAGTCAGTCATGTCTCTTTCGAGACATGATCGCCCAGAGCGTGTGTCACGTATGGTGCTTAACTGATTATATACCCATGTTTAGTGTTCTCGGGTTAAAAAACAAGTTGCAGAGACATGTTCCAAAAATTCATACATTGATATTCTCAAGGACACATGGCTCAATGGATACAAGTGTTGGTTGAATCCAGTGATTTGAAACAAAGAATTGTGAGTTCAATACCAGGCTACAGCAGTGGATAAATATGAACACCTGAAAGCGGCATAAACAATTCAACTCAGTGCGCGAAATTCTGATGTCTCGAAGAAGGTCAGTACGTACAACAGTCGAAACATCATTCAACAAAGATGAGGACAGCATAAATAAACTTAATGTTAGTTTAACATTACAGTAAATAAATCGTATTTTTTAATGCATAAAAGATAAACCTCTATTTACGAATAGCGAAATACACTTACCGACTCATCATAAACCAATTCGACATTCACATTTAACATCGACTTTTACATACAGAATTTAGTATTAACAATTGGCTCGTCTCTTAGCAAAGATTTTGCTCGTATAATCTTAGAATACCTTGGTTCTGCTTTTTTTCCAAAGCATTTAACCTAAGCAACATAATTCTGATATATGGTTAACGCTCTATTAATGTACCACCGCAAAAGAACATTAGATAAATTTGTAAATAAACTGAACAAAGACGGAAGCACGATAGAACTAACTTACGAAGCAAGACATTACCTTTCCTCGATATCATGTTAAACTGTACTGATAATAGCCTAGAACTAAGTGCCTATCGTAAATGAATTAATAAAAATTGATAATAGAAATTAATGAGATCAGTATCACTGTTGGTTCTAAACTGCTTAAGAATGGCTGTTTTGCCAGAATTACATTAGCATTTGACACAAGGCCAAAAGAAAAGTTGGGAAAAGCTAATCGTTATTGACTATCCTACACCTAGCAGTGATTCACGATTCTTAGCGAATGCGGGTCGCCAGCACACTTATCGGTAGCCTGAGTATCTGCTGCTACATTGTGACTGATTGCTCACACTGCTCTCGTCTCTTTTCTCTTTGATCAACTTTCTTTATCTATTTATATCAAAAAGCGATTTGAGATCGGCTCGTTACTTTTTATCAGTTTGTAAGCCGCTCCCTTTTTGTTAGTTTAAGTAAATTTTCAGACAGTCTTACTAAACTTTACCTTGGCCTTTTCTTCAGCCCGGAGCAAATCTCTTTTTCTATTGTTCAAAATAATTTTTTTCCGCTGGCTCGCGAATATGAAAACAGTAAAAAAAAAAGAGTGTAATAAAATAGAGCTACAAATTATATATTCATAAATATACATATTATTCTAAGTCTATAGCACGACTCAGAGTTTCACGTCGTATGCAATCATCAGGTACATATTATAAATTGACCGTTTTTAGATTTGAACATTTTTTAGTTCTCGTGATGTCCATTATAAATTATAAATCTGGGATGCCATTTGTTAATTTATTAAAAGTATAATTTAATTTGGTTTATACTGAAACTTAAACATGAAATTGGAAAGGAAAATCATAAAAGTTGAATTAATATTGAAGAGTAAATTTTGTTAGGAGCAGATTTTGTATGTGCAAGAGGATTCGCTTGTAATTTATTATTTTCGGAGAACGATTGGCATTAAAAATAAATAAATATATAAACAGACAATAAAAAAGTAAAATAATGATTTATGATAAGAAGTAATAATATAAAAAATAAGGTAAAAACTGGGTAAAAAATAAGGTAAAAATTTAGTAAATAAATAAATTAAAACGTGGATCTATCTTAATCCGGGTTTGAGAGGATACTTATTACTGTCATAATTGCACTTCTTTTGTTTAGTAAACTGGGGTTAGTTATCTTAAAAATAGCTAGATTTTTTTCAAAATGGCATAAGTTACATCTATGTCCTACTTATCAGAATTGTATTCATTTCAAGCTTACTTTCTGTCCAAATTTCAGGGATGAGTAGCCATCGTTATTTTATATTATTTACATTCGAAGTAATATCTTCATTATTTTTAGTAATGCCAGAATGTTTCGGCATTCGTGCCCTCTCGCTTTTTTAGGAGGATGACAACCTAAGTAACATTCAGGGGATTTCGAAATGAACTTTTGCTTAATAATTAAATAAATAAATATATATATATATATATATATATATATATATATATATATATATATATATATATATATAATTTATGCACCCAACTGATTACACCTGAAAAATAAAACTATCTTCAACACGATTAATAATATAAATATTTTATTCTTCATAAACTAATGAAACTAATACGGTATTAATAATTGCAGACAGCAATGTAACTCGGCTGGGGACGTATTCTCAGTTGTTTTATTTCAAGTTTTCCCTGAGATAAAAATCGATTAGTGACTGTTTCGAATTATCTTTTGTTAAGAATCATGAGCCTTTATTTTATGATGACAGAGATCTTGCTGAAAATTCAGCGCTATGACAGACGTGTCCCATGCTGGAGTCGCTTATATGGAGTAATTTCCCAATAATTCCGTTAATCAGCTTTCGGCAGCTGTTAGGCGCACAAAATTTGCCAATGAATACCACCTCCTGATAACTTGCTTGTAATGGATCGATACAACCTATTTTAATATACCATAGATAGTTCTTTATTTGAACATAAGGCTTTTATCTTCTTAATTAATCGTCTTTTACCTGCCTGTGTGTTCTGTTTTATTGTTTCTTCGGGTTCCGATGTGGAGAATAGAAGAACCTACTGTTCATCTTAAAAGTATGGTATCTATTAAAATTAAACTATATATGTTTTCTTTTACTTAAATCCTAATTCTAACTGAAATACTCAGATAAACGATTTACATTATTTGCAGGAATATATAATGCCCTTATCTTCATTAATATCCCAACGTTTCAGCCGATGAAACCTCCGACCGCCTTCAGATGTCTGTTGATCCGGATAACTTTCTTAGAATTTCAAAGTGAAACTTCCATTTAATCAAAAAGCTAAGAAGTCTCGACACGTTGCTCTTTATCAGAAGAATTTTAATTTTATGGAAAGAGGAATCATCATTATTTACATTCGAAGTAATATCCTCATCATTTATAAAAATAATGCTGATATTACTTCAAATGTAAATAACTACAAACACGTTTCGGCATTAGTGGGCTTCTGCTTTCTTCAGGAGTATGACGACCCAATTAACATTCAGATAATTTCAAATGGAACTTTTCATTTAATCAAAACGTCAAGATATTTTGGCACGTTGCTCCTTATCAGAACTGAAACTGACAAATATTACCCAACTGCATTCACGAATCTAAGCTTTCAGTCAGACAATTGTTTCCCGCCAGAATCCATCTTACACATTGAAAAATAAACCATTCGTCTGTGCATTGAATATTGCTGGTCTGAAACTCATATATACCTACAGATTCTCAACAAAATCCAAAAGAATAGTCTGTAATAATATCGGTTTTGAGCTGGCATCTAAACTTCACCCACTTTCCCACCACCGCGACGATGTTTCCCTCTGTTTTTACTGTAATATTTTCATGGCAATTGTTATAATGAACTCTACTTGATACCTTGTGTTACTAGTTTATCGAGTTTATGACATTCTAATGCCTTTGAGGTGGGAAGAGATTTATACTTTCCCAAAGGAATTATGTATGAATCTCTTACTCCACCAAAGCTTTTGGGATTTATAACAATAGTTTGCTGCCAGTCTTGATAAAAATAAAAAAAATAAAAAAAACTGAATTCAAACTAGCCTAGAAAGGGTTGGGTTCCAATGGGCTATTTTCCTCAGGAAACATCACTGACAGATGTGGTGCTCCTATGGACCTGAGGGCTGACGGCATTTGGGATCGTGAGTCAACCGGGTTTCTTTAAATTTACTGAAGCACGTGTCGATGATATTCACTTAAGTGCTACTGCTCTTGGAAAAGGTATGAATCCAATTGTTTTCTTCCAGTTATGGGTAGA
Organism: Ascarosepion bandense; assembly: GCA_037127315.1. NCBI lineage: Eukaryota > Metazoa > Mollusca > Cephalopoda > Sepiida > Sepiidae > Ascarosepion > Ascarosepion bandense. Next base: position 3,397,214 of record JBBBDQ010000385.1, on the reverse strand, counting down.
TAGTAGGACAGGTTGGGTTCAATATCCATGAGTTTCAACCATTTTAAGGGAAGGAAAACTCTGACAGTATTTACATTATTCGGACTATGGTCCTTATCTTTCTTGCCATTTGTACAACGTTTCCCTACTATCAATGTTCTTCAAAAATTTTAATAAAACGACAATCTCCATATTCTGTCTTTCTGAAATCTTTTCCTTTATTGTCTCCTCTCCGCAGTTCTCGCCTCTAAGATTTTCTTGTTTTCTTTCACGTACAGTAATCTCTTGTGTCTTAGTGGCATTATAACCTTGCTTGGGGTGAAATGATTTATAACAAAGAAAGCCATTATCGCGGAGGAAAATTCTGAATCTATACCTTGGCACCTAAACCTGTTTTCATTGCCTGCCAGATGCTGCCACTGCTGCTACACTTAACATCCTTCGTTGCCGATGGTTTTTTTTCTTACAGATGCTGAAATCTTGCTGTCATTTTCCTCTCCGATATGGTAAGTCTTGACTGTTATTTTTATCCCATATCGTATTTATTTCAGTGATGGCATATGTGTTGATTACTCCAAAGTCTAAATCTCCAACTATACTAATATGTTTGTTTCATTCTATATACATTGTTTATCAGCCTCTTCCCTCTGTACATAATCGGACACCAGAAAAATGCTATTTTGAATCACTTAAGGAATTACGGCGGTTTAAAGTCGATAATTCCCTAAAATAGTGATTAGCATTGCGGACGAAAATAGTTTAGTCTTTTAATAAATCGATAGTGTTAAAAGATGTCTACTTCTGAGCTTAGAAATTGACTAAATGTTCTTTTACCTTTGTATCATAAATACTTATTCTTGTTTTTAATCATCCCGTCTGTTTATTTAAGTTTCTCTCTAATGAATTACTTCATGAAATTGAAATTCATAAGCTTGTAGTTAAAATGTTTACATATTCATTTATAAAGTGGTAAATTTATTAACGAAGCCTTTCCCCGAGAGTTTCTCTCTCTCTCTCTCTCTCTCTCTCTCTCTCTCTCTCTGCACGTTGGGATTTCTGAAGATAAGTGGGACCATAAATCAAGTTAAATTAGATTACCTTATCATATCCAATACCCAGACTCAAGAGACTCTTTGTATTTGTTATTTATTTGTGGTCTTCACGTATCCTCAGAGATTACACATTTTCTTTTCGCACAGTTTTGTCACATTCTGATGCTAAGCAAAAGTGTCATTTTGTTTTCATTTTCTTTAAATTTTGCTCGTTGCTCACATGTTTACTCCATAACATTCCGATCATCGTTCTATAGAACCACATTTCTGTTGTCTCAAGACTCTTTATTCTGTAAGAAAATTGCACAACATTCACTGCTATATAAGTGCAACGGTAGTAAATATAAGTTAAGTTCACTTTTCCTTGTTTCTAAAGGTTTGTTTAAAAGGCTTCTTTCACTATCCCAATGCGCCTTCAAATTTCGATGCCACATATTTTGTCCTGTTAAATTATTTTCAAAAAATTTACATTTTTGGACTTGCTTTATTTTTGGCATCTACAATTTCTAATTCGCATGTTTTACCGTTCTTTAAAACGAGATTACCTCATCATATCCAATGTCCAGACTCAAGAGAGTCTCTGTGTGAGTAATTCTTTTTCAATAATATTTTTAGTTTACTTTTAGTAGAACATTCAAGACTTAACTCTCTTACAGGCACAAATGTTGAATGGATTAAAAATTATGCATTAAAAAATATGAAGGATTAAGATACAGATTGTCATAGCTTATAGTTGGGAGCTCAGTATTACCGTAACAAAGTCTTACCTTACGTTCTGAAACTAACGAGCAGTCAGTCAGTTAAGTGCCATACGTGATACGCGCTTTGGGCGATCATATCTCGAAAGTGACATGACTGACTGGGCAGAAGATTATCCCGCTGTAGGTTGCCATTACTTTCTGCGGTAGACTGGTTGTGGACCAAGTATATAGAACCCAATCTGTCCTGTTATTTAACCCATAATTGGAGGAAGAGAAAGATTAATATCTCTCCCAAGACTATTTGCGCGTAAGTGAATGCAAGGAATTCAACTGGAATTTGAACTCGGCTCCTCGATTTATCATTCTATGTTGATATCCATTGCATCTCAACGCACATCCGCAAATAAGCAGAATTTTAAAAAGATTCTATTCTATTTCATTTCTTTTTGGTCACTATAACAACGGAAGTAAATTCTTTGCCTTCGCACCCTGATGCTTGCTTAATAGTCGTTGAATAATGACAGTGGAGATAAGATAAAACAAAAAAACATTCAGTTAAGTGTCATACGTGATATACGCTTAGGCGATCATGTCTCAAAAGAGATATGACTGACTGGACAGAATATTTTGCATTAGTTTGACATTACTTTCTGCCGTAGACTTGTTGTTAACTAAGGCTACAGAATCTAATCTGTTTGTTATTTTACTCATAGCTGGAGGGATAAGAGACGGAATAATACCTTTCCAAATGATATTTGCGCATAAGTGAATGCAATTGAAATTCGAACACTACTTTCCAAATTCTCGTTCCGAGCCAATATCGCACATATTAGCAGAATAGATGTTTTATAAATGAAAAGTTTGAAATCACGCAATAAATATTTTCCTCAGTGTATAAAAATGTATTTCTCTATTTTAGAAAAATAAATATTTCTGAGATGAAGTATTGTAACTATTTACACAGTTTGGATTTTTGTCTTCATCTTCGTTGTCTTATTGACGACATTTCGGTTGTTTACACTATTTACATTAATCGAACTATTGTCCTCATCTTGCTTGCCATTTGTACGACGTTTTGGCCGAAGAAGACCGAAGAGTGCAGCGGCCGAAACGTCGTCAAAATGCAAACAAGATGAGGAAAATAGTCAGAATAATGTAAATAGTGTAAATAATACCTCATCTCAGAAAAATAAAGACAAATTTCGGCTGTTGTACGATCAGGCTTTCTTCAGATGATATACGTTCGACTTTCGAACTGAACCTTACATTTAATCCACGGGTATAGATTGTTCTCGTTCCACGTGCTTTACTTTTACTGCATATCTCAGTTTCAGTTATTTTCCTTTAGTAACTCAACTCCCCAAGTTTTAGTTCATTTCTGCTGGGGTCAATTATTGAACTCACAACTCGTTAGGTTATGTCTCTGGATTATTTCAACCAATGCTTTTATCCATTGTGTCATGTGTCCTTGGCACGTGAAACTAGACGAACCTTCACCTGTTGACAAAATATAGGGTACAGTTCAAAATTACAACGTATCTCACCAGAAGAAGGCCGAAGCATACAACGTACTAAACGTCACGTATATGATAATAAAAGGTGAGGACAACAGCTCAAACGATGTAAATAGTGTAAACTTTCCTTACAGCATAAAAAATGTATTCCTGCATGTGGTTCTAGAGAAGGACGCTGTGAATATCATGGATCGAGCATCTGAGAAATGATGAGGTCTTAGAAAAGGAAGTTAATACTGAGCACCAGAAAGAGACAGCTAAAGTTCCTAAAGTCTCCAAGCCCCCTTCCTTACAGTGAGGAAGGAGGGCTTGGAGAACCTGATACTAACAGGCCAAATAGAGAAAAAAAGAGACAGGGGAAAGCAACGGATAACATATTTGAAGAACCTAATCAACTGAATTATGGGTTGCATGGTGCAACAGGAGAAGTAGTGCTAAGACCTACCAGGGATAGGGAGGCGTGGAAAGCTTTGATCGCCTACGTCCGGAAGAGACAGGGTACATAGAAGAAGAAGAAGATGGGAAAGAAATAATGAAAAAGTGCATTAACATAACATCATTTTGCACGGCATTGACAGAGGATACAATATCTTGTTCGTCTTCATGATAGCACAAGGCAGCATACTGCAAGAGTAAGGCTGGGAAAAATTCCAGAAGACTTTGGGCATAAAATGCGTAGACGAAGCGACACTTCTATACTGGCCAGAAACGACAGAAAAGAAAATAATCGCAACTCACCAACATTCTATAGCCTCATATGTTCCGTTCAGTAAAGACCAGTACCAACATTATTACTACTAAAAACGAGACGAGCTTCAATCCTGCCCTATCAAATTCCTCAATGGTGACTGTCAGAAGTTTTCAGAACCCTGGTAAATTTTAGGTGCCATGACAGAATATACGAAAAGGAAACACAATCAAGGAAGCCTTCGAAATCTAAATGCTATAACCTTTTCTATATTGGTCTCGTTATCCGAGATTTCAAATTTTTCTTTTTTTTTTTTTTTGTTCTTTTTAATCATATCACCCCGAGCAAGGCGGTAACGCCACTGATGTGCAGGGGCTACGTAAGAGTGAAAAGATTAGAAAAAAGAAAGCCGGAAACCACATCCTGAACAGGGAACAAGGGATGAGCCTCTACACCTGCACAATAGACGTGGGTGGAGTGTGAACCGGGCGATAAGTGTAAAAGTTTAGAGAGGATTAACGAAAAGCCATAACATATAAAAAGTATAACCTATCTCTGTATTGGTCCTGTAATTCGAGATTTCAAACAAGTATGAAAGTTTAGAGAGGTTTAACGAAAATCCATAAACATGTAAAAAGTATAACCTATTTCTATATTGGTCCTGTGACTAGGGAAATACAAAAAAGAGCGAAAGTTCAGAAAGAATTACCGAGGATACATCAATATCTAAACATTATAACTTCTTTCTACATTGGCTCTGTGAACAAGGATTTCAAAGAAGTAACTTCTGAAAGTAAAGACGAATAATGGAGCTGTCAAAATTTAAGCATTAAACCTATTTCTATATTAGCCTCGTAACCAGGGATTTCAAAGATGTGTGTAACTTCAGAATGAACGCCGAATAGAGTCTTCAATATCTTATCATTATTCTCTATTTCTTTATTGATCACGTGACCATGGACTTCAAAGGGATGTGTATGTACATAAAGAGTCAACAAAGAATAGCGTCTTTGAGATCTAGACATTATAACTTGTTATAATATTGTGTCGTGACCAGCGGATTTAAAAGATTAAATGTCCTCCAATAAAATCACACCAAATTATATATTATCACAGTTTGTTTTCATTAAATACTGAGCTCTTAATATTGCCGTACGGCTTCGCTTGAAGATAAAGCATTCGGTGTTACGAATGAACAGCGGACACGACTAATAATAATAAAACCCTTCCTAATCCGCGCGCTTACTTTTGCACTCATATGTTGTTTAATCATTTCGTAATATGTAACATATTTTTGAAAATAATTATAAACGCATTGTTTTTCGCCTTCCTTTTCTTTTTTATCGCTTTCGGCTTCTTTTGAGAAATGTAAAACTTGAACAAAATGAAAGGTTTGGTTGTTTAATAAGCGGGTGGAAAGAAAGAAAAAACGGAACGATGAAATAGAAAATAATGAGTTAACTGAGTCATTCATGCCAGCGGACATCTTACATTGGCACCGTGGTGTACGAAATAGTGAAAAGAAGGCAAAGGTATTAAATATAGTTTTTATTCAGTTAATTAATGCACTTTAACTGTAGGGCACTTGCAGAAAAAACGTAATAATAGAAAATTAGCAAAAAAGTAAGTCCAAGAAAGTGGAAAATGGAAAAAGAGACACTGTATAAAAATGAAATAATTTTTAAATGTTCAAAGACAGATCCAACAATTTCATTTACAGTTTTCTAAATAACGGTAGAATTTTAATATATATTAGTTACATATGCTAAAAGTTAAATTAGTATCGTATTAATCAATTGGAGTAGATAGACTAAACTATCGCCCGGTTCACACTCCACCCTCATCTATTGAACAGGTGAAGAGGCTCATCCCTTGTTTCCTGTTTAGGATGAGATTTCCGGTTTTCTCTTTTCTAATCTTCTCTTATGTAGCCCCCTGCACATCAGTAGCGTTACCGCCTTGCTTGGGGTGATATGATTAAAAAAAAAATAAAAATAATGACTCACCATTGCCTAGACGTTTATGCAGATCATAATGCATATTTGATGATTTTTAAGAAACTATCAAAATACTCGTTCTTGAAGTGGAAATCTGAAAAACGGTTTTCTTGTTGAGTTGCAAAACATTTTATTACAAACGTATGTAATTTTCAACAACTTAACGTGTACATTCTGAAAATAATACTCAAAACCTACCGAAATGTCGACCCTTAAAACGCATGGGGATAGTTAGGTATGCAAATTACAATCTTCCTGGTCTTGAGGAATGAACAGAATGACAGTATAGTTCCATATGATTTTTACTAAGTTGTTTAATTCTTCTTAGCAACCAACAATACAAAAAATACAGATGGACCAGAAATATTAAAAATAAAGTAGAATCGGCAATGGCCAAATTGAACAGAAATAAAGCAGCAGGACCCAATTGAATTTTAATAAAGATTTTGATGCCCTTAGAAGACACTGGCATAGACAGTATCACAAAATTAATAAATGAAATCTACAACAGCGGCAATATACCAGAGGACCTAAGAAGATCAATTTTCATAGCATTACCTAAGAAGCAAGGTGCAAATAAACGTGAACTCCACCGAACAATCAGCTTCATGAGCCACATAACAAAACTCATTATCCGGATTCTGATGAACAGAGCGCGTAGCAGACTCAGTCCAGAGATAGGACAAAACGGAGTATCTTTGTTAAAGATACCAGGACAAGGGATGCGATATTCATGCTCAGAATGCTACTGAAAGAGCAATAAAAATGCAGGACTTCTGTTTTTTATAGACTATGCAAAGGCATTTGACAAAGTACACCACAAAGACTTGATAGAGATGCTCGACAAGCTCGCAATTTTTGAAAAAGACCTTAGGATAATCAAAAATATGTATATTGGCAGCAAACCGCTTGTATGGATATGAAGTGAACTCAGCAATTATACAAAAAATAGAAAGGGGCGTAAGACAAGGATGTTTTCTCACCGGATCTATTCAACTTATACAACGAAATAATGCTGAGAGAGATAAAACCCTTGCCACAATCTCAACAATGGAAGATACGCAGATAACATAGTTCTGGTAGCAGACACGAAAAGGGAAATTCAGGACATCTTACAGAACATAACAAGAGAAAGCGAGAAGAAAGGCTAAGCGTAAACTTCAAGAAAACTGAATGTATGGTCACCAGCAAAAGGTAGACCCCAAAATGTCAACCACAGATCGAAGAAACTATAATAAACTAGAATAAAACAAATCACTTTTTCGTACACCACGGGAACCTGGGAAATTTGCTGACATAGGATGGAAAGTGCGATGTTGAGATTCAACGACGCACTTCAAAAGCTAACCAGAGTACTGAAAAACAGGAAAATCTCATTGGAAACAAAGAAGAGAGTTCCGGATTGCTATGTATTGTCTATCTTTCTGTATGGCAGTGAGTATTGAAGGATGAGGTTTGAGGCAGCAGGAATGTGATTTTACAGAAGGAAGCTGAGGATACAATGGACTAAGCACGTGACCAACGATGAGGTGTTGGAGAGGATAGAAACGAGGAGAAAACTCATACTTAAGATAAGGAAGAGACAGATAAGCTTTCTGGGACATGTAATGAGGAAGGAGGGCCTGTAGAATTTAATACTCATAGGACGAATAGAGGAAAAGAGAGACAGGAGAAAGCAGCGTAAGACCTACTTGATAGGCACGAGTAAATGGTTGACACAGCAGGGTTTGCGAGAGATACCAAGAGAAAGAATTTTGAGAGCAACAAGTGACAGAGCCAAGTAGATATCCATAATCGCCTACGTCCTGAAGAGACACGGCACATGAAAAAGAAGAGTAAGAACTAATCAACTAACAGAACATTTCAAGAGGCAAAAGATCACCATCATATTAAGCACGTTTCATGTTTTATCGCGTTGATTACCAGTACGTTCGTTGCTTTTGTATTACCAGACAAGCAACGGTTGCACAAAGACTTATATAATTTTATACTTAATTTTTTTAAATATAACTTTGAAGACAGACTATCACAATATTGTTTAACATTGTCAAACACTATTTTTCTTTTATTTTTCTTACATCGACTTCTTTTATTAAATAATGTAAAAATAGTAATAGTACCAGTAATAATAATCAAATTAAATGATAAATTTGTTAGTATTATTATTATTATCATTATTATTATTATTATGTCATTTTCATCACAATTCGATTTCTGCTATGGTTGCACTAGCTACCAAGTCTGCGGGAAGACCTAAGGCAGGTCGTGGTGTGTTGTTATGTCCCCATTTCATGTTTTTTCTATCTCCACTAACATTCCTAGTCTTACATAGACAAAGTTCTCATTAGTCCGTGGGCTGTATTTAACAAAACATTTTTTTGGATATCTGTTAGGCTGGTGTTTTCATGGATTCTTTCAATGTGTTGTTTTGTTCCATTTTTTATCATTCCAAGTGCACCTACTATCACTGGTACGAGTCTTGTTTTCAATTTACTCATTTTTTCTATTTCAATTTCCAGGTTTTTATATTTTGACGGTTTTTTGAATTCCTTGGTTGTTATGTTACAATCCGCTGGACAAGCCATATCAATTAGTAGGCAAGTTTTTCTCTTGCTTTGAACAATAATGTTCGGCCTATTTGCTTCAATTTTTCTGTCTCAGTAAATATTGCCTACTCTATCGTGACGATTTTTATATTCATTTGGGACAAGTACAGAACAACCTGAGATTAGATGATCTATTGTATCCTGGTATTTATCACAGAACCTGCATTTAAGACCCACATTATTATGTATAATATTTGCCTAAAATTTCCTAGTGAAAAAGACTTTGGTCTTGCGCTGCAAGAATAAAGCTTTCAGTTTCAGAATTTAATCTAGATGCACGTAACCATCGATGAGTATTAACTCTATTAGCATTAGATTTATTAGCACGTTCTAGATATTGGCCATGCAGAGGTTTGTCTTGCCAGCGTTGTTTCATCTTTTCAAGAGCTTTATCCTTGGTTTTCTTTTTCATATTTTTTGCCGCAATAATTATTTCTTGGCTTCTATTCTGCTTTTCTATTCTAAAAAATCTACGAAATGTAAATCTTGTTTGTATTTACTGCCTTTTTTCATTATTGAATATTTTTCTTTCTGTTTTCATGCTGTTTGAGTAAATATTATCATATAATAATAATAATAATAATAATAATAATAATAATAATAATAATAATAATAATAATAATCTGCCTTTAACTATGTTCCTTAGTAGGTTAGCCTGTACACTACACTCTTCTAATACCTCATAATAACCGACTATTCCGTTTTCTATTGGGATGGGGAGTTGGAAAAAGGGGATTAGTGACACTGTTTGATTTCAAAGAAAGAAAAAAGAAGAAAAATAGCAGAAAGAAGAAAAAAGTAAAAAAAGAAAGAAGAACTAAAGAAAAAGAAAGATAAATAAGAGAGAGAAAAACAAACAGAAAAAAGATTACAACGAACACCGGTCTTTAATATTTGATTTAATGAAATTAAAATAACGTTTGTCTTCATTTGTACCCATTTATTTCTTTAAATAACAACCTGTATTTTTATTTCTGATTGCTATTAGGTAATTTTATTAAAGTTTTTAAGTACAAAATTCAACAATACAAGAGGAGGATTTCCATATTTATTTTATAGTTGTAGAACTAGCAATGAACTTAAGAAATCATTCGCTTGAAGACTAACATTCATCAAGCAATTCAACCAGCAAGACTATGAGCAAAATTTAAGCGAATTGGTTATTTTCTTAATATCAATAACACATCGTGTTTATTTGACAAAAGACGGCAAGAAAGGTTATTAGTTAAAAATTTCAATATATTCATTAACCATTATCTGGGAGAAATATTATCAACAAAAGGAATTACTAAACAGCATCCCAGTCCACATGACAAAAATGTGGCAAAGTTTACTTACTGTAATCAAGCACAGTGACAGCATTAAATTATTTTGAAGCCAAATAGGAAGTGTAAGAGACGGGTTGTCTTTTCCTTCAAAACATGAATCAGATTAATCAAGCGTCCAGCAGCTAACACGGCCACTATAAAGTGAAATAAAAAAGAGCATCATCCATTTATGGAAAGAAATATATATAGCCATCCGCAGACAGGTCTATTTCGCTGTATCGCAGCTCATCAGTACGATTAGACATTCGATTGCTCTTACCTAGGATAGAAACCCGGCTGAATTAGCTCCATTCGGCGATGCTACCCCTGAGTTATGGGCACTCGGTATAATGATGTTGACTTTTAACGTAGGATGTATCATACGCAAGTAGTTAGAGTACTCTAATTCATTGATATATATATATATATATATATATATATATATATATATATATATATATATATATATAAGTAAGAAGCTAACCTTATGTATTTGCTCTGCTATTGTATTGAGCGCTTTATGTGTTAGGTTCCTCGTCTCGGGGTTTTTTCTTTCGGCTAGTATTTGACTAATGTTCAAGTGCTTAGTTCGTTTCTTTTTTTTTTTTTGTTTCCATGTTTTCCCCTCCGCGTTTATACTCGGTGGTTTTTTTGAGCCGTGTTCAGAGATAAATTTATAGTTTTATATATATATATATATATATATATATATATATATATATATATATATATATTCTAATTTTGTTATTACAATGGTTTATGAAAGCATTATATCACTACTCAAAAATTCTCTGGTCCTGGGCACGACAGTAAACTGCATCCGGCAGCAAGGCCTCTGACTGGAAAGTTGTAAGAAGCATTGACCCACCTCTTAATTGCTGTTATTCCAAGGTTCACCCTGATCCGGAGTGGTAGCACCTGTTAAGGTTCCAGCTATATGCGAATAGTTAACCTCCAAATGGGGTCAAAGCAATATGGAAGTATAAAAATAAACTTGTATAGAAATATATAAATAAAAATAGACTTTTATGAAAAAATATACATTTTTGAAGGAAAACCTTTACCAACAAATCATTTTTAAAGAAAAAAGTTATTACTAAAACACATTTTAGAAAAAAACGTTATTCTCACCAACACGTTTTTAATACAAAACTAAAAGACATTTTCTGTTTTCTAAAATAAAAGAAAGAAAAAAAAATTTCATCAAAATCTGACTAAATCAACCTTGTCACTATCACTGAACCTTAAAAAAATACTGTAAGATCCCTCCTTTTTGCCAAAGGTCGATATGCCTTTAAACAAAACTCATACTCAAACTCAAAAATAAATTTCATGTTTTAGAACAATATTTTTCTTCTTCAGGTGATATTTTAAAAATAAATGGTGAAAATGTTTTTTTTTTTAGAAAATATAAGATGAATTCCTAGTTATTCAGAAAATTAAGGAAGGGTGATAAGAGGAAGTTAAACAATATGATTGTTGGTGTCGCAATCATATTATTTAACTTCCTCCTTCCTCTGGACGACTTTGGAAACTCTTGCATCTCTTCTGGACAATCAACTTGTTTACGTTGGTGAATGCTGTCATAATACTTGCCTTTAGTTCCACGTCGGTGTTACAAAGAGTTTTTGTAGGTCTCTCACTCAACTGCGCCCCACACATAATAAACAAGGAAGATTGCAAGTCTGGGGAGTTAGGTGAAATGTTGTAAGGAGTGATGTGATCGAAGAAATTGTCTTACAGACATTATGGAATTCTCCTTCTTGTATGACATGGTGCAGACTTTTGTTACCAAACACAGGTTCATTCAGCATCCTCTTGACCCAGGGTAGCACTACCTTCTCAAGGCACTGGATGTAGGCCTCTATGTTGAGCCTGAGGCACTCACTAACAAATTCAGGAGTTCTTTTCTTAGCACAACAATCAGAATGAATTTTCCGAGCTGTCGTACCTTCGTAATCCCTATTAGACTCATTTAACTCTTTCCAAATCGCCTGCACTGTCTTCAGAGTGACACCCAAACACGTTGAAATGTTTGTATTGGGGCGGCTGTCGCGAATGTCAGGCAGTTCAGCATGCCGTTTCAAAACTACTGTCAAAGTGAATTGCATCAGGGTGCTCTTCTTCTCACAGACGATACCCAACTGTGCACTCGAGAAAATCAATAACAATGCGTTTGCGAGAATTTAAAAATATGAATGGCGATAATTTACCTATCGTATCCTATATATATATATATGCGCGCGCGCGTGTGTGTGTGTGTGTGTGTGAAAATTTATTGAGACACGTTTTGTTCTTTAGGCCTTAATCAGACTATATTTTGTTATGTTGATACGTTACACATGCGCACGAACGAGGGGTCCTGATAATTCTTTTTTTTAGCCGATTTCATTTAGATTCTTTCTTTTTTTGGTTTTTTTTCCATCACTTTTGTTAGTAAATATCGAACATTCTGATAATAGTTCCGTCAGAAATGATGAAATGTTGTAAGAACCAGTGCACCAATTTACGATAAATGACCTTGCGATCAAGTGTAGTCGCACCAACATAACAATTTTAGTTCAATGAACTCGTCACAGGGAAACTTTTTTCTGCTTTTTCATAGATTTTTATCCAATATTGTTCTTGATATTAAAATTAAAAAATGTACCGTTATCTCATATATATATATATATATATATATATATATATATATATATATATATATATGAAAAAATTATATATAGATTTTTATATAAAATAATTTTATGAAAATCTATGACAAAGTTGAGAATCCTTTTACCAAACTTTATTTAGTATACATTCATAAAAAAAGAGAACTATTTATTAAGACGAATATTTATAGAAGGTTGTGTAATCACAACATCATTTACAGTGAATTTACGTGCAAGTATTTTATCTTCCATCCTAGATCTACTATCACAATGTGTGATATTTTCTATATAATAATAATAATAATAATAATAATAATAATAATAATAATAATAATCATAATCATAATTGTCTTGTTAAGTACAACCCTCGCACTAAAGAGAACTTTGTCTATGTAACGCTAGGGATGTAGAGGGAGATAGAAAAAACTTTAAATGGAGCCATAATAACACACCACAACCTGCCTTAGGTCTTTCCAAAGACTTGGTAGGTAGTGCGACCATAGCAGAAATAGAAATATGATGACAAATGACAACATAATAATAATGAAGTCCGTCGGTGACGATGATGAAGACGACGAAGTCAAATCCACCAAATAAGAATGGAAGAAATCACTGGTTGATGATATTATGGCTGTGAAGACACAACTGAGCCTAACATTGCAGTCCACGGGTTGAACAAAAAATGCCGGCTCCCGATGACAGTGTCTCACGTATTTTGCGATCATAAAGTTATTGCCGGCGACAATCCCGACTTCGGCGAGTTTTAATCTTTCAATGGCCTGGTATAGTATTCGCCAACTGTTACGATTAGCTGCTCTAACTTACAGTTCCGCGAAATTAATATCATACGGTTTTAGCATATGTTTCAGATTATATTTGAAACGTTTTTGTCGGCCATCCAACATAGCATTTATATAAACCCTTGTGCAAATTAATTGAAAAAACTGCATTAGTTTGTTTTATTTTACGATACGGTCAGTTTTAGACCTACTAGAGTGACAGGGTATAATAGATTTCTATTTTTTCTCAAATTAGGTAATTTGAAGTAGCATGCAGCAATATGAATCTATTTTCGAGTTGTATGGTAAAATTTGTTTGGCCTTGAAAAATATTGCATCATCTGTGATTGCACCAAATTCTTTTCACGACCAAAAACTATTGTCGTACGGCCTTTGACTATGATAGATTGTACGCTGGAGTCTATTGACATGCGGTATTCGATTTCTCCATAACAATACGAAGGTTGGAAATCGCGGATGTTGACGGTTTTAAGAGCTCGTATGGGAAATGTATATGACTTCCAGAATTCAGAACTATGCTGCAAGATGGCTAAGTATATAGCGTTGTACACTGAGGCATTTGTGGAAGTGGACAAGTTCATGTTTAGAAAGACTCGAACACAACAAATAATACAGCGTAGAGCGTTTAAAGATGATCGAGAAAAACACGCTTGCAACTCGACATAGCTGTAGTCTGTCTTACGACGATCTAAGAATTTTACCTCTAACGTCACAAAACGAGTGGTCCCGACCGCTCCTTTAGATCATTGCCTCGTTCTAAACGGAGACCGACAGACGTAGACGAAGCCCTCCTTCATCATTCCATGCTTATTGTACGCAAGCTTGAACAGTCCGCTCTCAGCACTAATTTTTCAAATTGAACGCAGTTACACGGTTAACAGTACCCTTGAAGGAGAAAACGCCGACAGCGCACACGCGCAAAACGGACGCGAAGTGAGACGCGGAGATAAGTGTGACGGAGCCGCAATAAACAGTGGTGAGGAGGAAGACCGGAGGCCACCGCAGAGCAGGCGAAACGAATACAACGACTAACGGCGATACGGCAACGACGACGACGCAAAGCCTTTTGAAGAAACGACAGCGACGCACACGTTGACTGAAACGAGTTAATGCCACAGCACCGCTTGGCCGCCACCGAGAGGCCTCGCACTGCCGCATGAACTGCAACCGTTGGACACGCCCCCAGTGCCACACCTAGATGAGTGACCGCTTTTGAATACCAGGTGTTGTAAGTTTTGATATTGCGTTCGTATAATGGATAACGGCTCGGAAATACAAATCAGAGTACTAAGTTTTTAATTCCATTCGCGTCTGTTATATTCATCATTGGCAAATACACTTGCAAAAGGTATAAATCCTCGTGTTTTCTTCTCGGTTATTAGTTAATTAGTAGAAATTGTATCTCCCCAACACTCTTGGAATCTGGAATTTTTGTAACTTTAAATAACCTGAAAAGGTTGATAAACCGTAAAAAACAAACCGACGTTTTTAGATATTGCTAATATTTTTATTGTAACTGTATTATCGACATATCGTTTTTATTCTTAGTCTCTCTCTCTCTCTCTCTCTCTCTATATATATATATATATATATATATATATATATAGGTTTCATATATATATATATATATATATATACATATCTTCTTTTATGTGTTAGATCCCTTCATGAATGTACTGCCATCTATTAGCACAAGCATATCAAGTATGTCACGCGTTGCTTTCCCTATCTCTCTTTCCCTCTATCTGTCCTGTGAGTATCATATTCTTCGAGACTTCTTTACTCAGTTTCCAGAAACTTCAGCTGTCTTTTCTTGATGTAAAGTATAAGTTTACTATTCGTTTCAAACCTTTCCAATACTTTGTTTTTGGTCACATGTTCGCAATATAGTATTTTCAGCATCCTTCTCATGGAATATAGTGTATATATATATATATATATATATATATATATATATATATATATATATATATATTCAAACAATCCAATGCAAAATAAATATACGTTCATTAAATATGACATAAAAAAACATTTATCCATCAATTTCTGAAAATGCTTTGATGGAAACGTTCAGTTTTGCTAAAAGGTATGTAAACATACCATCTGAACATAGTCATATAATACTACATTGATGCAAATCAATACTTTTCCACAACTGTAAATCATGGATTAAAAAAATCAAACTACGGCACCTTTGATGTACCACAACGATTGTATGACGAAGCAAAAATATCAGAATTGATGGGTATATACATTTTAAATAAAATCAATCCACATAGACAACCACGGATTCTACAGAGATAACGAATTAATTATAGCACCGGACAAACAACTAGATTTTGAGATAATAGTAGAAACAAATAGAAACGTAGTCCAATATTAAGATGTGGAATTAAATTTGCGAACTGGCAATGTCTCTCTATACATGAAAACAAACACAAACTTAAAGTACATGAACACAAGATTTCCCCATCCCAGAAGCATAATCAAGCACATTCACACAGAAATAGAACACAGGCTATCAGAAATTCGTCAAACAAAACAATATTTAATGAACCTATGAAAATGCACTAAGGAAATCCGGCCATAAGAACATTTTAGAATACAATTCCCAAACAAACAAACAAACGAGTAAAAACGATGATAGAAAATGAAACATTATCTGGTTCAACCCATCATTTAACTTAAAAGTTGTTGTAGATTCCGGCTGAGGAACTGCACAATATAATGAACAACAAACAAGATATTTGAAATAGAAAAATAAGTTACATTAAACATAAAGATACAAACTTGAACGCAGGTCAGTAATCCAGGAATACGATTAGTAAGGAATATATATATATATATATATATATATATATATATATATATATATATAAGTCTTTGAAGTAAAGCCTTGCTGGAATTAGTATGTCCACGTCGGAACAGACGGGTGCTGTGTAATACTATTCTGATTGAGTGGAGCTCAGAGCTACTGTGACTACTGATGCTGTATTCTCTGTGAAACTTCGGTATCATTCGGTAACCTACGGTAACCTACGGATCTCTCACGGTTCTCTCTATGGCAGGGGTATATGTATACTCAAGTCGAGTCTAATTATCATAGAAAAACAGGAGATCCCACAACAGAAGTAAAAACAAAATAGGACAAATATTTTTTTAAACTGATTGATAAACACTTTCGAAAAAGCTCAGAACTAAACAAAATTTTCAATAGGAATATAATCAAACTGAGTTATAGCTGTACTAGTAATTTAGAAAATTTTTAAAGAAATAAAACGCCAGAAATTTAAATAACATTGTACAAAACAAGATCATTAATAAAGAATTTAACTGCAAGGATAAAAATAAATGTCCACTTTAAGGACGTTGCAATACAAAAAAAAAAAATTTACAAAGCAAAAGTACATAACTTAAATGGTGAAAACAAAACATATTTCGGATCAACCACAGACACTTTTAAGACCAGGTGGTTCAATCACAGGTCTATATTTAAACTAGAAAACCTAAAAAATTGTACAAAATTGGCTAGCCACGTGTGTAAATTGAAATTAAAATATGGAAATGACCCAGAAGTAACGTGGAGTATAGCGAAAACAGCCAAGCCTTACAACGTTGGCAAAATATGTAGACTGTACCAAGAATGGATTATTGAATGAAAGAAAATAATTATGACTAAGTGTAACCATACAATAAAATACTACTAGATCCACACAACCATGGATGAAAACGTTAAAATTTCTTCTAATTTTAAAAATTGCGCATTCAAAAATTCTTCGTCACGTGAGCGTACAAAAAAATCCCCGTTACGTGAGCATGCTTAAAAAAAACGCTAAAATCAGTAATTGCAACAAATTGTAACGACATTACATGGTTGAATCCTAGGTCACGTAATAACTCGTTTACAAATGAAGAATATATATATATATATATATATATATATATATATATATATATACTAACATGATAGAAGGTGAACCCAACACAATAAAAAGCGGTCGACACTAAATGATCAAAAGTGGTCAACTCAATTTAAAGCAGACATACATTTAAGCATAGCCACAAATCATCAAAATAAAAGCAATAAAATGCGATTAACCACCTGCTGATCATCTAGCAATTAAGAAACAAATCCTACGCTAAAAAGTGGTCAACAAAATAAAATGCAATTAACTATCTATAAATCCTACAATATACGTCAAGCCAAAAGAATCACTCACATATAAAGTTATCAGATTACTCTAAACTCTCGGAAGCAACAGGAGAAAACAAAATCCCTGAAGAGTGACGGCATCACAATGATGCTTTTCCGAAACCTCGAAGTCGTCACCGGTCAGCTAAGTGACAAACTTCTCCATTATAATTCTAATAATGCTTTATTTCTATCATGACACCGAGCACTTTATGACAAAGATCTTCTTGGCTTTCTGCCAGAAAACTACTAATAAAAACAGAAATTTTAGCACTAAACATCATTACAATTTCACACTATATGTGAGATTATTTTCTTTTTTTGTTTGTGTCCTTCCAGTAAAAACTGAGTTTTTTTAACCTTTCAGTTTTTAAAAAGACACCCCAATTTGTCAAACCACTGAAGTGGTTATTCCGTTCCGATAGCTTATAAATAAATAACCACAAGATTTTGACATTTCTTTTTACTGTCATTCAATTTATATCTATGGCTGTTTTTGCGTGTGTTTGTGTGTTTATGTGTGTGTGTCTATGTGTATGTTTTATTAATATTAAAATGAATCTGCGACCAACGACACGAGTCATGGTGATTGTTTTGTGCAAACATTTCCGATTTCTCCATGGAAAATCAAAAAGTGTTAACAAACAAAACAAGAAGCAGTATATTTTAATAAAAAAGAATCATGATTAATTTTATCACGAGTTTCGTAACCAGCGCTTGACCTTGGACGTCAAATAAATGAAATAAAAGAGACAGACTGGAAAAAAACTTTTAAAGGACAAAAATCGGAAAACTTCAGAAGCATTCGGCAAGTTTCGCCCCAGACAATTGACGACTTTATATATACAGATAGATAGATAGATAGATAGATAGATAGATAGATAGATAGATAGATAGATAGATAGATACTTTTCCGGTGTTAATAAAAGGTCAAGTGCTCAATGTAATATAAAAAAAAAATATTAAGAATAATATGATGACTGCATAGTGCATGATGAAACTCAGAGTCGTGCAATAGACGTAGGATAATATGTATATTTGTTAATTATTTACATATATATATATATATATATATATATATATATATATATATATATAATTAGTTAGTTTTTAATCATAATTAAATTAGACTAGTACTCAGTTGTATTTCAAGTGTGTTTAATACATTTATATTCTAGAATTTTTTAATACTTTTCACTTGGAAATGAGTTATTTCCTCTACTTAGGTTTCAACAATCTGGTATCTTCAGGTAATTTATAATAACTGTTTTCCGTCATTTTACAAAGGTGCAAAAACAATTTTTACAAACGCGCGACTTTTTTAAACAACCTAAGATTTTCTAAATTAAGGAAGAGTTACTTAAGGATCTTAAAATTATTTCATTCAGGTTTGTATGACCCTAAGATGTATTATAGGTTTGATTTGTTTCGAGATTTTACCTCGTCTTCAGGCAGTGTTGACTCATTGCTGTAAAAAGTATTTACATTTGAATGTCGATGTTCATTAGGAAATAACGCCTATGCAAAGAGAATTAAGGCGAGATTCTGCAGATGTAGATGAATAAATGAAAAGGTGTAAAGTGTGCAATGACAAAAGAAAATTCAGACAGATGAAAACGCATTGATGGTTTAAAGAGTCCTGGCCACAGGTCAGAGTACACATGGGTCATGCCCTTGTTAATGGTGTTGGATTATTATTAATACTGGTAGATTTTCATTTAGGGTGCTCAGAAGTAACACAAGTCAACAACAAAAACCGTGAAACAAGCGTTAATGATCATATTTTCAAGAAAGAGTATTCCGAACACGCTCAAATGTGTCGACTCCCCAGAGTTTTTCGAGAAGCAACTATGCCAGTGACTGATTAAATTGGATGCAAACGATATAAAACCACACCATACCATCCACAATCAAACGAATTAGCATACAACGGAAAGAAAAGATAGAAACATTTTGATTGTTTTTAAGTTATAGAGCAATGCCACATGCTAAAATATCGAAAAGTACGTCCACCCTCAGGGGTAGACAATTTAGAACCTAAATGATCATGCTGTATACCACTAACAAAGATTTAGGGTATAAAATGTATAATAAATCTAATCAAAGTAGCATGATCCATAAAGAAAATAGAATGGATTCTATAGCCTTAGCTGGCAACCAGTCTACCGCAGAAAGTAATGGCAACCTACTGGGGGATAATCTTCTGCCCAGTCAGTCATGTCTCTTTTGAGACAGGATCGCATAAGCGTGTATCATGTATGGCACTTAAATGACTAAAATTAGATACAAGAGTAGCCGTCTAAATCTGATTTCAAAGTTTTAATAAAAAGCGGGTATTTTTTATCCTCTCATAAAGGGGAAAAATTAACAATAATTCCACTGTAAACATTTTTTTTTATTAAATACACATATTGATTCATTTTTTATGTGTTTTTTTTATGTGATTTTGCCATGTACCTATTCTCCGGAATGATATCTATAGACAATTTCCGCCTATAAGCTTAATAACAAAGTATTAGAAGCTAAGATTTTTTATCTATTTTGAAAATAAATTACTCATAATGCATTCACATATTGAGGTCCAGAAGACATTTAGCAGCCTAGAAGTCTTCTGATTTCTTTTTTGGCGAAAACTGAGTTGAAGCTGAAGCAGATATTCTAAACATGACTCGCTGATCATTAGTACGGAAGGAATATCAACAGCTTCAGTAAAAAGATTAAACTCACGGTGCCGATTTAATTTTGGACATTGGCAAACTGTCGAACAATGTCATTAAATTACATGAAAAAGCTATAAAATTTATATGAGCTTTTAAGTATAATAACACAAAGAAAACAAAGAATCGCCACCGCTAGTGAATATGTGATAACGCATAATAATACATATAATCCTTTCTTTTGATTTCAAGCTTTTAAATATTTTATTTCAATTGAACTAATCAAATTGTTATGCAGTCGCGTTTGTTGTGGTAAAGGAAAAAAAAAGAATGTACACATGATGATGACTTGCTTTATTAGCCATATAAAAAAAAATCATCGTCTGGTTCGACTAGTGACATCACAAGTATAGAGATGAATATTGATTGGCAAACTGACTGATCAAATGGCAAGATCAAAATCAAAATTTTATGTAAAGAAATCTTCATCCACTCAACGAACACGCCCACGTATAAAACATTAATATGCATTGCCATCATTCTATCTACAAAACTATCTAATTCACATCTATCTGCCTGTTCACACACACACACACACACACACACACACACACACATATATATATATATATATATATATATATATATATCAGTTAGTTAAGTGCCATCCGTGATACACGCTTGGACGATCATGTATCAAAAGAGACATAACTGACTGGGTAGATGATTATCCCGCAGTAGTTTGCCATTAGTTTCTATAGAACCCAATCTGTCCTATAATTTAACACAAAACTGGAGAGAAGAGACGGATTAATACTTTTTCAAGGATATTTGCGCGTAAGTGAATGCAAGATATTGAACTAGAATTTGAACTCGGTTTCTTGATTTCTCGTTCCGAGCCGATGTCCACTGCACCCCAACGCACATCCACACATATATATATATATGGATGTGCGGGGGAATGAATTCACACCTTTCCCAAGAGTATTAGCACGCAAGTGAATGCAATGAATTTGACTGCAATTCGAACTCAGCTCTCCAATTTCTCAATCCGAGCCGCTATGCATTACTCCACCGTGCGTTCAAAACTAGACATGACCACCCGTATTCGTAGATACACATAATTAAAATGAATTTAAGATGGATAGGTGCCATGATGTCACAGGTAATCGTCCTTTGAAATTATTTGTACAAAAATTTCAATATTGAAACTGGATATATTTGCTTAAAAGTGTGCCAGATTGCTATGTGATACCGTTCTTTCTGTATGGCAGTGAATGTTAGACGATCTTTTCAAGGATGAAGAAAAGGCAGTAGAAATGTGGTTCTACAGAAGGATGCTGAGGATACCTTGGACAAAGGAGGAGAGCAACGGTGAGTTTTGGAGAGGATACAAACGAGAAAAAACTCATACTTAACATCAGGAAGAGACAGATAGGGACATGTAATGAGAAAGGAAGACCTGGAGAAATGAATACTCATAACACGGATTGGGAGAAATAGCAATAAGAAAAATATTGAAAGTGACAATAGACTTTGCTAAATAGAAGCCCATGACCGCCGACGTCCTGAAGAGACACGGCACATTATGAAGAAAAAAGCAATTTTCTTCTAAATGTAGTATTTTAAGTAGACAAGAAATTTAGATTAGAAATTTGATCATCACGCTGTCAGTGAAACAAAGTTATTAACCTCATCATCATCAATAGTCCTATGACCAGATATGGCCGTAGGTTCATTGCGCACGTGACCAGTTTGCTCCGAATATCTGGTCTGAAAGCCTGAGTAATATTCATTCATGTGTAGTGTGTCCTCGGCGAGTAGAGCAAGTCGATACCTCACCAGGTAAAAGCACATCCGATCTGCAACACGAAGTCTCTCATTTTGTCACGGACACGTGGCCGTTAATTCCCTCGGGGAAACTTATCGCTCCAGCCACTGAATTCAGTCTCGGAAACTACTCGCATATGACTGCTGTGTCACGAGCTGGAAGGCTTAGCTATACACTAAGATGTGCTAGATGTTAATTAACGCTACAGTAGTGTTCATAATGGCAGCGAATGCTGGACGATCTCCTCAAAAATAAAGGGGAGACACGAAACAACAGAAATGTGATTCAACAAAGAATGCCGAATATACCACGAACCGTCCATGTGGGCAAAAACAAGGTTTTGGAGCGGATACAAACGAAAAGAAAACTTATAATTGGTACCAGGATAACACAGTTTCTGATAATGTTGTTTATGGTCTTCCATACTTTCAACATGCATATCAAAAGATTTAAAATGTATTTTTTTAAATTTTATTTTTATTAAAATTATTTTTTAAAATCTCGGTGTAAAATGAATTTGTATTAAGCTTTTGCATTTTTGATTAGTAAATATAGGTCCCAGTTAATAACAAATATCACTTAATGCCATTAAGCTAATGCAATATTTTTCCAATTTTCAAAATTATTATAATAAATTATTATAATTAAAATTTTAAAAGATGTAAATAATTCTTGTCAAAATTTATTATTAATCAAAAACATTTTTTCTTAAAACATCAGTGTCTTTAATGAATCTTATTTATAAAAGTAATTAAAAGCTTTCCTAATTAAATAATGGTAGAGTTTTATTTCATTTTTATTTTACGATTCGTAGCAAATTTTCAGGAAATGAGTTGATGTATGAAAAAAAAAATTAAATTCTTGAAAGACTCCTGCCCTTAATAAAATACATTTTTCCTTTAAAAAATAATTTGTCGAAATTTCATGAAATTAAATATGGATTAATATATTCTTTCCAAAATGTTTTTAATTTACAAAAATAATTTCATTCATCTGTGAAAAAGTCTTCATAGTTTCATTAAAATCCGACAATGTTATGATTTTTGCAAGAATTTCCAAATCAGTGTTATTCGCAGGAAAATAAAGTCGCAAAAAACAATAATCGTAAATATTCCGTCAGCCGCTGACTAAGATTTTTAACCAAAATTTCGAACGTGCTAGAAAGGATTAAAAAAAATTAATAAAATAATTTTAAAATACTTTGGTTTTTCCTCTTAATAACAAACATCTTGTCGGTAAATATTTGTTTTTATTAAGTTTCGGACGTTTTTTTTTTTTTACCTCATACTATTCTGTCTTTTCAGCGAATTAAAGGTTTTACCAAGTAAGGATGAATGAGGTGTGTGATGTAAATGAATGAAAAGGCGGTACAAAGTAAAGATCAAAAGGACAGCTAAGCAGCGACTGACCATCGATTAACAAAGGTCATGTAGAAATAATGAAGCCACCGCAAGTCTGCCCCACAAAGTAACGGTTCTTGGAAGGTAACAAGATGTTTTACGTATGTTATAACTTTTGTATATATTAATAAATTAAACAATATGTATATATATTGTACTTAATTTGTTTGCATAATATGAGCTGAAGCACACCAAATGAGATAAATTATCAATATTTTACTCATGAAAAACAGGGCTGAAACTAACAAGATATATTACTTATGGGAACATAAACTATTCTGCATATTTTATTAATTTCGGATGATCAATATCAATGAAATAACGAAAGACTTAAATAATAAAATTTGATCACCGTATCATTTGAATCTTTTTTTCTGATAAATGTTATATTTTTACTAGACTGAAGTTCACATTACTTTCACTTTGACACGAAGGAAATTGACCAATTATTTATAATTTTGTAGCTTATCGATATTTCAACGATGTCAAATAGTTAGCTGCGATATCGATTTTTTAAAGAATTATACTTTTAAAAAATTGTTAAATTTAAAAAAAATTGATTGCGGTAAATATTATTCAGTTTTAGAATATTATGTTTTTAAAATCACAATAGATTTTACGTGTAATTCTCTTTAGTATAATAACAAGCGTTATATATATATATATATATATATATATATATATATATATATATTGCTCATCTATCATGCTCATGGAGAGAGAGAGAGAGAGAGAGAGAGAGAGAGAGAGAGAGAGAGACCCAATAGTGAGGTAGCACTGGTTCAGACCATTAGAGAGATAATAGCGAGACAGCGTCGGCTCAGTTCATTCTTTTTACTACCAGTTATTAAACTTTACTGACATTTATGAAATCTCTTGCAGCTTGTTTGCTCTTTAACTGTGCCTTATTATTTTTACAAGAATTATGTAGTCGAAGAATATATATATATATATATATATATATATATATATATATATATCCTCTCTATTATAGTAAAAACCGTTGTGTGTATATATATATATATATATATATATATATATATATATTTCCCCCATGTTACACACAGGTGTTTAGATCATTGTTTTTGTTCTGTATTTTCTTATGTCTAAATGTAAGATACTCAATAGCAGGTATATTAATATATAAACTGCCGACATTTTAGACGGCATGGGCCCACTCGTTGTTTTATATCATGTTAAGAACTGTACCCTAATGTATTCAAATGATTTTTAGGGCTTACAGTAGTTTGTTAGTTGTCAGTTGGTATACATCCACCAAGCCTGTATAAGTCTCTCTCTCTCTCCCTCTCTCTCTCTCTCTCTCTCTCTCTCTCTCTTTCTCTCTCTTTCTCTCTCTCAGAGGATTGATGAATCAGAGAACCGACTTGAACCCCAGTCCAGATCATTACATTTGCTTAGGTACTAGTAAACTTGGGATTAGTATGATTTCTTTTATTTCCCCATCTATGAAGAAATAGCAGGACAGACTGCTAGGAGAAGGAAACCCGAATTTTAACCAGCCTGAGGAGGATTGGGTTACGACAGGTTACCATAAACGAAATAATGCAACTGTTACTGCAGTAGTAATAGTATCGCTGTGACTGTCATAAGTTATGGGACTCGTGATCGTTATATATATATATATATATATATATATATATATATAAATTATTACGCTAAACGTGTGCAAACTACAAACTACTAAAAATTGTACATTTTGTTTCGACATTAAAAGAACAATGTCTCACCAGGTCGTTAACTATCTGATGAGACTTTATTCTTTCAGTGTCAAAACAAAATGTACAATTTTGTATTAGTTCGTAGTTTTTTTTTGGGAGGGGGTTATGTGCAGGGGGCTACATAACTGTAAAAAGATTAATTAGAAAAGAGTGAGGAGTACAAACTAGTTAGAAAGGAGCAATAGAAAGCTGAGAAAGCAGGTGCGATGACAGATACATAGGTGGAGAGAAAGGGAAGGTTATACGGGGGTGGAGAGAGAGCTAGAGTCCAGTGGTTAGTAGATGAGTATTGACTTTGCATTTAAATTTCTGAAGGTTGTAGCCGCCAGGAAAGCAAGAATACGGGAGCGAGTTCCAAAGGCGGGAAGTGCGAGAGAAGAAGCTGCAGGAGTAGAATTGTCCTCTGCATTTGGCTAACCTGACTGTGAATGGGTGGGACCCAGTTGCCAGTCTGGTTGCACGAGTAAACACCTATTGAGGAGGTACCAGCGACTTAAGTTCGTCCGAGCAGAAGCCATGAAAGTATTTATAGAAGGAGACAAAGGGAGGCCACATTTCGAGGGTGGGAAGTGGCTGCAGTCGAGCCGCCAGATCAGTACCTATCATATTACAGAATCTCCTTTGGAGCCTGTCAAGAACACTGAGGAGAACGGCATGGGCGCCTGACCATAAATAGCAGCAGTACTCCATACATGGACGAATGGTTGACTTGTATATATGCAGGATGGATTCAGGCGGAAAAAACATCCCGGATCGACATAATGACCCAACCTTCTTAGCAGTAGATTTTGCTATGGATTCAATATAGTGGTTCCATTTTAGGTCTGAGGTCAGGGTAAGTCCGAGGAGGCGTCGTGTATTGCTCTTCGGGAGAATCGCTTGGTCCATGCTTATGGGAGGCAGAAGTGGTCGCCTGTAATGGTTGACAGACAAGAGCTTGGTCTTAGAGGAATTGAAGTTGACAAGCCACTTCTTGCCCCAGTTCACCACAAAGTGTAGATCCCGTTCAAGGTCAGCAGCGAGATTATGTCTGCCTGCCACGAGAGGTTTCTTACTGATGCGGGAGTATATTGTAGAGTCATCTGCCTAGATGCCTACTTGGGACTTGATCTCATCTGGGAGGTCGTTGATGAAAATAAGGAAGAGCTTCGGGCCCAGGATAGAGCCCTGTGGGACACAAGCATTCGTGCTGTAGGATGAAGAGGCACGCCCATTCAAAATGACCTTCATTTTGCGGTTATTTAAGAAAGATTGGATTAGGTCAAGCAGGCGACCGGTAATACCGTAACCCCGTAGTTTGCATAGGAGGCCAGAATGCCAAACCCTGTCGAAAGCCTTGGAGATGTCCAGAGCAACCGCGCGAGCCTCGTCAGACTCATCAAGGGCCTGTAGCATGTACTCCGTTACGGTTGTTAGCAGGTCGGTCGTGGACCTGGCAAAGCGGAATCCATTTTTTATATTGAGTACTGTTTTTAATTAACGTTTTGATCGTTGCAATTATTTTCTTCGTTCTTATTAATTTGTATATATATATATATATATATATATATATATATATATATAAGGAATTGTTAAAAACAGATTGAATAATCACAAATTTACAGTTAAGCTGAAAGACCTTAATGATTGTACCAAACTGGCTAGATACGTGTGAAGAATAAAACTGCAAAATGGAAAGAAAAAACAATTTGATATTATATAGAGTATATTAAAAAAAGGCAAACTTTACAAAGGTGGTGATGTTTGAAGATTGTGCCAAGAAGAAAAGTTAACAATTATGTTGGTTCTAAAACAAAAAAGTACTGGATGAAAGATTAGAAGTAATGTCCAGATGTAATTATACATAGATACATAGTAGGATCATATAAACCTGGATGAAAATGTTTTAATATTCCCAAGTAACTCCTTCCTAATTTTGAAAAATACGGTTGTTTAAAAGTTACAGTCGCGTGTTTGTAAACATTCCTGTTGTACATTTGAAAAATATTAGAAAATCAGTTATTATAAAACGCCTAAAGATACCAAAAAGTTGAAATATATGTTGAAGAATCAAGTAATCAGAATCTGTACTTGTAGAAAACTACCAGCATACGAACAGGAAACGAGTTCAGCAGATTCACAATGACAGAAATAGGTGTAAGGCAAATATGTGAATTCTCACCAGATATATTCAACTTATACAGCGAGACCATTCTGAGAGCTCTAGAATTCCTGCCAAGATATGTCATTGCCGGCTGCAATCTGAACAATATAAGATACGCAGATGATACAGTGCTGATAGCAGATACAGAAAAAAAACTACAAGACCTCTTGCAGAAAATAGTTAAAGAAAGCGACAAAAAACGACTACGTATCATCTACAAGAAAACTGAATGCATGATAATCAGTAAGAGGAGCCCAAAATGCCAACTACAACCTGTTGATACCAGAATCTAAACAGGTGAAGGAATTCAAATATATGAGAGGTGTTCTAACAGAGAAGAGAAAATACCATACGGAGATCCGAAAGCGTATTGGCATAACCAGGGATGCATTCACGAAACTGAGCAGAGTTTTTTAAGACACAAGAGAATTTAGCTGAAAACAAAGAAGAGAGTACTAGATTGTTATGGGATGCCATTCAATATGACGGTAAATGCTAGACAATTCCATCACAGATGAAGGAAAGATTGAAACAACCGAAATGTGGTTCTACAGAAAGATGATGAGAATACGATAGACGGAACATGCGAGCAATGATGAGCTTTTGGAGAGGAAGAACACAAAAAGTAAACTGATACTTAACATCAGTTAAAGACAGCTGAAGATTTTAGGACATGTAATGAGGATGTACGTTTGGTGCAGTGGATATCGGCTCGGAAGAGCCGATTTCGAATTCCAGTTTAATTCCTTGCATTCACTTACGCGCAGATACTCTTAGGAAAGGTATTAATCCGTCTCTTCCCTCCAATTATGAGTTAAATAACAGGATAAATTGGGTTCTATAGCCTTGGCTGGCAACCAATCTGCCGCAGAAAGTAATGGCAAACACCTCCGGCATAATCTTCTGGCCAGTTAGTCATGTCTTTTTCGAAATATGATCGCCCAAGCGTATATCACCTATAGCACTTAACTGACTGACTGCATGAATGAGGAAGGTATGCTTGGAGAATCTGATGCTCATGGGACGAATAGATAGGAAGACGGACAATGGAAATAGCAGATGAATGATGGAGCTGGGTTTAAGTTGAATAACAAGATAAGGGTTATTAAGAATAAGGAGATGTGGAAAACTATGATTTTCTACGTCCTGAATGAACTGCAAGGAAACTACAAAACCTCCTTCATAGAAGAATAAAAAAAGGACTAAATATAAACTATAAGAAATCGGAATCATTAGCAAGAAGAGAAGCCCAAAATTCCAGTTACAGGTTGGGGATACTAAAATCATGCAGGTACGGAGATTTACATAACTGGGAAGTGTTGTAACAGAGGACAGAATGTGCGATACTGAGATCTGAAGCCGTATTTGCATGGTCAAAGACACATTCTAAAAGCTAAGCAGAGTATTCAGAGACAGGAAGATTTCGTTGGAAACAAAGAAAAGTGTACTGGACTGTTACGTAATATCTGTTCTCTTATATGGAAGCGAATTCTGGATAATCTCCTCAGAGAAGAAGGATAGACACGAAGCAACAGAAATGTTGTTCTACAGCAAGATGGTTAGTAATAACGAGGTTTCGAAGAGAATGTAACGAGGACACTTATATTTAACATCAGGAAGAGACAGTGGAAATTTCTGGGAACGGAATGAGGAAAGAAGTCTTGGAAAATCTGATACTTACGGAAGAGATAAAGAAAAAGATGGACAGAGGAATCAGCGCGTGACATACTTGATGGGCTTAAGCCAATGAGTGGCAGAGCAGGTTTTGGGAGAAATAACAAGAAAAAATATTTTAAGAGGTCAAAATGGATAGGGGATGTGCAGGACCATGATCGCCTATGTCCTGAAAAGACACGGTACTTGAAGAAGAAGAAGAAGAAGAAGAAGAAGAAGAAGAAGAAGAAGAAGAAGAAGAAAATATCGCGTTATTATGGTTAACGTGACGGTCCGCTTTTTTATTTTTGAACAAGAGAAGTTTAATTTCATAAACTAGACTCAGAAGTATGATTGGTTAATATTATGTATGTTTTATTTATTTATTTTACAATAAATGGAAAATTCGAAGTTACATTTCAGGAGAACGGGTCGAAAGCGAATAAACTTAACCCCGGGATTTAACCAGAGCATGAAAAACGCCAGCCATGAATTATATTCACGCAAAATCGATACACACAAACGCTGGTAACGGAAGACACTTAGTGTAATGAACAGGAGATAAAACCATGGATGTTCTAATAGATTTCTCTCAAAGAAATAACATCTTTCAGTCGGATGAAATGTAAGCTCATACCTGCGCCTCTTGCGAATATATTTGCGGCATAGAAACACTGATCTCACAGAAACTTAAAGTTCCAATAGCATAAATATTTATTAAACGTATTCTTTTGAAAGAAAGTTTGACATGGTTAAGATTCACTGCGAATTCATTGAAATTATCTTAACCCTTAAAAAGCGGAAACGGTTACGTGAATGTGAAAGTTAAAAGGTGAGGAGGAAGTTTTTTTGCTTAAAAGAACTAAACATTAATTGCAAAAAAGTCATAATGTACGCTGTCATCAAACGGAAGATCCTCATATGCAAATTGCAAGTGAAAGATTAAAAAACAAACAAGTACAAAAATGTAAATATGCGGGAAAATTTAAAATTTGAATATCACAAGCTTTAAAGTGCGCCAACAAAATTCAAAGAGGAATTAGGGTAGCGAACGGCGTTTTCTGGAAATTAAGCAAAGAAATAAGAAACAGGAAAATATCTTTAGAAACAAAGAAAATGGTATTTGAACATATGTTAAGTGAATGCTGAACAATTTTCTCACCGATGAACAAGACAATTGATGAATAAGAAAAGTTGGTTTTACAGAAGGATGCTGAAAATTTAAGGACTGAAAATGTAAGCAACGACGATTTTGAGAAAATGGGAACAAACAGGGTGCTTATAATTAATATCAGTAAATGATAGTTGAAACATATAATGAGGATAGAGATCTTGGAAAATGTGGCAGT
Organism: Ascarosepion bandense; assembly: GCA_037127315.1. NCBI lineage: Eukaryota > Metazoa > Mollusca > Cephalopoda > Sepiida > Sepiidae > Ascarosepion > Ascarosepion bandense. The sequence goes on along the minus strand of JBBBDQ010000385.1, from coordinate 3,366,952 downwards.
CATAGAATATATTTAAGGCTTACGGCCCCATTAGGTCACGTTGAAATACCGATTATCGAATGATCACAGATTTTAATTAACATGGAGTTTGCTCAATACCTACAGGGGTGACTGCTTGGAAATGCTTGATGTTGTAACTCGCTACACGTGGGGATTCAATGGATAATGACACGGAATGGAGTATCTATTTTGTAATCATTTCTCCTCAAGCAAGACTGGGTTGCCAGGGAGTTACAGTGAGAGAAAAGACTTAGTAAAGAGGGTATTGAGAAAATGATAAAGGATGAACGACATTCAAGAAAATAGAAGATAACAACCAACGTTGCATTTAATTTTTTGGAAATTCTAACTATCAGGGAAGCTAAACAGAAGGTAGATCCATAAACGGGAAGGGCGAGAAAAGAATCTATTGGAGTAGAAGTAGCAGTTACATTTAACTATTTCAACGATAAAGGAATGGATTATGCATGCTTAAAATCAAGTAGTCGAGGCGTCAGAGTAGTTGCCCTGAAATTTTTGTAGAAAGAGAGAAGCCACGTCACGTCGGTGAGAAAGTGACTGAAGTCGAGATGCCCAGTCAGGATCGATTTCCGTGCAGGTCATTCTTTAGATTTTGTGAAAAACCTTAAGGTAATAGCAGTCTGTGGAACTACTTTCGATTTATTTGCTTCCTTGATTATTTCATCTCGTAGAAGTCACACAGCCTCTAGTCAAATCTGGTCTTGAATAATCTTTTCTCCAAAAATAATAGTTTTAAGAAAACGATTTTATAATTTCAACTGAAAGCAGTGCTCGCTGCTCAGTCAATGAATGCTAATTTTTTCCATTAAGAGAAAAATCTAATACCACATAAGGTTGTTCTTTATTTAAGGATTGACATTTCCAGGACCCTGTGTCTCGCTCCTAGGCCTAGACTGGGAATTTCCACCACAGATTAATAACTCAAGATGAAATCTGGGTTCACCACTGAAGAAAAGATTCAAAGCAAACTGTCGAAACACGTTGGTTGCCCACAGCCGAAGTAGTCCAATCAAGCAGCGTCTGTTTGCAAGGTGATGTAATCTGTTTGCTTGAATCCTGAAGGCGTAATCGTAATAGATTACCTGGAACAGGGAAAAGCTATTAATTCACTGTACTGTGCAGCAGAATTAAGACAACCGAAAGAAGAAATTATGTCGAAGCGCATAGAATGCGCGTGCACGCGTGTGTGTGTGTATTCATGTGTGTGTCGGCTCATCTGCCCGTATGAGCGTACGTGTAGAATGTCGTGATTATTTCGTTTTTTTTTTTAATTTTAATTTTACACTCACCCCTTCAAACTTTCTTCCCTTATCTACACTACTTCTTTTCTTTCGATTGTTGCTATTTTGACATCCGGTTTCTAGACATAAGCTGTTGTGATTAATTTTCGAGCGTTTTTGTGTGTTTTTGAGTTATATTAAAAAGCATTTAAGTTTGTAAAAAACTAAATTAAAAACTTAATAAAGAAAGGAATTTAAAATTCCCAGGGTCTCTCGTTCATGCGCATGTCTAGTCACATCAATTTAAACAAATATACTCTCTCTCTTCAAACACACACACACACACACACACACACACACACATACACACACACACACATATATATATATATATATATATATATATAATCGGCAGGTTTTGTCTATCAAATTGTTTATTAAATCTTTTAAGTTTCAAAATTGTTTTTTCATGTTTTCAGTAAATTTGCCAAAGTTCATATTTATTTTTATATTACTTTTCCCTGAGTAATTTGAATGCTTCCACAAATTGCATTTTGTGTATTTCTACGTAACCATTTTTTTGTTAATTCCGGCGTTCTAGCGTTTAGTGGAACCAATTGAAAGTCATTGGGTATGCTAATAAACTACATCCGGCAGCAAAGCCTCTGATCGGGAGAATGGCGATATTGAGTAGTCAGGAAATACCTTTTAGTTGTTGTACTCAGATTCACCCTGATTAGAGTGGTAGCACTGTTCGGGTCCCAGATATGATGAAATAGTGAACTGCTCCCCACAAGCCCAAACAAAACATTATAAAAATATAAAAATAATTTGTATAGTATATATATCAGCATTACAGTTTTATATAAAAATTACCGACACACACACACACACACACACATATATATATATGTATATATATATTTATACATACATACATACATATATATATATATATATTAAATTATGAACAATGCATTTTTATCGTTAAATTATCAACAATACACGCATACTAACAAATTGTAGCGACTTCACCTAAATCCTTTTAAAATACTACCAAACATGAAAAAAACTTTTTTTACATTATTCTATAATCTCTAATCTAGTTTCTTAAATCAAACTGTATTTCAAAATATAAATTCAGCAAAACTGCAACATAAAACACATATCACAACCTCTAGTAATTAGTACATCACTCAATAAGTCCCGGGCCTGACATATAAATAACGCAACTAATAAAAAAATAAATGATTTTTATGAATTACTAACCTCCAAATGGCATGTGACAAAATTTAAGCCCAATCAGATTATTAGTTTACAAATTACAGTTATTTAAATGAAGCTTGCAAATTTTCAAAACAATGGAAAAATTTGAATTTCGTGCGTTGATAAAGCATTGCTTTCTGATGGGAAAAATACTGTTCAAGCAAAGTAATGGCTTAATAAGTGTTATTCTAACTCTGCTTCGTCGAAAACATCGGTTAAGAGGTGGTATGCTGACGTACACAAACAAATGATGCTGAATGTTCAGATTGCTCAAAATCGGCAGTCGTCCCAGAAAAGACCAAAAAAAAATCGACAAACTCGTTTTGGCCGATTGTAAATAGAAGTTGTGGGAAATAGTAGTGGAGTTGAATACATCAGAAGGCAGTGTATTCACTATTTTGCATGAACATTTGTCAATGAGAAAGCTGTGTTCAAAGTGGGTGCCGCGTTTACTCACAGTCGATCAAAAACAACAACGCATCGACAGTTCAGAGCGTTGTCCGCAACTGTTTTAACGCAACCAGAACGTATTTTTGCATAAATTTGTGATAAGGAATAAAACATGTATTCCCCACTTCACTTCGAAGTCAAATAGGCAGTCAGCTGAGTAGACAGCAGCAGGTGAAAGCCGTCCAAAAAAGCAAACATCAGCGGGCAAGGTTTTGGCTTCCATATTTTGGGATGCATAAAGTCTTTTGTTCATTGTTTAACTTGAGAAAGAAATAACCATCAATAGCGACTATTATATAGAATTATTAGTGCATTTGAAGGAAGAAATAAAAAATGGCCACAAATAAGAAGAAAAAGTGACCTTTCACCAAAACTACGCACCAAATTGCACTTTAAATTGCTTCCGCATTCACCTTATTCTCCAGGTATTACTCCCATGTCTACCAGGGTTGGAGTATCTGTTAAAAATAGCGAACGCGCGGACAAAAATATACTATAGAAGTGCGTAAGTTCATTCTGTGGTAAACATACAAGAAATGCATTTTGCATAAGGAAATTATCAGCAATACATATTTATACTAAAATTACCAACAATACCGTTTTTTAAAGTAAAATGAGCAGCAGTATATTTTATAGTAGAATTTCCAACAATACATTTTATATCAGAATGACTAACGATACATTTTATCTATAGTTGAAAGCATACAATTTTGTTCAAAATATATTTAGTTGAAGCCATCAAATTGTGTTCAAAATAATCATGTTTAAAAGATTCACAGAGGTTGCTATGCCACTAAATAAAATCAAGCAAACAACCAGCACGAAAGAACTATTTCATGACATTAATCCATATAATATCCTACAATTTCTTAAAGAAATCAAACTGTATCAAACTGTATGCCAAAATATCAATTCATAATAAAACTCACATATCCCCACCTCTTGTAATTATATCTACCCAAACATATTTATTCACAAAAGCTAATTAAAATTTATCATGTATTCAACTGTGAAAGCAAAATAAAGTATATCATAATTTTATTACTTCAAAGCACCGAAGAAAATTAAATTTCAAAATTAACTGATCCCAAAAGAGTTGATATGCCGTTAAACAAACAATCGACCAAAAAATATTTATCTTACATTCATACGGCAACCTCATTCATTTTAGCCCAAATGGCTCTTGGGCCTTGTATTAAGTAGTAAAAATAAAAGAAAGGAACATGTCTTGAGAAGAAAGGATAGAAACAATGGAAGCTGTGAATTTGTGGATAATACGTGGAACCATAAAATAAGGTCGATAACCAGAAGGAAAGACAGAAAAGGACTTAATAATAAACAAAAGTAATATTTATAACTGGCAAACCTGCTATAATCTTCAGAGAGAAAGCGGGTCAAGGAATAGCTTAAGAAAGAAAGAAACCAGTATTTGCTTCCGAATGGTTACGGTGTGACGGCAAATGACTGATCGCTTTTTTTTGGGGGCGACATGTTTTCAAGACATCTTTCATTCTTTTGTTAGATCAGTCAACTAGATTATGGATGTCGACTACGAGTGGTGATTTTCTAATTGCAGCTTAGATGTGGCACAAGGCCGAAAGTATTTGACACCCGGCGAGGATCAAACTCACTTACGAGTGGGCCGAGATGTTTGTCGGATATTTCTTCATTCGGCAACCATTAACCTACATTACTATCCATCCAGTAAACAGGGAAAAAGAGATGCGGGGTATGGAAAAGAAATTGAAGTCGGAAGTAATACAGCAGTAATTTCGATGACAGAACAAATAAAAAATAAAGAAATTAAAGAGATTTAGAGTGCGATAAATTTGGTAAGCTGGAATTGAGGATAAAATGTCAGAAAAAAGCGTAATATATATTAAATCATACATAGCCATTACAGCTCCATGCCACGTGTTGTTCTTTGAATGGGAATTTACCTAGCAGGCCGACTCGCTTTGATATTTGGGAAAAGCAAGAATTGAAGAATGAATCTTAATTCAAATTTCCTGTGTTAAACTGTGAGGTATTTTCCGTTTGTTTTTTTTTGTTTTTTTTTTGTTTTTATATATATATCTATGTTTTTGTTCTCCCCCCCCTTTTTGGAGTTCATTTGGACTTTAGTTAAAACTTAGTTAAACTCCACTTTTGTAAGTTTGTGTTTTTTTTTTTTTCAAAGGATTGTTCGTGTTCGTTTGTTTTTTTTTTTTTTTTGTTTTTTTGTTTTTTTTTAATAGGAGTAGATAGGTCACACTATCGCCCGGTCTATACTCCTCCCACGTCTATTGAACTGGAGTAGAGGCTCGTTCCTTGTTTCCTGTTTAGGATGTGGTTTCCGGTTTTCACTTCTCTCTCTTCAGACCTTGGTACTGGTGCTTCCGTGAGTTTCCTGCGATCTGGCCGGTTGGTGGCAATGGCTCATCACTGTGAGGGTACCGGGTTGGCAGTTTCCTGGTTGCTGCTTCCGACTGGTAGTTAGGAGCCCTAACTCTTGCGTAGCGTCAAGAGCGGCTGCTCTGATCAACAGTTGTATAATATCGGGGTTCTTGTAGTGCCATGTCGCGCATGGATAGGTGTCCCTGCAAGCGCTTTCGGTGGGCAACCCCGAGGCCACACCTTGTTGCAGCCCTAGCCAGTCTCCCTCCCAGCTCAGATCGTGGGTAATGACCGCCTGTATCCTCTACCCTAGGTCCCTTTCTATAAACCAAAAACATGACAAGACAAAACAGAAATGACCCTAAACCAGCTAAATCCAAACCACCTAAGCCCATTAACCTCTCCTTCACTAATATCCGAGGCATTCGTACTAACTTTGCTAGTGTAGAAGCGTTCCTGCATGAAAAGTCCCCTGACATCCTCGCGCTCTGCGAAACTAACCTCAACTCAACTATTCCCTCCTCTGACCTCTTCATCCCTGGTTATCTTCCCCTTTTAAGGAAGGATTCTACTGTCCACATGCATGGGCTGGGTGTTTATGTCAGCGAACACCTCCCCATAACTAGGGTGACTTCACTCGAATCTACTGACCACCAATACATATGTCTCCGCTTGTCTCTCCTCAGTTCGGTTAGCTACCTATTCTTCCTTTACCGTTCTCCCTCCTCTCCTGACTGCTCCCTACTAGATAGCATTGCCGACGACATAGATAAGGCTATTACCTATCACCCATTTGCCCACATATTTGTATTTGGAGACCTCAATGCCCATCACTCTGAGTGGCTTGAAAACGCTGTTACTGATTCGGCGGGCACTCACGCCATGAACTTTGCTATTTCCCAATCCCTTACGCAAGTGGTGGACTTCCCCACTCGCTTCCCAAGCACACCCTCGGGTCATTCCTCACTGCTAGATATATGTTTCACCTCTGCGCCCGACGCCTGTCAAGTCTCGCAGCTTTGCCCTCTCGGCAACTCCGACCACGCTGTAGTCTCCCTCAGTATTTCTTTCCAATCTCACTCCCCCCAGGATCCCCCTACTCATAGAACCTCCTACCTCTACCAAAAAGCTGACTGGGAAGCCTTTCGCGATTTCCTCTGCGACGTCCCTTGGGGAAAAGTGTTTGACCTATCAGTTGATGACTGTGCCTCTGAGGTCTCGTCATGGGTGAAAGCTGGCATTGATGCCTTCATACCCACCAGGAAGTATTGCTTAAAACCTCATTCCCCTCCGTGGTTCTCTCCAGCCTGCTCAGCCGCCATTGCCCACAGGAACCATTACTTCCATCTATTCCAGAGACAGCCAACTGATCACAATAGGCGCCTGTTCACATCCGCTCGCAGTGAGTGCAAGAGAACTCTAAATGACGCCAAACAGTTGTTTGCGGAGAGAATGCGACAGCACATAGCTGACCGCAAGTTCGGCTCCAAGGACTATTGGAGGATTTGTAAACGAGTGCTCAACAATAGGAAATCCTCAATACCTCCTTTAATCCATGGATTTGACGTTCTCACGTCATCTGCTGAGAAAGCTGAGTGCTTTGCCCGCAGATTCTCATCCAACTCCACACTCGACTCGTCCGGAGTGCACCCACCCGACTTCCCTATTAGAACTGAGGCCAAACTGCATGACGTGTATATTACCCCGACAATAGTATCCAGAGTAATTTCAAAACTCGACCCCCATAAGGCGTGTGGAGACGATGGAATCCCGGTGATAGTCCTTAAGAGGTGTGCCCCTGAACTTTCCCCTGTCCTCTCTAAACTGTTTAACTACTGCCTTTCTGCTTCCTGCTTTCCTGCATGCTGGAAATTCTCCTCAGTCGTTCCTGTCTTTAAGAATTGTGGTGAACCCTCGGACCCATCCAACTATCGCCCTATCAGTCTCCTACCAATATTCGGGAAAGTGTTCGAGGCTATAATAAATGCTGAAATAGTTCATCATCTCACCGCCCACAAGCTGTTCTCCGACAGGCAATATGGATTCCGATTTGACAGGTCCACAGCCGACCTGCTAACTACTGTAACGGAGTACATGCTACAGGCCCTTGATGAGTCTGACGAGGCTCGCGCGGTTGCTCTGGATATCTCCAAGGCTTTCGACAGGGTTTGGCACCCTGGCCTCCTATGCAAACTACGCGGTTATGGTATTACCGGTCGCCTGCTTGACCTAATCCAATCTTTCTTAAATAACCGCAAAATGAAGGTCGTTCTGAATGGGCGTGCCTCTTCGTCCTACAGCACGAATGCTGGTGTCCCACAAGGCTCTATCCTGGGCCCAACGCTCTTCCTTATTTTCATCAACGACCTCCCAGATGAGATCAGGTCCCAAGTAGGCATCTACGCAGATGACACTACAATATACTCCCGCTCCAGTAAGAAACCTGTCGTGGCGGACAGACATAATCTCGCTGCTGACCTTGAGCGGGATCTACACTCTGTGGTGAACTGGGGCAAGAAGTGGCTTGTCAACTTTAATTCCTCTAAGACCAAGCTGTTGTCTGTCAACCATTACAGGCAACCTCTTCTGCCTCCCATAAGCATGGACCAGATGATTCTCCCGGAGAGTAATACACTACGCCTCCTCGGACTTACCCTGTCCTCAGACCTCAAATGGAAGCACTATATTGAATCCATAGCAAAATCTACTGCTAAGAAGATTGGGTCACTATGTCGATCCAGGATGTTTTTTCCACCTGAATCCATCCTGCATATATACAAGTCAACCATCCGTCCGTGCATGGAGTACTGCTGCCATTTATGGTCAGGTGCCCCTGCCGTTCTCCTCAGTGTTCTTGACAAGCTCCAAAGGAGAGTCTGTAATGTGATAGGTACTGATCTGGCGACTCGTCTGCAGCCACTTTCCCATCGTCGAAATGTGGCCTCCCTCTGTCTCTTCTATAAATACTTTCATGGCTTCTGCTCGGATGAGCTTAAGTCACTGATGCCTCCTCAACAGGTGTTTACCCGTTCAACCAGACTGGCAACTGGGTCCCACCCATTCACAGTCAGGTTAGCCAAACGCAGACGACAATTCTACTCCTGCAGCTTCCTCTCTCGCACTTCCCGCCTGTGGAACTCACTCCCGTATTCTTGCTTTCCTGACGGCTACGACCTCCAGAAATTTAAAAGCAAAGTTAATACTCACCTACTAACCACTGGCCTCTAGCTCTCTCTCCCCTCCCCTGTATAACCTTCCCTTTCTCTCCGCCCATGTACCTGTCATTGCACCTGCTTTCTCAGTTTTCTATTGTTCCTTTCTAACTAGCTAGTACTCCTCACTCTTTTCTAATTAATCTTTCTACATTTATGTAACCCCCTGCACATCAGTGGCGTTTCTGCCTTGCTCGGGGTGAAATGATTAAAAAAAAAAAAAAAAAAAAAATATATATATATATATATATATATATATATATGTGTGTGTGTGTGTGTGTGTGTGTGTGTGTGTGTGTGTGTGTGTGTGTGTGTGCGTGTGTGTGTGAATGTTTAGGAATAAGTGTGAGATAGGATGTAGCAAAGATGTGAGAAGAAGAGTGAAAAAGAGAAGAGAGTGAAGGACTAAATTAAGGAAAAAGAGAGAATTTAAGGAAAAGCAGAGAATGAGAAACAGAAATTCAAGGGATAAAAATATGAAATAGAGAGGAGAACTAAAGATTGAGAGAGTAACTAAAACTGGAAAAGAGAGAGAAAAATTAAGCGAGAGGTAATGATAGAGAGCAGTTGGGAGAAAACTCGGCAAAGAGAAACAGAGTGAAAAAAGAAGAATGAAGAATAAAAAGAAAATGAGAAAAAGAGATTTTTGTGTCGCAAAAAGAAACTGAGAAGGAAAGAATACAAAATGAAAAAATAAGGGGATGAAAAGATTGATTGACTAATTTGTTATTTACGGATTATCAATCCTTTGCAAGTAAATTAAAGCCAGAATATATTTTTATAATGTAAGAATGTTTAGAAATGATAATGATTTCACAGACATTACGCTATCTATTCTGTGTGTTAATTAACCCACAGAATAGCGTAAAATTCTGGATGATAGAAGGTTGAGAGATAAAATCGAGCGGGAAAAATACTGAGAACGTAAAGGAAAGAAAGCAATAAAGAGTGTAAACTTGGTAGGGAAAAGCGAGACGAAAGACAAAGACTCGGAAAATAATGGGGAAGAAGTAAATAGAAAATGACAGAAAGAATGAGAGAAATACGGGAAATAAAAGATAAAAACCATGAAAGACAGAAACACTGAGAAATAACAGTATATATATATATATAATCAACTTCATTCTATATCCTTATATATATTTTATATTCATATATATATATATATATATATATATATATATATATATATATATATCCATTATCTTTAGATGAATTCTATTATAGATAGATAGATAGATAGATAGATAGATAGATAGATAGATATTGACACTTAAGTAGTGACATGCCGAATTCGAAGTTTCGTGATGGTATTATTGTGATGTTTTCACTACTCAGGATTTTTCTGTATATAAATATATATATATATATATATATATATATATATATATATATATATATATATATATATATTACACGCATATATGGTTAGTTTTTGTCATAATTATATTACGCCAGTACATAGTTGTATTAAAAAGCGTTTAATACATTTATATTGTGGAACTTTTTCATTTCTTCCCTTGAAAATGGCTTATTTTCGCTACCTATAAATGCATGCTGGTATCATGCAAACATGAATGAAAGTGGTGTGAGATTCTTGAATAACTCCACCCTAATTTGGCAAATTTTCGGTTGTTTGAAAAATTCCAGTTGCGCGTTCGTAAAAACATCCCTGTTCGTGCGTTTGAAAAACGACTAAAAAGTTGAAACCTAGGTTGCAGAAATAACTAATTTCCAACTGAAATATATATATATATATATATATATATATATATATATATATATATATTCAAGAAATAGTAGGAGGATGTGAACTATTATTAAATCATCAAGCCATATATTCGACCTCAACAGAATGCAGAAAGCACTGGACGGCCGTTTCGTCCCATATTTGGGACTCATCAGCAGTGCGCATCCACTACCAGAAATCGAGCCCAAAAAGTTTTGGCTATGAGGCTGATGTTATACCAACTGCCCTGGTGACGAAGAGGTAAGAGGTAACGAATTCAGCTCAATGAAATGCGCCGCTCCTCACGAATTCCGTGGTGGAACTAATCCAAGCTAGGATTGCGGAAGCCTCATAACCAAAACTGTCTGGGTTCGATTCCTGGTAGTGGATGCGCACTGCTGATGAGTCCCAAATATAGGACGAAACGGACGTCCAGTGCTTTCTGCATTCTGTTGAGGTCGAATATATGGCTCGATGATTTACTTAATAATATATATATATATAATGAAAGCTGAGAGTGTTGAAATTCATTACTGAATGAACGATGCATATATATATATATATATATATATATATATACTTTTTCTCAGTCAGTCAGTTAATTGTCATGCGTGTTATAGGCTTAATGATCATGACTCTTTCGTGACAGACCATTTTTCCGCAGCAGGTTGCCATTACTTCTTCGGTAGGCTGGTTGCTAACCAAGGATTAAGAACCCAAGCTCTTCTGCTATCAACTGGAGGAAGAAGAGATGGATTAATATCCATACCTACTTATATATATATATATATATATATATATATATAAAAGAAAATAAGTGGGAAATAATGTGTGTGTACTACACACACACACACACACACACACACACACACACACACACACACACACGTATGTCTGTTTGTGTATCCCTGCATATATAGTATTATGTGTGTCTATGTTAGTTTGTAATATAATTTTTTTCCCAACATACGGTCGTCTCAGTTATTTACTGAGGATGACGTTTTGAAGGCGAAAAAATAAAAATGTAATAAAAATATTAATAGGAATTAAATTTGTTGACTTATGACTGTCGATACTCTGGGCTTCGCGGAAGTATAACCACAGAGGAGATATAAAGTATAGAGACACTTGTAAGTGATGAAATTGAATTTATTACATACACAGACATGGGCAAAAAAAAGAAACTTTATTTTGTACCTTTCGGTCAATCAGTTAATTGACATAATTGATACACGCTTGAGCATTCAAGTCTTTTTCGATCCATGATTGACTAGGCAGTGATTTGCCATTACTTTCTGCGGTAGCCTGGTTGCCAACCAAGGCTACAAAACCAAGGCTATTTATCCTATAACTGGAGGGAGAAAAGATTGATTAATGCCTTTTCCAAGGATATTAGCGCGTAAGTGAATGCAACGAATTCAACTTGAATTTGGAAGAGGCTTTATTATTTTTCATTCCGAGCCGATATCTATTACACCACGTTCTGTTGAATTACAATATATATATATATAGTACATTAATTAAAGTGTTCAGTTTGAAATTTGTTCAAGGTTACTCGGGCGAACAAGTATCTGCTAGAGATCGGCAGGCACTATTTTCTTAAAATTTCAGTAAACCTCTACATTGTACGTACTTTTATGTCAGACATAATATTTGCCAGGCAATCACTCAGAAGATTCTCATGGGTTAACATAATAAAGAAAGAAGCATTATTTTTGAAGCGATTAACATATATATATATATATATATATATATATATATATATATATACGGTTTATTATGGCAGTAATCCTAAGACTACAGGGTGTGATGAGAAATTGTCGTCTAAATTGTGCAAAAATGAAAATAAAACTGACATCTTATTTTAAAAGATATACTTACCAAAATTACTGAAAAGTATCATAAAATGCTAAAGAGTATATATAGTCAATAAAATCGCTATCGGCTTTAACCACGGCCTCAAGTTGGCTTCGGAATCTCCTACAACTCTTCTGGACGCTCTCATTGTCTAAGTTGGTGAATGCTGCCATAATCCTTGCCTTCAGTTCATCTTAAATGTTACCAGGACTTTTGTTGGTTTTCCGCTCTACTACTCCGTACTTATAATAATCAAGAAGGGTGCTATCTGGGGAGTTTGGTGGCAAGATGTGAGGATTGATGTGGCCACAGAAACTGTCTGAAAGCCAGGATTGATTTTTTCTACTTGTGTGGCATGATAGCAGACATAGGTTCTTCCAGGAACCACCTTCTTGACCCAGCAGCAACTGCTTTCTCAAGGCACTTAACGTAAGAAAATGGAAGCATAACGGCGCTATAACTAGTGATTACTTCAAACTCCTTCGTAATCACCATTATACTCATCGACTTCTTTACCAATCATCTGCGCTGTCCTCCTATTGATACGCAAACACGTGTGAAATGTCTGGAGCAAATGCCAAAGAGTTCAATATGCCGTTTGTAAATATCTGACGGGATATATTTGGGTCGTGGCACTCGTTTTCTCACAAGCGGTGCCTAGCTGACCGTATAATTCATTGCAGTCGACAATAGCAAAAACAAACAACATGCAGAAACGAAATGAAAAATATAAAATGGCGACAATTTACCTATCGCATCCTATATATATATAAAAAAGAATACTTCCTTATAAAGAAACAGTGAATATTACTATTGCTATTATTATTATTATTATTATTATTATTATTATTATTATTATTTTCGGAATAAACCCCATACACACATACACACCATTAATATTGGAAAAAGTGATAACAGCTACTGGATTTGAGAAAACTATTGTCTTGAAATATGTTTTAATAGAAAGATTTTATGAAATTCGTATTAGCTACTCAGTCAATGAATGTTAATATTTCCTTATAAAGAAACAGATTATATTACCAATACCATGATGATTGTTATTTTGGAAAGTACCCCTACCCCCATTATATGTTGGAAAGTGTGATAACAGCTACTGGAATTAAGAAAGCTATATTCCTGAAAAATTGATTTACTAGAAGGATTTTATTTGACCGAGGGAAATACGGGCTGTTTAGTCAATGAATGTCAATTCTTTCCTCATAAGGCAACAGACACTATTACCACTACCAACAATATTACTATTTCCATTACCATATACACAAGCTTGTAAGGTGGTATATTTAATTTTACAGAGCCCTTGCTTTCATTATCTCCTTTGACAGCTAAATTCTTCACGCCCTCTTTTAACTAATCTTCATAACTGTTAAATATCTCTTTCAGCACCTGAAAAAGACCTGAACGTACAACGGCCCGAACATCGTGAATACGGTAATAAAAATGAGGAATATTGCCCGAACAATATAAACAATATGTTCTTTAATTTCCATTTTTATAGCTTCCTCGTTTCTCGTTTTTATAGCTTCCTCGTTTTCTCACATGATATTTTCAGCATACATCTTCATTTTTGTAAATTTCTCTTTTTTAACGTCTCGAGTCATCTGTTAATAAAATAATCACACAATTAAGTTTAAGTATCCGCTTGATTCCGACGTATCCAATTCGTAACTCATACTTTCGGCTGTGTTACTTTTTCCTTTCTTTTTAAGCATTTCACCCCTAATTAAGGTGAGACTGCCACTAGTGCCCAAGGCATTACATTAAAAGAAAATGACTGGGTTGAAGGGACTCAAGAAGATAGAAGATGAATATTGACGTTGCATTTAAATTTTTGGATATTGTAGCTGTCAGGAAAACAAGAAAATGAAAAGGACTTCCACGGGCGGGAACTGCAATAAAAGTAACTATTAGAGTAGAAGTGAGGGTTACATTCAACGGTAAAAAAGTGGGGGACCTAGATGCCAATTTAATAGCACGCTTAAATTTACGTGGACCTGGAACCAGAAATAAAAAGCTCGTCAGACCAGATGCCCTAGAAATATTTGTCAAAAAAAAAGAAAGAAAAGAAAAACAGAGGGAAGCCACGTTTGAGATGACAAGTCAGGCCCGATTACACTGTAGATCCTTCTTTGAATTTTGACGATAATACATTAAATTGTCTTGCAATTTAGATGATCTCATAGCTATCAGGTACAGATCCGGGCCTCAGTTACCAGTCGCTGCACATGACATGTAAAAAAACAACAAGAAATAGTCGTCAAAACCGCTGTGTGAAAACTTGGAACGGCAGAACGATATATAAGTGTCCCACTCATTATGGAAAGGGTAGGTACTCTTTTACATACTCACGAGGAGCTCGTCGTTGAGAGAAAGTTAGACATTCTTACGCTGATATCAACTGACAAGTGACACAATTTCGCATTTTAAAGTGCAACACCATAGAAAAATTGATCATCTTCCGCCTTGGGAACGTCTCAGGTGCCGCACCGCTTCCAGAGTGGTTGGTTTGAGTAATGGTTTCTTGGGGCTTCGGCCAGTATAAATTTCAAACTACCATGGGCAAAGCTAGAGAAGTATACCTTTCATTGAACTCACTATACAACAAAATAGGTTTGACGAACAGAGAAAACATCCTTAAGACAAGGAGGGTAAGCCCTTCTAGTTGTAAAAATGCTCCGGACAACAACAGCATTGAAACACTACTTAACGGTAATAGAAATTTTATCGACGTATGTTTGACTAACGGGACCAAACCCACTTTCCATCCTTACCGCAAGGATGTTTTACCTGCCCATCAAAGCAATTTAGTTGTATGTCAATATGAATGTCAATGCGAAGTTGACTATTTGCCCAAACCATGCAGATCTAAAAGTTAGAATTGCCCAACATAACCCGGGTCAGGTGCGCAGATATGAGCAATGAGTGAGCATTTATTAAATTCTTCCACTTGGAAGACAAGTTATTCTAACAGACTCCAGTTGGATATAGGGGAGTCTGTTGTTATTAACATGCAGAGAGCGAGAGAGAGACCTGCCCTGTGCACGCAACGAGAATAAAAATACAAATTGGCTCTCTTCGGAGAAACCATTACCTAACGAAGAATAGTTTTCCCATTCCCCTTATCCTGACATTTTAACTTCGGTCGCTGATAATTTTTTTCTTTTTAGCTACTCAGTCTTATATTACCGACTATTGTTGTTCTGAAGAAGGGTCGGTCGAAAGGCTCCTAGCAAATTTTGAACGTTGTGATAATTCTATCTCCTGTTTTACTAAAAAAATATATCTCTTTTTTTGCTAATATATTATATATTCTTATGATGATGGTAAATTGTATATATATATATATATATATATATATATATATATATATATAATTCTACGTCGGTGACATATTCGTGTATATTTATCAATATATATAGTTATGTATAATTACATATTTATTAATGTATAAAATCAATATCTCTGTTAAACACTGTCTTATTAACACCTGAAAAATATTTTTATACATGTGTGTATTCCCATATATATATATATATATATATATATATATATATATATATATCCTACGTCTAAGATATATATCTTACTTCTAAGGCACGATTCTGAGTTTCATGCACTATGCAATCATCTGGTGCTTATTATGAACTAATCGTTTTTAGATTTTCAAATGTAAAAACAGTCATTTCATTATATGCATTTGCTGATCGCGTAGTGCATGAAACTCTGAGTCGTGTCTTAGACGTAAAATAATATTTTTTACAGTATACTTATTTATATATACTTAATAGTTCTGTTATGTTACACTGAACAGTGTTCTATCAACACCTGTTAAATATTTAATTATTGGTGTGTAGCTGCGTGTATATACATATGTATACTTATTTACATCCACACACACACACACACACACACACACACATACATATATATATATATATATATATATATATATATATATATATATATATATGCATGTATGTATCTTAATATTGGATCAATGCTTTCTTTACTGGAGGGGATTTATATTTAGAGAAGCTGTGAGCTATTGCATTATTTTTGTGTAAATGGAACCTTTTATGGCAAAGATTCCTGCGGCGAATCGCCTTCTTTTTCTTCTTTTTCTGGGTGCTGGGGCACTTTAAAACGTTGGTGCTCATGGCTTTCCCAAATTTCCTGATTCTTGTCGCTTTTAATAACCTTTGTTATTTTGCGATATATACCATAACCTACCGAGAGCTCAGTCGGTTCTGCGATTTGTTCCAGAGCGGGTGGAAGAGAGAAGAGATGGATTCATTCCCAAGAGCAGCATTGCGAAATTTAACGCAGTAGACCAAGCCGGAAATTGAACTCGCCTCGCTGTTTCCAATTTCACTTCCTTTAGTCGTCACCCTAACCTAAAATCTTAATAATACATTAGGATGGCGAATTAGATTAGATGAATGTCTTGGTAAGTATTACGTTGTAATATGCCTCCTTTCTCTTCTCTTCTATGTCCTTACTCTCCCTAGATCAGCTCCGTCTTCAGCTGTCAAAGATTATCAATATGGCTTGTGGGTACTGGTCACGTCTTACTGAATAGAAAAACGGAAACTAGTCGATCAGGCAATTAATAGATCGATGTCAGTCGCTTCAATCTAATGACACGAACGGCAGAAATAATACTGAAATGTTCAGTGTTCAAGTCCTAGGTATCAATACTCGTCTGTTTTCTTCTGTCTACCGAGTCTCTTAGGAAATTTTGAAATCATGGCTCTCTACAATTTCTAGTCCTTAATAACTATTGTCTTCTCAACATCTCTCCCATATGCTACTCTGCAATTTTCTTGATCAAGCTTGCCAGACAAGTTACGAGTTGCTTTTCTCTGCCTCTCTTACTTTCAATCTATCTCGTGAGTATTAAATTTTCAAAGCCGTTTTTCCTCAGTATGTTTCATAGAAACCTCGACTGTCACTTTTAATTATAAGTGTCCTTTTCGTTGCCACTATCCATAAAAGTTGGTCGTTGATAATATTTATGTTTCATTAGGTCACTATGTCGGGACAGAATTCTTTTTTTATAAGAATCCATCTTGCACATTTATAAACCTATCATTCATCCATGCATTGAATACAGTTGCCATATAGAGGCATGTGATCTTGCTATTCATCTCGAGATTTTTGGACAAAATTCAAAGTATCTGCAATGTAATCGATCTTGACTTGACATCTCAACTTCAGCCACGTGAAGTGGCTTCCTTCTCTCTCGTTTCTACAATTATTTTCATAGGAGCTTGAATTTAAGCGGTTTATTAGATTGCGATCTAGGTCCTACCTTTTTACCGTTTAATTGGTTAAATGTTACCATCCTTTCTACTCTAACAGTTTTTTTCTCGTACTCCCCGCTATGGAAATCCCTTCCGTTTATTTGCATCACCGATAGATACAATCTCTAGAAGTTTAAATGCAATGTCAATTGCGATCTTTTATCTTCTTGAATCATTCCCATCTTTAATCCTTTTTTTTCAAAACTTCCTGTACTCTTTTTTTGTCTCATTGTAATTCCCTGTGTACTAGTAGCGGTACCACCTTACTTAGGATGTTTTTTTAATTCTCAGCATTCTTCTGTAAAACTGTAATTCTATCTCTTCAAAATCAATAATCATATTTGCAGGATATGAAGAATTGTCGGTTTACATGATATTTATGCAGCCTCCCTACCCCCAACTGGGGTGACATGTGACCCACGGACTTTTTTTTAATATAGGGGAACCCGAACGCGTACGCTCGGGTCATTCGTTAAATATTATACAGCACCCGAATAAGCGATGACCGGGTATTAAGCTAGTCTGATCTTGTCAAAGCTGGTCTTAGCTGGTCATGTGCCTCCCAGCCAAAAGGCCGTGAAGGTGTATTTGCCCAGCCCACTCACCTTGAGGCTAGATGTGACACAAAGTCGGGTTTTAAAATGGGTAACCCGAGCGCAAATGTTAACCAGCCCCACAAAAACTTGTCTTGTCTAAGTTGTCAAAACAGATCAAAGTTGGTCATAGGCCTCACGGCCAAAAAAACTAAGAATCGATTGTAAGATTTAGCATAAGATTCCTCGCTGTAACCTGCACCACTATAAACACGTCTTATTCAAGAGGTTATATTAATAATTTTCCTTTATTTTGATACCATCATCATTTTACCGCTTTCATACTTTGAACCATTTTTATGCATCTTTCCTCACTGCTGACATTCGCAACAGCAGTTGATTCACATATTTTTATGCATCTTTCCTCACTGCTGACATTCGCAACAGCAGTTGATTCACATATTTTTATGCATCTTTCCTCACTGCTGACATTCGCAACAGCAGTTGATTCACATATTTTTATGCATCTTTCCTCACTGCTGACATTCGCAACAGCAGTTGATTCACATATTTTTATTGCATTGCATCTCTTTCCACTGCTGACATTCGCAACAGCAGTTGATTCACATATTTTTATGCATCTTTCCTCACTGCTGACATTCGCAACAGCAGTTGATTCACATATTTTTGTACGTTAATCCACTCGCTAATTATCTTTATCTTCTCAAATCTCTTATGACGTTTTTAAAGCCAGATCTTATTCATATTTTCGATTTCTTTTTTTCATTGTTATCAGATTTCTGTCAAACTTTTCTTGGATTTTTAAAATATTCCTATCAGCGATAAGTAACCATACAACATCTTATTTGTTTTCTAAAGCTAGAGATTCTCTTTTTTTCATATTTTACAAGACGTAGCTATCTTTTTAAAATCATCTTAATGTTCATCAACTTCAATCAGGTTATTCTTCCAGCTTTGATGCTCACTTGAGCATCTGACCAAATATATATATATATATATATATATATATAGGTTTCATTAAAAAATGACAGACAATGTGTGATGGCTAAATTTTTTATGTAACTTTTTATGTGATCATATGTTTTCTTTCTTTTGAAGGCATAAATTATATAAACGTTGTCCAACTGTTTTGTTTATCCGAGCGAGCGCTTTCGGCTATGATTTTAGCCAGTTTCGAGGATGAATGTTATTTTACGTGTAACAGAATGTACTTCGTGTTTTGTATAATATAGAGTAGTGGTATGTGTTATGTACCCCCATTTCATACACGCAAGAGAGGGGAGAACCAGAGATTCACCTTCTTCTGTTCCCTACAGAAAAGTACAGACGATGAGTAAAGGTCAAGAGGAAAGTCGTAAGTTGCAGACGTCCCAACCCTGCCCTTCACGGAAAACCGCCTTCGGTGCCAAGTCTTGACCGCCACGCAGACCTTCGCCTGTAATTCAAACCAATATTCCTCCAGCTGTGGGTCAGGTCTAAACTACACTCTGAAAATGAGAACAAAACCGTCCCTCTAACCGAAGGTCCACGGAAGATCGGCCTCTCAAATGTGCCTTTCGCTACGTCGACGGATCTCTTCCTTGCGCAATTCTGTGCCCATGTTCACAGCTTCGGAAGATATCTTGCTTAACTTATGTCTAATTTCCTAACACGTATAGCGCTTCCTAGCTAAACGTTGTAAGGCAACTCTCTTGGAGATCCACCCTAGCCTCAACCTTGAAAAGACTATCCTTACGTCTTTACCTTGTTAACCTTATCTAGTGCGAGGAGTTTGCTAATCTCTGTGGTAAAGGATTTAATCCTATCCTAAAGCCTCTCTCACCACCAATTCCCGATAACTACCCTTACTAGTTCCCGCTTCACTACAGTAATTAGATGCTCTTGAAAGTTCCGCCTGTCCAGTAAAGATAGAGCGAACTTTCAGTAGCCTAGCGTCTAATGCGACCCGGACACAGACAAGTCTGTGGTCTGAATAGCATAACCCGTGGAACGTGGGACAATCTAGTAGATCTGTATCGGCCCTTCTAACTAACATTCTATCCAGGTAGCTAACCACCTGGCTAGACAGCCACTTGAGTGTCTACGTCTGCATCTTCCCCCCGGGATGATAGACATGGTATCTATCGACGAGGCCAAACTCGTCGATTAAATCAACCTAGCTACAATCGTCCTACCTCTTGTAGTCAAAGATGGCATTCCAGTCCCCCATTAAAACTACGCGCCTCGTATCCACCATGAACGGCCCAAGACACCAAAAAACGAGACAACCTCCTCTCGATCGTTGGACGCATAAACTCCCTCGACTCAAAACGAACCGCTTTTCACAGCAATATTGGCGAACATCAACTGGCCCCTGGCATCGATATGAACAATGTTCACCTTCGGATCCAGGGTACACTTTGCCATCAACGAAACACCTCTACTCTATTCTATGATTAATAAATGACAATGTTATTAGACAGCATATAGGCATCAACGTTGCAAAAACGTGAGTTTCCTGGATCACAGCTACATCCAAATGAACGGCAGGAAGTTACGAAGTAGGCGGGCAGCCTTGTCTCGCTCCCTCAAGACATTCGCATTCAGGCTGGTTATCTTGATAGACAGGATTTAGCTCTGAAAAAGATAAAAAACAACCCTAATTACATACCAAAAGGGAAATCAGCAGGTGTCAGAGACCCGGTGGATTGTCCCAGATTACCTGTTCAGATTTCCGACAGGAAAATATCGCTGACATCCTTACGGAACGTCAATTTTAAAGCCCTATACAAACAGAGGTGGAGAATTACCGGAACACATCCCTGAACAGAGCAATTCCATTTTTTTCAGTTTCAGTTTGGGTAATGCTGATGTTCTGAAAAGCGTCTTTAGCTACCCCGTCTAGTTATCCTATACTCTTAAGTTTGCTCCGGTGTTCCTAATTAGGATGATCACTCCGGAGGCGTTTGGGAAATTAGTTATGTCCTTGACCAACTTTCCGGCGAACATTTTAAATAATGGCTTTAAGAGGGCCTTTCTCTGAGAGGAAAGGTTCCTTTCAAGGGCCTTCAAAACATTTTTTACTCTTGTAAAACAGTTTTCTTTTTTCTTCTATTTTTCTGGAGACGACATGGAGGAAAGTTTGCATTGAGGGTGTTGAAATAATTATTGAGAGGAAGAAGAGAGACTCGTTACCTTATTTGAGGACTGCTTTCTTGGAATTACTTTAACATGAAAAAAGGGTAGATTGGATCTTGACGGCAACCGGGGCTTTTTCTAGCCTCCCTCGATCAGCTTTATGTTCTGCTTTCTTACTTTACTGTTAGTTTACATCTTCTTCTTCCCTCCTTCTTTTCAGCGACGAGGAACAACGTAGAGGCATTTCTTTATATTCCGTCTCTTTTTCAACTTCGGGTGTTTTTGTCGGTTCCTGCTGCTGATATATCTTTGCCTGCTGTGGTGGTTGTTTTTCGGGGATAATCTTCTTTCTCGGGTATTGGCGTCCTCTTGGGAGGCAATTCTTGTTGAAGACGAGAGTACGCTGTTTTCGGGTGTTTTTGTCGGTTTCTCCTCACAACCTCGGTACATTCATTTGAACTGGCTACCTTACCGGAGTTTTTCTCTGGCATAATTTTTCTGCATCTGGTGCAGTTATTTTGGTAGCCAGCGGTTTTACCAATATTGCTGGAGCCACCACAGTCTAACAATGATATCTTTGTCCTTTGACGGCTACAAAGAGCTTTCTTCCTCGTCAGAGTTGAACGTCGATGATGCTGAAAAAATTTGGTCTGTCCAGAGTCATGAAACGACAAAAATCTTCAGTAGGTACCCCTTATTTGCTCGTCATACGAGCTACATCATCCAGAGAACCAGAATGGGCAAAATGTCTTTCGATGATATCACTTGTAATTTTTATGGGCACCTCTTGAACAACGATTCGATTACTACGAGTGTCTATATATTTTGTTTGCAGTCTGACGCTTTTCATCGCCAGGACACTGCTAGACACCTTTTTTCCTCCTTCTCTGAATCAAGTAAAACGTCTCACATTGCTCGGAAACGTCGTGCTGAAATATTGGCCACTGTTTTCAGACCTTTTATACTTTCCTCCATACACTTCCATCCGAGTTGTCAGCAACGAGATCGTTTTCGTTGAAACGACATCTACGGCTTCTGCAGTGGGCATAATTTCGTTGCCGTTAAAAACTATTTAAGTTTCTGACGCATTTGGTCATCATAGACCGCGTCCTTTTTTTCAGTGGTCTTCGTCCATATTGACTGTGAAGGCGACACCGTCGGTAAAACAGTTGGCTGAGGAGATTCATCCATTTTTGGTTGTCGCATTCACGTTACGTACGAAAGCAGTTAAGAAAGAACAACATATATATTAATACTGACAACAAACATACAAGGTTAAAACACAAAACAATCAGACGATGTTCAAAAACGTATTTACTAAAGTCAAACGCAAAAAATTTAATCATATGAAAACGGTAAATGAGTCAGTGTCGCAGTTTACGGCACACGTTGGATTGTTTATGTAATGCTTAAGAATCAAAAACCCGTATGTATTCCTAAGGTTATCGCACAAATGAAATGTTATATTCCTAAGTTTCAGTTGTATATGTTGCTTCATTCTGGCATTTAACAATTGAGTCGTTCTACCTACGTAGTCAACAACGCAACTACATCTTAACTGATAAACAGCATTATTAATATGGTGGGGAGGCAAAACATCCTTGCGGGCAGAACTCAAAATAGACGTAGTTACAAATATAACACGCACTTTTGGCAAAGAAATAACAACTCTCTTCTAGATACCTCAAGGTGGTGTAATGGTTAGCAAGCTCGTCTCACTAGAATCATTACAAGTGAGTTCGAATCTCACTGGATGTCCCACACTTTCGTCCTTGTACCACGTTAAAGCTATGATTAAAAGATTACCTTTTCACTGGAAAGTAGGATAGTTTAGGTTTCATTTTGGCTTCGTCATGTTTAAACTTAGCTAGGGTCTGTATGGTCACTAGTCCCATTTTTTTTTCTTTTTTTTTTGCCCTCACTTTTTAAAATTTTAATTCCCTGCCCCATTCCATGTTAGGTAACTAGAAATATTAGTTCCCTGGTAGATGCAGGTAGATGTAGATTTTCGTTTTCGAGTGTGTTTATCTCGTATGTTTTTTTTATGTTTGGATTAGTGCATCATTGTGTATATGATTGAATGAATGACTGTTTGATTTTTACAGGATCCGCTAAAATTTCACCCGGCTAACTAATGTTTCTGTCACGATTAAGGATTGGGGGATATTGCTAACAACAATTTTGTTTAGTTTTTGTAAATTGTATTATTCATTGTATATATATTCATCGGGGACTTCAATTTTAAATTTGTTATTCCCCACTCTTCACGGACAAATTTTACATATTGAATTAGTTAATTCTTCACAGAGTCCTTGAGGCATTATGTTGTTTGTAGAAAGAATGGTTATTAAGAATGTAATGTTTTGCTGTAATGGATATTATATAGTCTGCTTGGGTCAGCGAATGAGGCTAGCTAAGTTAATGTAGGACAGATGAAGACCAGCATTCTCCCAACCCCATTCTTGGCCTTTTGCCTCATTTATTGTAAATATACAAGAATAAATACCAACAATTCTCTATTGCAGAGAAGGAGATTACTTGGTGAATTTCTCACTGTACCTAGCCACGACACACAAAAATAAATAGGGCATTTATTCACCATGGCAAAACTTAGATATTTTCCTATTAATCACAGACCTAATTACATTGTTGGTTTATGGTAAACAGATGTAAGGTAGAACAGAATAGAATTTTAGTTTAAGTTTTGTTTTACGGTATATCAACCTCTGTAAGTTATTTAATGCCCAAAAGGTGGGGTTTTAAGGTATTTTTAAATGTTGGGTTATAGTGAGAATGTTGATTTAGTCAGATTTTGATGAAAAAATTTTAATTTATTTTTATTTTTAATTTAGAAAAATTAAGATGTCTTTTAGTTTTGTATTCAACAATGTATTGCTGGTAAAAAGTTTATTTCCTTCAAAAATGTATTATGACAATAAGTGTTTTTCCTTTAAAAATGTATTGTTGGTAATATTTTTCCTAAAAAATGAATATTTTTCTGTTAAAGTCTATTTTTATGTATATATTTCTATAAAAGTCTATTTTTTATATTTTCATAGTGTTTTGACCCCAGTTTGGGGGTTAACTATTTGCCCATAGCTGGGACCCTAACAGATGCTTTCACTTCGAATCAGGGTGTAGCTGGAAACAACAGCAATTAAGAAGTGATTCTATGCTTCTCACAACCTCCCAATCAGAGGCCTTGCTGCTGGATGCAGTTTACCGTCATACCCAGGACCAAAGCAATAGAGTTTTACTCACTAATACATCTAAAATCAGCAAAATGTATATTATTTAGTAAGGAGAATAATGTTTTAGCCTCAGCTTGAATGTTAATGACTCAAAAAGTGTCATAAACAAGTCAAAGAAACGGTTTCATGTTGCAAGTGATTCATAACAATTGATTCAATGTCATAACAACTGAGTTTCATAAAAACCTACAAAAGTATTCGCCATGTTCAGCCTCAAAAAACACTATTTTCTTATATATGGCATCAGTGAAATTGAATTCAACTAATGTGACAGCAAATTTCATTAAATCCACAAAAATATTTTCAGTAATGTCAGGAGCAGATATCTGACTACGATATAAAAACATCTGTACAAGTATCTACAGTTTCTAAAATAGGGACACGAGTGAAAAGGTTACTGATGTCATAGAAACAAAAATTTATTAGCCACCTAGGATTTCAGTAAACGAAAAACAAATTTTTTTCCACAACTGACACGATGGTCAAGGAACGGAATAGAGATATTTTTAGTTAAAACAAACAAACAAAACAAAACATTTTAGAATTTTGTAATGCTTTTATTAAAAAAGATAGTAAGTTTGTTTTTTATTATTATTATTATTATTTTGTGAAACAATTTTTACAGAATTAATGGATTTAAAGTAGTAAAAGTGGTCGGATTAGAAATAATTCCATTAATATTTTTTTTATTTTTTGTTTCCGTTTTGAGTTCAAAACTGAACAGATGTGGAATTTTCGAAAACAATATCCGAATGAGGAAGTGCGCATTCTTTAGAAAGGCAAACAGAGCCCTAGTGAATTGTGACACTCTCCGTAGCCGAGATCAAATGGTAGTTTCTTTCTACAAAGGAAAACGCTGATACAATATTTGCCAAAGAGAGCATTTTCTTTAATAACATTTCAAATGCGCAGGTCGGTAGACGTAATACACACTGTCTAGAATTTAAAAAAAAAACAAGGAGCATCTATTTTGAATACGAGTATTCATTACAATAAAATTTGAAAAAGCAGTAGTATCGCATTGGAGGTAAATTTATAATATATACGTGACCTAGGTTTCTACCATGTGGTGTCTTCATGTAATTTGCAATAAGTGATTTTACCGTTTCTTTAATTGTAGGGACAAAAATAAATGCTCACTTCAAGGACTTTGTAATACAAAAGCAATCACTTACAAAGCAAAAATACATGACAAATGATCAAAACAAAACATATTTGGAATCAACCAAAGATACATTTAAGACCAGATTGTTCAATCACAAGTTTACTTTTAAAAAAAGAAAACTTAAAAACTGTACAAAATTGGCTAGCCAAGCGTTGAAATTGAAATTAAAATATGGAAAAGACCCAGACATAACGTGGAGTATAGTGAAATCAGCCAAGCCTTACAGCGGTCGCAAAATATGTAGACTGTGCCAGGAAAAAGTAAACTATTATGTTATTCCTAAACAAAAATGAATTACTGAATGAAAGAAGAGAAATTATGACTAATTGTAACCATAGAATATAATAACTATTAGGGTCATACAATCATGAATGAAAACGTTATAATTTCTTGTAATTTGGAAAATCGCAGATTCAAATATTTAAAAACATCCTTGTTACGCGAGTTGTCATAATAAAAACAGTAAAATAAGTTAGCGCCTGGAGACACCACATGGTAGAAATATAGGTCACGTAATAACTCGTGTACAAATAAAAAATATTCGAAAATTCTACAATATAATGTGTACTAGTCTAATTTTATTGTGACCAAGAACTAAATAATTAAATAATCAATATATATATATATATATATATATATATATATATATATATATATATATATTTTAATTCAGATACTTCAATCCAAGGGAAAAAAGCAGGAAGGTAAATTCCAAAAAACCCGATCCTAATTAATATTAAAAAATTTATTTTAATATTAATAAATGATTGATTTTATTCTATCTTTTTCTTTTTCTTTTTCGTTTTCTTTTTCTTTTTCTTTCCCTTTATTTTTATTTTTATTTTATTTTATTTTTTATTTTTTAATTTCTTTGCAATCTATTTAAAAAGGAAAAATAGACTAGTTTTTCTCCAGTTTCTGAAAGGATTTTTCTGTTGCTGAGGTGATGTGTTGTCCCCCGTGGGGATCTTCATATCGAAATGGCCATTCAACATCTTTGAATTAATCCTTTTTTAATATATATATATATATATATATATATATATATATATATATATATATATATTTAAAAAAAACTGTATTCGTTGTATAGCCATTTCATCGAGCAAAAATCTTAAAAGGTCACTCAAAATTAATCCTTCCGGAATGTGAATCTTTGTTTCATATTTGCAATAAAACTTTGATTTTGATCGTTGCTGAAGAAGCGAGATTTTTTTCTCGCCACAATGGGCATACAACAAATGTAGTTTTCGGAGTTCTATTTGAAATAACATACATATTTGGCTCTGTAAATATATAATACTATATACATCGACACCGCCATCTGGATTATTTTTAATATTAATAAAATTAATAATAACAGAATCTGGTTTTGTGATTTTACCTTCAAGCTATTTCATTTTTGGATGTAATATATATATATATATATCGTTTTATTAAAAAAGAGACACAAACACATTACCGGAGAGGATAACGTACTGATGTGGCCCTGGGATAAAGATCACAAGAAAGACTCGGACACTGTATACGGTTGGAATCAATATTATATTACAAAAAAGAACAGTGTACAGAGGAAATAAAGTATAATAGTAACAAATGAGTATCGTAGCTGCTCTACTTACTACTACCCTCGAAAGTAGATAACTCTCGGTATTTATTTAGTCCGGTAGAGTTCATATTAGTGTGTGGGTAATTCCCCACAAAAGATACAAAGTTATTAAAACAAATACAAATGTTTTTCAATGTTTCTTTTTATTGTTTGTTTTTCAGATTTTGTAAAAATTTAAATTGTTATGATTTGAGGGAAAGAGAATATTATTCCTTTGTGTGTATATAAAAGAAAGTGTTTGTTCTACTTATGCCTGTTTACTCTTAATGATTTGAAACATACAATTATGTAATCGAGTTTTTATGAATTTCTTATTTTCTGAGCATGTTTGTGTACGGATAGTAAGTGAACTCAGTAGGTATGCAAAATAGAAAGGGACGTAAGACAAGGATGTGTTTACTCACCGGAACTTTTCAACCTGTACAGTGAAGCAATTATGAGAGAAACAATAGCCTTGCCAGGATTCATCAATAGTGGTCACAATCTAAACAATATCAGATACGCGGATACCATGGTGCTGAGAGCACACACGGAAAGAAAAATGCAGGACCTTCTACAGAAGGTAGCAAAAGAAAGTGAGAAGAAAGGACTGAATATAAATTTACAGAAAACTGAATAGATGGTCATCAGGAAAAGCGAAGCCCAATATGCGAACTACAAGTCGGAGAAACTAAAATAAATCAATTAAAAAATTAAAATACCTGGGAAGTATTTTGACAGAGGATGGAAAGTGCGAATTGAGATCCAAAGACGACTTGGCATGGCCAAAGACGTATTTCAGAAGCTGACAAGTGTACTGAAAGACAGGAAAAATTTGTTAGAAACAAAGAAAAAAGTGTCGGGTTGTTATGTGATATGTGTCCTTCTGTATGGCAGTGAATGTTGGATGATCTTCTCAAGGAGAGGTTTGAAGCAGCAGAAATGTGCTTCTACAGAAGGATATGAGGATATCATGGACCGAGCACGTGAGCAACGATGAAGTGTTGGCGAGGATGCAAACTAGAAGAAAACTCCTACTAAATATCAGAAAGAGACAAATGAGGTTCCTGGGACACGTACTGAGAAAGGAAGGCCTGGAGAGCTTGATACTCACAGGTCGGATAAAGGGAAGGAAAGACAGGGGAAAGTAGCGCGAGAAGTACTTGTTAGGTCTGCGCAAATAGATGGCGGAGCGGGGCTTAGAAGAGATACGAAGAGAAAAATATTGAGAGCGAACCAAGTGAAACTTCATGATCACCTACGACCTGAAAGGACACGGCTTAAAAAGAAAAAGAAAAAGAAGAAGAAGAAGAAGTACTAAAAATTGTGCTGCAATAATTAAGGCTAAAGAAGAATATTTTGACAAAAGCAAAATTTAATGAAAAATACTTTTTAATAAAATTTCTAATAAAAAGACAAGTGTAACATTTTTTTAAAACCATGTATAATATTATTTTTTCTTTTTTAAAGTATACTGACTTATTGGGACAATTTAAAAAGTTACCAGAAATTAATCAAACTTTTGAATTGCAGTGTACATATGAAGACATATATTACAAAATGATATCTCCTTCTAAGCTGGAAAAATAGTTATTTCAAAAGTATTTTTTAGTTCTTTCATAACATAATGTACGAGCTAGCTCATAAATTATATTTTTTATCCTAGTTTATGTTTTGAAAGATATTACTAATCTATTGCTTCAGATATAAAGATTAAAATATAAAAGCTTATATTATTCTCGCTCGTGTAAAAAGGTAACCATTGAAAAATAAAATGATTTTATCTAACCTTTTGATAAATAGCATGTATTGCTTCGATAAGCAGTGAAAAACTCAGTTATAATTCATTACAGATTATTCGCCTTTTTTTATTAAATGTTAGATCATTTATTTTTAACCTTGGTATATTTGAATTTTTTCAAAAACCTACATTCAGCTCATACATTATGTTATGAAAGAATTTAAAAAATACTTTTGAAATAACTATTTTATGCCAGTTTAGAAGGAGATAACAATTTATAATATATGTCTTCATACAGTGTATTCATGAAGATGGTGTAGTAGTTTGTTAATCAAGTGTTGCTTTCACTTTCTGGTCGTGAATTCAATCTCTTTATCAGTTAGTGAAAACTCTATATTCATGAAGGAACAAATTTACAGGGACAAAAACAATATAGTAATAAAAATCAATCATCAAATACAAAGGACACATGAATACGGCCAAAGTATACCTGGACAAAAACAAATGAGTCTGTAAAAGCATCAAACAAAAATTGTAAACGATATTTTGACGAAAACAAAGATGATTTCTTTTTCTTTTTCTTTTTCTTTTTCTTTTTTTTTCGTCCACCATCTGATATTTTCTCGCCCACCGAATTACACGGAAACAAAACTCGCCTCTGTCAAAGTTGATAATAGATGTAAAGACAGTTTTTTAATCATTTCATCCCAAGCAATCCGGGACAATCACTAGTAAGCAGAGGGTGAGAGTGAGAGAAAAACAGGGTAAGGGGGTATTGAAGAAAGGATAAAAGAGTAACGGAATTCAAGACAATAGAAAATGGAAATTGACGTTGCAGTTAAAGTTTTGGAAATTCTTGCTAACAGAGAAGCAAGTAAACGGAAGTAAGCTGTACAGGCCGGAAGTACGGGAAAAGAAACTGTTGGAGCAGGGGTGGGGTTATATTTAAGTATTTTAACAGTAAAAAGGTGTGATTTAGATGCCAATCTAGTAGAAAGCTAAAATTCTTGTCGTCGATGTGTGAACAAACGCTCGCTGCCCGCTCGTTGATGGTTTCGATTCAGCAGCTGGTCTTCAAGTCGACTATTACAACGGTATTATTCCCCGCCCACGTTGTAAATCTTGATTTAAGAGAAGTCATGCTGAAATCTTGGTAACTGACTCTTCACCAACTTGAACCAGACTGGACGCACCCGCACATTAGAGTTAATGAGCATAGCACCAAAAATAAATTGAATGACGCCCGAATAAGTTGCGGAAAAGTCTTTATATACATACAAAATAAACACACAAAAATAGAATATAAAAACCGCCAATCCCTTATCTCTACTTAGCCGACGGAGCAGAAGCTTTGTCCAAGAGAAGTGTTTGTCTTCTTAACATTAATTAGAGTTTTTGGTTGGTAATGTTAGTTCACTGCAATCAGAATTTTCAAGTTTGTGACGATTCAAAATATCTTTGTTCGCTTTTCACCGAAGCTTTACGGAAACTGCCAAAGGTTGGTCTTTGTGTGTATGTTGGACAGCGGCGGTGGTCATGATTTTGCCTTGTTAGTTCGGCACAACTCCTACTTCAACTGCTCATGGCCCCCGCTGGGCTCCGTATTTATGCTTGTCCCAAATTCACTGAAAATCACTCTAATCACCTTTCTCTCTGTTCTTTTATTTTGCTTTAACCAATGAAGTAGCTTCTATTTTGATAACATTATTTATTTCGGCTTTGTCTTTTCATGCCGAAAAAAATAATAATTTAGCTTTTATGTTTATATTTCTTTTCCAACTAAATTTTACAAAAGTTTAACTCCACTCATCAAATATTTCTTTTGCTTAAAACAATACTTTCTGAAAACTAAAAATTATATTGTGTTTGAATTTTTTTACTTTGATCTGCGGTGTAACTCAGGCTTGGAAATTTTAATTCCACTCATCAAAAACAATCTTTTCTTACAAGTAAAAATTGTTTTGCTAAAGAAAAGAATTTCTATTGTCTGCGGTGTAACGCAGGCTGCAATTGTATTTCTCATAGCTAAACTATTTCCAATAAGCAACAATAACCTATTTTGACTCAGCTTTTTATCAAATAACACACCCGAAAAATAAAACTTAGTTCATATCTTTCGGCTTTGGGTTTTGTGACCCCTTACCTTGCTCTTCCCATAAAAAAATATTTTATTAGCGGCGTTCATATGAAAACAAACAAGATTTTTTAGCTAGTTCTTTTCGATTTCTAAAAATAAATAATATGCATCAACACAATTCCTTCCGTCTTATTTGCAACAATTAATAATACCACTAATTTATTTAATTCTGTCCGCCAAGGTTAGAAATTGTTATAGAGGCACCAGAGAAAAGAATACGTCAGAAAGGTAGCCACGAAAATATTTTTAGAAACGACAGAGGAATGCCACGTCAAATCAGTGAGAACGTGACTGAAACCGAGATACGAATTCAAGACCGATTACATTGCACTTCCTTCTTTTGTCAGGAACCTCAAGGTGAATAGCATGAACACCCGCCCAGATGTTGCAACAGTATTCAATGCATGGACGAATGGTAGATTTGTAAATTTGCAAGACGAATTCTAACGAGAAAAACTTTCTGGCCTGGCAAAGTGACGCAGTTTTCCTAACAGTAGATGCAGCTATTGATTTGATGTAGTCATTCCATTTCAGGTCGGTGGAAAAAGTTAAGCCAAGGAGGCGCAGTGTGTTGCTTTACAGAAGACTTGCATTATCTATGCTGATAGCAGGGAGGAATGTTTCCTTATGAAGGTTTACATCAAGCATTATCGAACATCACCGGTGACCTAGTAGAAACAGTACGTGAAACGCGGATTCATAGTTCTCCACAGTTTAAGATTAGATAGACAGTCGTAACCTCAATCAATGTTTACCGATTCACTTTTGAGAGAAGTTCAACTGACTTCAATGTTTGAATAACCTGCAGCAATTGTAAAATATATTGTCGGCAACCAAATGTCCAAACTATTAAGAGAAGTGATTCGATTTCTCTTGTCAGAAGATGCGTCAGGAGTTGAAATTCTTCAGCAGGTTTTAACACTGTCCAGTGACAGTGCATTTTTGCGTCGTAGTGTCTATGAGTGGATTATTTAAAAATGGCTAGATATGTGTGACGCACGAAAAAGAAGGACGCCCATCATCCTCTACCACTTACGGGAAGATTCAACAAGCTCTAGAGATTTATTGTTCTACATTGTTCGGACTATTGTCCTCATCTTTGTTGCAAATTTGTACGACGTTTCGGTTTTTGTACGCTACGGCCTTCTGCAGGTGCTAGGAATTTCGAACGGAACACTTTTTACAACCATTGGGATATATGAATTCCATTCCTTGCATAGCGCCTCTTCTGGAAGTCATGACTTATCTCCCTATATATCCACTAGGCCATGTGTCCTTGTATTAGAGGGAGATAACAGTCCTGAAGACTGTTATCTCTCTCTAACAGGGTTAGAGTGAAATAACAGTCTTAAGGACATCTATGTTGTGCTTTCGCTCGACTATTTATATATGCTGGTCATTTGTGTATATGTAAATAGTTGACCGAAATCACAACGCGCATTGTCTGAAGATTGTCATAAAGCATGCAAGAAGCTGTCACCTCTTGGTGTTGATCTCAGTGTTAACAATTTCGTTAGCATACGCTCTATCTCTGATACTGAGCACATTTATCCACAACTATAAAATACATTAAACGTCGAAGATCGTAGCGTTAACATCAGCAGCAAAGCCGAATATCTATGATTCAAAGCTTCTGCTTTGGGGGAATCAGCTTGGTGTAATTTATTATGAGCTGTTTAGACTGACCGAAACCATCCCTGAAAGTCGCTATCGACTACAATGGATGCGCTTGAGCCGAGTATTGAAGAAACAAACGACTGCTATACAAGCAGAGACAGAACAAAGTGATTCTGCAAAATGACGTTAGGTGATATGTTGAAAAATGAATGAAATTTACTTGGAAACGCTTAAATGGGAAGTTCTACCCCAGCCGCTGTATGCACTAGATATAGTCCAATCTGTTTATCACTTGTTCCAATCGATGGCACATGGCCTTGTTGTGGCAGTACTTTAATTTTTCTAACGTGGAACTCAAATGCTGCCAGAAAGAGAGGAAAACAGTTGTGGCTGGCGACGAAAAA
The DNA here is from genome assembly GCA_037127315.1 of Ascarosepion bandense. Classification (NCBI taxonomy): domain Eukaryota; kingdom Metazoa; phylum Mollusca; class Cephalopoda; order Sepiida; family Sepiidae; genus Ascarosepion; species Ascarosepion bandense. The sequence continues at coordinate 3,333,926 of JBBBDQ010000385.1, read as the reverse complement.
TACTTTCAGTGTCATATTTCTTAGTAATTTTTGTAAATAAAACATTACTTTTCATGACAAATCAGCATGAACTTATTCAAGGTCCTTATATATATATATATATATATATATATATGTGTGTGTGTGTGTGTGTGTGTGTGTGTGTGTGTGTGTGTGTGTGTGTGTCTGTGTGTGGATGTGGATGTGTGTGTGTGTGAGGACATCAATAAAATAACTTATTTTCTAGTGCATTATTCATGACAGACTACTAGAGTATAGATTTGTATGTCATGCTAATAATGAAAAAGGCCGATCACGCTATACAAGTAGACATGTCTTTTCCCCCATCAGCCGACATATCTCACCGCTTCTCCTTTCGATTTCGGATGACCAACATAAATTATACAGGTTTTGTATCGTTATCAGAAAAATAATTAGTCACAATATCACAGATTGGAAATATCAATTATTAACGAAAATGTCGTTAGACAATTAACCGCACACGTGACCTTTGTCAAGGTCGACTTGGGATATAATAGCTATTTATTGTTACTACTGCTTAGGGATTAGTAAGTTATGGAAATTAACTGACCAAAGTTCTCACAAAAGCACATTTCTGTTCTCTGTTTACTTTTCGGTTGGGTTTAGAATATTCCGACAATATTTTCTCTATTCTTAAGGGGAACATCCGAGTGGAAAGTAAAACCAATAAATGTCCAAATTTCTTCAGTTAAGTTCCATACGTGATACACGCTTCGGCGATCATATCTCGAAAGCGACATGACTGACTGGGCAGAAGATTTTCCCGTAGTAATTTGCAATTATTTTCTGCTGTAGACTGGTTGCCAACCAAGACTACAGAACAGAATCTGTCCTGCTATTTGACCTATAGTTGGAGGGAGAAATGATGTTTTATATACTTTTCAAAATAATATATGTGCATAAGTGAATGCAACTGGAATTCGAATTCGGCTCTTCGATTTCTCTTTCCGAGTCGATATCCACTGCACCACAACGCACGCCTACATTTACTTCTTTACTGTAAACATGATCGATATCTACCTTCCAACTTGAGTGAAAATCGAAACTGTGTCAAGTTTTTATTCTACTTTAAATTAGAACCCATAGACACTAGTTTACACTGGACATATGTTTTCCTTTTTCATTCTCGTCTGACACGAACCTTTCTTATTCAAACGTAGACCGAACTTAAAACTATATTAGCCACCATGAGAACAATAGTTTGAAATAATACAAGAATTTTTATCATAATGTTTACTAATTATCTGAGAAAAAAGATTTCAAGAGGACTCACTCACACAAATTTTGTGATACGAGTGTTGGTTAAAGAATTCATAGTCTGATTATAAGCTGTGAAATCTTGCATTCATTAATTTCTTCTCTTCTTATGAACAACTACGATGTCGCTTTTCACGTTAACTGATATTTGACTGTTTAAAGAATACTTAAAAAGTAACTAATAGTGACTTCTCTTGAAAATGAACACAATTTCGTACCGTGATGTTATAAAGTACCTAGAGAAAAATGGTTTAGCCCCCAGAGACATTCATGCTGACGTATTTGCTACATCAGGGAATGATGATCTAACTTTATTCACATTGCAAAAGTAGGCAGCTGAATTTAGGAGAGAAAGAGAGTGTTTAAAGATGGCTCATGTTCTGAATGCCCTCCAGCTGCCACCACCGAGGAAAAACATTGATCGTGTTCACTACCTGGTGATATCTATGAGGGATTTATGCTAGAGCTGGGAAATATTGAATGCATTAATTTAAACGCTTCTAATTAATTACTGCATTGATTCTCTTCAGTTAAACTGACGTCTGATTGTTCAAAAATACTTCAAATGTATCGAGTAATGGCTTCTCTTAAATTTGACAAAAAATCGTGTTACCTAGTAGGTGCAAAAAGTGTTTAGCCACCAAGGACGTTCATGTTGACGTATTTTCTCTATTAGGGGCTTTATCAACAGTACAAAAGTGTGCAGCTGAATAGGAGAAGAAGGAGTGTCTTGAAGATGACTCATGTTCTGAACGTTCTGTAACTTCCACCATCAACAGAAAACATTGATCTTGTTTCCCATATTATGATGAAGGGCAGACGATTGACTATAATTCAGAAAGACCATGTTATTACCATGTTCCATGAGGGAGTTGAGAATATTCTAAACACTGAACTTGATATGACGAAGATCTCTGATTAATGGCTGCTACACCTTATATCACTTGTTCAAAAGCGCACGAGTCATGGGAAAATCTGAAATTGTTTTCGGCAGCTGGTTTCCTTGAATGGTTCCAAACCCAAAATGAGTGTTGACTTTACTCTGGGATAAAGATAAAGACAATCCATGCAATGCAAACACCACTCTTCACCTGCTCCAAAGAATGTCAAGATCGTTTCATTTACAGGTAACATGATGGCCTCATCTTTTGGGAATGCAAAAGACATTGTGTTTATTGACAAACTTTAAAAGGGACACTTCGTCAATAGAGAGTCAGTCAATCAGTCATTTACGTGCTATACGTGATACACGTTTGGCCGATCATGTTTCGAAAAAAGGCATGACTAACTGGGCAGAAGATTTTCCTGCAGTAGGTTGCCAGTACTTTTTGCGGTAGACTGGTTACCAGCCAAAGCTTTAAACCCTATCTCTCTTGTTATTTAACCCATAACTGGAAGATAGAGACAGATTAATACCTTTACCAAGGGTATTTGCGTATAAGTGAATACAAGGAATTCAACTTGAATTCGAACTCGGCTTCCCGATTTCTCGCACCACAACGCAAAATTAAGAGTACTAATGCTAAATTGGTGAGGCAGTTACGAAAGTCAATGAGGAACAGGCGCTCAGGAATAGAAACTGATTTTGTTTCATCATAACAATGTTCCAGGTCACAAGTCCTTGGTCTTAATGCCTGCTGTGCGTGTCTATGGCTTTGAACTGGTCTATCAGACTCTCTTTTCTCTTAATTTCTCTACATCTGATTATCATTTGTTCCCTAATGGGAATAACACTTTGCTAGAAACAAATATTGTAGGGATAATGACGTCAAATCTGGTATGGGCGATTTTTTTGGTAAACAGTATGAAAGATTCTTCGTCAACGAGATAAAAGCACTGCAAAACCGATGGAAAAAGTATGTTGAAACATATACCACATTTGGTCAAATTCTTTGACAACATCGTCATCCTATGAACTTGTCAGCCTGTCCTTCCATGTCTTTCGGTTTGAGTCAAGATGAAATTGCCACTATGTGTCCCTATTTTGACAATAGTTTAAACTGGACCTTTTTGCAATACGAAGATGTACCTTCTACTTTCATTTTGTTTTTACTAAATTTTTAAAAAAATGTAAGATCTAAGATTCATGTAACGCTTATATAAAAAATTTAAAAGTTAAATAAGAGCAGCAGCTTAAAAAAACAACTGAGAATGATGCGATCAGGCAAACTGTCGCCATTTCATACTTTCAAATTCGCGCGTGCACAGTACAGTAGGATCAGTAGAGCACCGTCTGCGAGAGAAAGAGCACCGTAACACAATTCTCTTAGCCAGAAATTTGAAAGCGGTATATTGTACTGTTTAGTATTCCGGAAGCTCTTATACGAACATTTCAGAGTGCCTGGGTGTAAATCTGAGGAGAGTGCAGAGTATTCAGAATGAGTTGGATGAGACTAATGGGGATTACGAAGGTAATCACTTCTAATGGCGACGTCATGCCTCCACTCATCTTCCTACAAATCAATGGAGGCATACATTAAACGCCTTGAAGAGGCAGTGCTGGCCAGGTCACAATGGTACTGCTGGAAAAACCTCACCATGCCACAAGTAGGAGAGCTCAGACATGGCTTTTAGACAATAGACTGCATACCCCTTGATTATCATGAGTAGGCGAAGTTGCGCGAGAGGCCAACAAAAGTCCTTGTAACACAAAAGATAAACTGGAGGTAAAGATTATTGCAGCATTCATCATCTTAAACAGGCAGACCATCATGAAGAGATGCAGGAGATCCCGTGCTTGATTCGTTAGTATTTCAAGATTTTTGTGCAATTTTGGTAGATATATCTGTTAAAATGTAATATCAGTATTATTTTACGGCATTTAAATGACGATATATCCATCTCAACTTGTATATATGGTATGATGATAATAATAGAATTAACATACTTTATTTCTTAATTGTTTCTTATTTCTCTAAACGTTATTTACGTAGATACACATGTTTGAGTAGACGCCCTGTTTTATTTTAAGTTACAGGCCCCATGGTATGGAACTTTTCACTTTAATATGACTGAAACAAGGCTAGTTTTAGAATAAAATAGAATACCAGTGTCTTTGACTGGGACAAAATGCCATAAGTATCCATTGCTATAGTTTTACCTTCACCTTTGGTTAGAAAAGAATTTCTCGGATACTACGTGTTGATGACGTAATAGGAAGCTAAAAAAAGAAGCCGGATGTTGACGCGCGTCCGCGCTAAGTTTTAATTTTTTGAAACATGCAGGTCGAAGAAAAATTCTTTTTTAAGATGCAGGCAGGCTCATGCTATTGCAGTATATATATATATATATATATATATATGTATATATATATATATATATATATATATATATATATATATATACACTATTGGAAAATTAATCAAAGACAGGCATATAATATAATAATACATTTATTAATATAATAATAACACATAGAAAGAGAGAAGAGGAGTTGTCATCGAAACGGATACTTTTTTCTGTTAAAATGTAGTTTGTCAGCAAATCAGCGCCTGTGATGTGTTATTTTTATGCGCGGACTCGCGTACTACGAAAAATTACTACGTATTTTTTATCTGCTTTTTTGTGAATGAATCATGCTAAAAAATTGGTGCATTCTTAAAAGTTCTTTGTGTAAGTTGTGTTCTGTGCAGTACAGCAAGTGTCTGAGTCTAGTTTCCGTTTATCTCCCTGTTCCTAATGTGTGTGTATTCGTTGGAATTTGTTTTTTAGTTGGTTCTGGTAAATCTATTTTGTTTGGTGGTATGTCTTTTATTACTAGGGTTCCGTTGTCGAGTGAGTTGATTTTATCGATAATGAATCTCCACAATTTTCTGTCTTTTTTCACTCTTAATAACTTTTGTCTTTTTGCCGTCTCTTCAAAATCCTGCTCCGCCATTTATTCGCTCAACCTTGCCAGGTTGCTTCTCTCTGATCCTTTTACCTTCAAACTATCCCATGAGTATAAAATTTTTCATACCTTCTTTCTTTATTCTGCACCTCAGAAATTTCAGCCATCTCATCATATTGCTAATCCTTTTTGTTACCATTGTCTCTGGAACTTAGTTGTTGCTTATATGTTCGATCCATGGTATTCTCAACATTCTTCTGTAACACTACATTTCAGCTGCTTCATTTGTGAGGAGATTTTCCATCATTCACTATCATATTACATAACGGTTCAGGAAACTTTTCCTTGTAATAATAATTTCCTTAGCTTCTGAAAGGCACCTGTCACTATACCTATACGCCTTCAGATTGCAGTGTTGCACTTTTCATTATCATTATCTCTAATCACTAATTGCGATGTGCGTGCGACTCGGAACGAAAAATCAGGGAGCCGAGTTCGAATTCAAGTTGAATTACTTGCATTCACTTAGGCGCAAATAACGTTGGTAAAGTTATTGATCCGTCTGTTCCCGCCAGTTATTGGTTAAATAACTGAACAGACTGGGTTCTATAGTCTTGGCTGGCAACCAGTCTACCGCAGAAAGTAATGGCAACATACTGCGGAACAATCTTCTTCCTAGTAAGTCATGTCTCTTTCAAGACATGATCCCCCAAGCGTATATCACGTAAGGCACTTAACTGACTGAATCTGTAATTTGAATGATGGCTTTTCTTTCGGCTGGCATTCACGCATTCATTCTTCTCTCAACTACTGTTTAGTATTTTCTTCTTTCTTTCCCTCATAACCTTTTGTAGGTATATTTTTATTTTCCTTTCTGTCTCTGTCATCAACACTGAGTTATTTGCATATCTTATATTGTTAAAATTGTAAAGTTCTGACAAGTCCGGTGAAAAGACACGCCCTTGGCGTACACCTCTTTTGATTTTTGTATATTTCCTAAACTCATTCCTTCTCTGTATGTAGGTGGTTTGCTACAAGTATAGTTTCTTGATTATTCTAATATTCTTCACACATATAATCTTTAGTAGGGTTTGAACTAGCGTTCTGCTTTTTTTCAGAAACCAACGTCTGATCCGGGTTAGTTTTGTTACGTTATTATTCTTAAGAGCTAATGATTTTTAATTTAAACTCATTATTCCCAGCGATGGCAGCAAAAGTATACTCTCTAATCCAGCGGCCATTAAGTGTTTTTTTCAATCCATGACTCAGAGTTGATTTGCGAATACTTAAAACGATTAAAATCTCAGCCATGAATTACTTTTCTCTCAAATAACCACGCATCATATTAAAAGCATTATTCCTCACTCCTCTGTCCATACCGGCACATTATGACATAAAAATAACAACTTATTTTTGAGTGGGTGAATGGGTTGAGTAGGTTGCATACTAACGTTCTGACCAGGAGACTTGGTTTCGAATCTCAACATCGGATTTGATTTTTGATAATATCGAACTCGCCTGGTTCAGTAATTTTGTTTAGCAATATATCAGTCTCGATGGTTTATTTAATACCGAAGTTTAAACATTTTATTCACAGTTAAAATTTAGCTTCAGCTACATATATTTTGAACACATTTTTGGCACCCAGCTACAGATATGTACATCACTTTTTATTAACAAGGTAAAAGTATTTTTTAGATATATAGTTTGTGGAAAGAAATGATCAGCAACTACTACATACTTATGGAAGACATTAAAGTAATCAAGAACACCTACTAGAAACAAACCACCTGCATACGGATAAGAAACGAATTCAGCAGATATACAATATACAAGATAGAAAGGGGCGTAAGACAAGTATGTGTCTTTTCACCGGATCTATTCGACTTGTACAGCGAGTCTATCATGAGAACCGTAGAAGTTATTCCAGGATTCATCATGGGCTGCCTCAATTTGAACAACATAAAATTGGCAAATGATACAGTGCTGATAGCAGACACGGTGAGAAAACTACAAAACTTACTAAAGATGGTAGCTGAAAAAAAAGCCAAAAAAAATAAAAAAAAAATAAAAAGTCTTCAAATTAACTAAAAGAAAACCGAATGCATAGTCATCAGCAAACAGAGGAGTCCAAAATGCTAATTACAGATGGATGATACTGAAATCAATCAGGTACAAAAATTTAAATACCTGGGAAGTGTTTTAAGAAAAGACGGAAAGTGCGAACCTGAGATCCGAAGGCGAATTGCATGGCAAAGGACGTATTACAAAAGCTGAGTAAAGTATTGGGAGACAGAAAAAAGTTGCTAGAAACAAACGGAGTACTGGATTGCTATGTAATGCCTGTCCTACAATATGACAGTGAATGCTAGTCAATATCATCAAAAATGAAAGAAAAAACTTGAAGCAAATGAAATGTCGTTCTAAAGAAGAGTGCTGCGGATATCATGAATCTAACACGTGAACAATGATGAGGTTTTGGAAAGGATGCAAACGAAAAGGAAATTAATACTGAGCGTCAAGAAAAAACAGTTAAAGTTCTTGGGGCATACAATGAGGAAGGAGGGCTTGGAAAATCCAACAGATCAGATAGAAGATATAATGTATTGTTCGCAATTTTTTCACAAAACATATTGCTTGTATTTATATTATAAAAATATTTTTTTATACTTTCATAGTCTTATTTTGGTTTTGTGGGTTTGCAATTTTATAATAGTTTGAACCCTAACATGTGCTACCACCTCGGTCTAGAGTAGAATTGGAAACAACAGCAATTAAAAGGTGGTTTCACACTCTTCAAAATCTCTGGTTTTCTCATCAGATGCCTTTTTGCTGGATTTAGTTTTTGTCATAACTCAAGAATACTCATTTGGAAGGTCTTAATCCTCTACAGTGGTACAGTATTATACAGCCAACCCCGGCCAACAAGGCGAATACCGAATTGAAGTGTTATTCCAAGTGTTTAACTATTAGGAAGTGTCTGAAAATCATACCACAGGTTGGTCAAAGTGTGTGAGTAAAAATTGAGTAAACAGTTGTTCGTAAACTGTTTTTGTGCTCCCATGTAGTCAGAAGACAACGGGGCCGATGGTTTGAGTGTACCGGTTGGGTTTAAAGTGGTGAATGCACCGTATTATAGTGCGATCTGCGGTCGTTGCATTGTAAAGAACAGGTTTACTTGGTCGATGGATATCAAACAAAGAAAAATGTGTTTTTAATGAGAATTATCTAGCCATACTAAAATACAATGCTTACTCGGATACGAGTTGCTAGCCATGCGTCTTACTTTGTAGATAGTGAAGATTAAAGCAATGTTCGCCAATATGAATTCAAGTCTCGATATTGAAAGTAGAAACGAATATGACGAGTAAAGTTGTATTTTTTACTCGTAGAATTCCTCCCTAATCAAATGATGTTTGGATAGCAAAAAAAAAAAAAAAAAGAATATGAAGACTTGACAAGCTCTTGATGAATTATAATACATCATAAAATCTGAAACACTTCTAGCACTTTATTTTGGAAAGGCAATTATGATTTCCGCTGAGAAAATATTGAAAGTATGAAGATTTTTAATAATTCCTAAAATGTTTAGACAAACATGTACAGGACGCAATATATTGATTATCGTCTAAATTATGCAAGAATAAAAACAACACGTATGCCTCATTTTAACAGTTATATTTAGCAAAATTACACAAAAAATAACTTAAAATACTAAAGAGTATTTCAAGATATTTTTAAAAGAAAATCGACATTAGCCACGATCTTCCGACGACTTCAAAATCTTAAGCATCTCTACTGAACGGTTTCCTTGTTTAAGTTGGTTAACGCTGTCATAATCTATGCCTCAAGTTCGTCTTTAGTGCTACAATGAGGATTGTCGGTTTCTCCATCAACAAAATAATAAAGGAGAGTTAGGTGGCCAGCTGTGAGGGGTGATGTGGTCACAGAAATTGTTTAACAGCCATGACTTAGTTCTAGAGTTTGTGTGGAATGGTTTCGGCGTCCTGTTGCCAAACAGGCTCTTGAACCAGAAAAGTACTAACTCTTCAAGGCAATTGATGTAAATCACCGTGTTAAGTTTTTGGGACCTCACCAACAAATTCAGAATTTCTTTAACCAGAACGGTTTGTTTTCTGCCGTACCTTCGTAATCACCATTAGACTCATCTACCTCTTTACGAATCCTCTGCACTGACCTCAGATTGACACACAAGCACTCTGAAGTAATATTATTAGAGATTCTGGTGCTAATGTTAAGCGGTACAATATGCTCTTTCTAAATTTCTGGCGGAGGTAATTGTGTCATTGCGCTCTTTTGCTCGCAGACGGTGTCTATCTAACCTTACTATGCTATACAGTCAACAAAATAAAAAGCAAACAATTCGCACACACGAAATCAAAATATCAAATAGCGATAATTTGCCCATTGCATCCTGTATAATTAGCACTGCAACTAGAAATAATTACTTTTTTCAACTTTTTCGGTCATCACCAAAAATCTGGGCACTTCGACGTGTTTTAGTGGTTAACAAGGTTTCTCGCTAGTGCATTGTGAGTTCAATTCTCACTAGGTGTCTTGTATTTTTGTCATTTGTCACATTTACACTTGATTTTTTTTTTTTACAGTAACCTTCACTTTTTACAAGGCACCGTGCTACTCAAGATAGTGGGTTCAGTTAAGAGGACTATCCTTCTTCAGACCACGCTGGCTAGCATCGGAGTATCATAGAAAATGAAGTGTGTAGGTCTCAGAGAGGACTATCTTTCTTCGAATCACATTGGCTGGCATCTCAGTATCAGAAAAATAAAATGTATAGGTCTCGAAGACTATCCGTTTTCGAACGACAATTGCTGACATCGTAGTATAAATAATTAAGCGTGTAGGTCTCAGAGAGGACTATATTTCTTTGAACCAAGTTGGCTGACATCGCAGTATCATGAAAAACTGTACAAGATAAAAGAATCAGCATCTTTTGCTCAATTTTATCATCATCAACTCAACGACTGAAAATGTCCGAAATAAACAAATTTGCGTCATTCTCTTCAAAAAGTTCGTGTTCTATCTGCAATGCTTTATTAATTAACAAATGTCAGATTTGTCCAAGGAATATTGCGATAATATTTTTGCTGGGGTTTTCCAGTCCTCACTTTATATTCTTTCAAGAGTTCAGAAGTATGTTCACATCATTGTGAATTTATGAATTATCTTCGTCGCCAATTTGTTGTGAAGTTGTGGCAAAACTTCGACGTAATGTGTAGTGATCGGTTTGTGCCGGAAGTAAAGCACGGAACAACAGGCTTCTCTCCCTGAAAGTAAAACTCTCACATCTGACCTCAAGTGGAATAACTGTATAGAATGCATAGCTAAATCCACTGCTAAGAAAGTTGGTTCTCTGTATAGGGCCAGGAAGTTTTTCCCGTCCGAAACAATCCTGTACATATACAAATCTACCATCCTCCCGCGCATTGAATATTGCTGCCATATCGGATCGGGTGCTCCTGCTATCCCCTTAGGTATCCTCGACCAAATCCAACGGAGAATCTGTAATGTGATCGATCCCGACTTGGCAGATACGATGCAGTCACTTTCTCACCGACTCAGTGTGACTTCCCTGTGTCCCTTCCACGAATACTTTCACGGCTTCTGCTCCGATGAACTTAGCTCACTGGTACCCCCTATATATGAATTTCCTTGAGCCACAAGATTATCAACTAGGTCCTACACTTTTACTGTGAAACCAATAAATTGTAAACGCAAATTCTACTTCATCAGCTTCTTTCCTCGCACTTCCCGCATACTTGCTTTCTCGACAGCTATAATTTCCAAGAATTTAAATGTAAAGTCAATAGTCATCTCTTGTCTCACTAATTTACATTCTCTATCATGCTTTTTTCTTCTTCCACCCCACTCTCATCAGTATTCTCTTCCTTCTCCTACTCTCTTCCTGGCACCCCCTGCAACCTCTCACTCCTTCTCATAACATTCCTCTTATGTAACCCACTGCACAACAGTGGCAGTAAAATTCCTTGCTTGGGGCGACACGATTATATAAAAAAAGAAAGCAGTTTCAAATCGGTTTATTAGTATAACAAGAAACAAGATATTTAACAGAAGTAACAATAAGTAACTAGAAATAAGTAATTCCAAATGTATTATTGCGCTGCTTATTGTCTGAATAGTAGCTCTCGTTAACTGCTTTCGTTAACTGCTGTCGTTAACTCATCGTTAATTCCCCCTGGAAGTCACGCAGGTAACCATATATAACAAGAGGAAGAGACCATTCCTTGTCGGAGGGCATCATAACATACAGAAAGATGATAAGGATACCAAAGGGACAAACACGTGAGCAGTAACGCGGCTTTGTAGAAAATGGGAAATAAATGAAACTTATACTTGAAATACACTGGGCTCGTAATGAGAAAGGAGGTCTTGGAAAACCTGATACTTCCAGGAGTGATTAAGAAAAACAGGGACATTGATAAATGGTGCGTAATGTACTTGATGAACTTGAGCAGAAGGATAGTAGAAAAGGGTTTAAGAAAAATAGCAAAAAGAAAAAAATATTAGGATCGACAAAAAACAGGCAATGATTACCTATATCCTGAAGAGAAACGCCATAGAAGAAGAAGAAGAAGAAGAAAGATAGAAAGAAAGAAAGAAAAAAGAAAGAAAGAAAGAAGAAAAACAAAAACAAAAAGAAGAAGAAAGAAGAAGAAAAAGACGAAGAAGAAGAATAACAGAAAGAAGTAGAAGATGAAAGATAGAAGGAATAAGAAGAAAAAGAAGAAAGACAAAAAGAAAGAAGAAGATTAAAAAAGAATAAAGACAGACAGAAAGAAGTAGAAAAAGAAGAAGTAGAAAGACAGGAAGAAAGAAGAAGAAAATGAAGAAGAAGAAAGACAGACAGAAAGAAGAAGAAAGTCAGAAAGAAAGAAGAAGAAAAAAAAGAAGAGGAAGAACGAGAACAAGAAGAAGAACAACAACAACGACAACAACAACAACAACAACGAGAGCAATGTGCAACCTGATACAAGATGGTCAATTGTTTCTTGATTATCACGGCATTTGCACTTCGATTTAACGCAATTTTTCCCTGTGTGCTTGATAATTCTTACTATTATTACTATTATTGTTATTGATTATTATCATTGTTATTATTATTATTAGTGTAAAGTTTGAGAAGAAGCATTTTAATGTAAGTGTTTCTTCCCGCCTCAGGAACCGGGCAACTTGACTTTACACGCACCTACATTTAAGATACGGTATATTCAGTGGACATTGTAAATATATTAGGGTCAGTTGTAAACGTCACAGGCAGAGAGACTAAATAAGGCTGACGTTTAAATCTTAGAATATGGTCTGTCGTTGTTTGCAGGCTTTATGGCCATTTCTCACTATTTGTTTCGGTGCGTCTTAAGTAAGTAAAACAAACTTCAAATTAAGAGATTGTATAGAATGGAATTCGGGAAACAGTAAATGCTTTTAAGATATTAAAATGGTTGACTGAAGTCAGCAAACCACCATAAAATGAAATTCAAAACAAAGTGGCAAAAGAATGCGAGAAGTGAATGGGTAATACCAGGAAAGAACAACTACGTAGAGCTTGACTTTAATTATCTGTTTAAAAACATTTTTTTCATCTAAAAGAATGCTTTTTGATAAAAATTTCAACTATCGATAACGGAGGAAAACAAATTCACAAATAAGAAAATCTTTTGTAAATAATCTCTAACTATTTGAAGTTTCTGTTTATTATTTTCATTGTATAGTATATTGATGATGTCATCAAGTATTTTCCTGCAATGCGAAGGTAAATAGTAATGTGTTTTTAAATGCAATGCTACGGAACTTGAATCCAACAAATCCGAAGTTTATAAGACGTCTTCATAATGTTGTGGTTAAAAAATCAACGTAAGTACTTACTTTTTGTTAGAGATACAACACCAATATTATACGCCATTTTTACAGTCTCTGGTTACCTCCCTTACACTGTGGACGCCTATTTACGAAAGCACCATAGCTACAAAGGATAAATTAAAAATTTAAAAAGAATTATAACATAGCGCATTCATGCGTGATTACAAAAACAGTGATCACAACGATCACAGTTTCATTAAATTTGTCTTTGCAGTTCACTCATGAGAATGATCACGGAGGAGATCAAACGTACGTGGGAAAACAAAATCTAAGGCATCATCCTTGATGAATTTAAACTTAACACCAAGAAGCTAATTACAGCACTAGAACGGATTATTATAAAGATAAATTGATATATTTATATTTTTCAATAAAACATGTTTGAATGAAGATATGCTGCCTAAATATATGTATATACGCGTAAACATAAATGCAAACCTAGACGCGCACACACACACACACACACACACACACATATATATATATATATATGTATGTATTTCATTTGAAAATGAGTTCTTTCCGCTATGTTTCAATTTTTCGGTATCTTCATGAGATTTACAAAAATTGCTTTTTACCGTTTTTCAAACGCAAGTTCAGGGATATTTTACTAACGGTCGACTAGAATTTTTGAACAACCAAAATTTATCAAAATTAGGGAGGAGTTATTCAAGGATCTTAAAACACTTTCATCTAAAATTTCTATAAAATCTATTTCATTTAAAATATTCAAAAGTTCTAAAATTAAAAACTTTTTAATACAACTGTATACTGGTCTGATTTAAGTGTCACCAAAAGTAACTAACGTATATATATATATATATATATATATATATATATATATATATATATATAAAGACAAAAGTAAAACATATTGGCCAACGCATTTCAAATTCTGAGATAGTTTTGCTTTGTAAAAAGTATTTATATACAAAAGAAAAATGTCATTTGTTTTCAGAGAGGACTATATTTCTTCGAACCGAGTTAGCTGACAAAAAGAAGAAGAAAAAGAAAAAGAAGAACGACATTAAGAAAGAAGAAGAAAATGACAAAGAAGTAGAATGACAGAAAGAAAGAAGGAGAAGAAGAAGAAAAACAGTAAGAAGTAGAAGATGAAAGATAGATGGAAGTTAATGCAATATGGAGGAAGTAAAGTGATGCATTTCAATGTCTAATAAACAAACGAACATAATAATAATAATAATAATAATAATAATAATAATAATAATAATAATAATATATATATATATATATATATATATATATATATAAGGAACTTCAAAAAGGCCTCGCTGATTTTTCAATGGTAAGTATTGTTTTATTTTTTAAAATTAGGAACTGAAATTATTGTAACTGGAAGTATTGTCTATTACTAGGCACTACTTTTACACATTTTTTGGCAGTATTTGAATTCCACGTCGGAAAAATGACGGTCTTGTGGGCCTGACCACGATTTGACACATTTTTTTTTAGCACCTTAATAAAAAGTCCTGATCAGCTACTCTATGTATCACAACAAGTGATAATCGGATGAAGTAATGTTTGGTGAATATGGTGGTTGAGGTAGGACTTACCATTTAAGCGTTTCCAAGTATGTTTTCACCCGTTTTGAAACATGCAGGTGAGCGTTGTCTTTTGCAAAATCACTTTGTCGTTTTTTCCATAACAAATTTTTTAGAAAAATAGTTAACTGATAGGGTTTCCTCTCAGTTTCATTTTGACTTGTCTCTTGTGTTTATATAAGTCAGTTAAGTACCATACGAGATATGCTCTTGGGTGATCATATCTTTTTCGATACATGACTGACTAGGTAGATTTTCTTGCAATAGGTTGCCATTTCTTTCTACAGTAGACTGGTTGCCAACCAATATAATAAAAGCCAGTCTGTCCTGCTATTTAACACATATTTGGAGGGAGAAAAGATGGATTTCCTTGGCTTACGCGCAAATAACTTTCGGAAGTAAACGTTTATTTTTTAGATTCCGGCCTATCCAAAATCTTGTCGTTACTCATTTATTCGCTGCCATATAGGAGAACAGATATCATGTAACAGTCTAGAACCTTTTTCTTTGTTTTCAAC
This sequence comes from Ascarosepion bandense, assembly GCA_037127315.1. Classification (NCBI taxonomy): domain Eukaryota; kingdom Metazoa; phylum Mollusca; class Cephalopoda; order Sepiida; family Sepiidae; genus Ascarosepion; species Ascarosepion bandense. Next base: position 3,318,819 of record JBBBDQ010000385.1, on the reverse strand, counting down.
CAAATTATAGTTGATACTAATTTACCATTTTTCTTGCTGCTGCTTTTAAGTAAGCATGGACGCTCCGCTAACAGTGTGTACCACAGAGGATCTCAAAGTATTAAAATAACATAAGTTCAAATCAGACTTTCGTAATAGTTGAATCGTGTGTAAACAAAATCATCATGTTATTCACAATTACAGAAAATGTATAATAAAATAATGTTATGAATAGCTTTTATAAAAAAAAATTATAAAATATATCAAGACATTACTGTGATCAATACAATAAGTCTTACGGAGAATCCGAATGAGTGAATGAAAAATTACAAAACATTGAGTTGACCTAAATGAATTAAACATTCTTCTAGTAAATAAAAATGATAGCAGTATATATATATATATATATATATATATATATATATATATATATATTGGATTTTCCATTAAGACGGATCGAAGTTAGCAGAAAATAAACCAGTGTTATTGGTGAAATTTTGTTGATTTCACTATTGGATCATGTTATTTGAGTCATGGCAATTATGCGTAAAAATAATATCGCGCAAATATTCCCCAAGACTTTGGCAGCATCCCTCCTCTCGATGGCGAAAGTTTTTTATGACGTTTCTGTATATTTGCTACTCTATAGCACCAATATACCTTATGATCTCATCCTTTAGCTGTTGAAATGTTGTTAGCTTGTTGGCATTGACTTTACTTTTGAGATGATTCCAAGAGAAGAAATCTGAAGGCGTAAAATCACACGATCGTGGTGGCCAATCGACATCAATGTTTCGAAAGATGATGCAACCTGGTAATTTCTTATTCAATAAAGCCCTGTGGCATATGTCGCCGTTCTGTTGGAAACAAATATTCAAAATCCATATCATTCCATTCAGGTCATAAATAGAATTGATCATCTATTATTTTTGTTATTCCTTTCACTCCAGGTAAAACGAAAATGTTGCAGGGGGATACAGGAAGTGAACGAGAATGAGAAGAAGTTCGTGACGAAAAGAACAATAAAGGAACATAGTTCTGGACGACAGAAGACGGAGATTGATTTGTATTTATTTCTGAGATGAATAATTTATAATCATCTTGAAATTATTTCGAATTATTGTTCTCATATTGGTTGATAAAGATGTTATAATAGACCAAGATGAGAACATTAGTTCGAAATAATTTCAAGATTATTGAAAATTACTCATCGCAGAAATAAATACAAATTATGACAAGAGGCACGAACCAACTAACATAATCCACTTGTCAAAACTATCTAACACTTAATATAAAAGGCCCTCAAAACACGCTACTAAAGTTCTTCGGGTAGCGTGGTGAATATAGCAGTTGGTTATACACGTGTTAGCATCATCTGGTGGCCATGAGTTGAATTCTTGGATCTGGTAGTAACGCATCAAATCCAACATGAAAGAACGATAACTGATTTCACAGGATATTTTACAATAATCAACAAGATAATCCAATCATTGGGCACCTGATGATGACCAGAAGGTACTTGGTAGAAATGTTGTATCTTTTATAGCATCTATATCAACCAAGATGAGAACAATAGTTCGAAATAATTCCATGATTACTGTGATGTTGCATTTAAATTTCTGAAGCTAGGATGTGCGAAAACGGAAACATTGTTCATTTCTCAAGCTTGATAGGCACATTCAGTGATGCTCGTTAACACATCAGTAGTATATCTGGAAAAACAGAAGCCATATTGATTATTCGAAAACGAGGCCGGGCAAAATAAGACACTGATTTAATCCGGCTTTGATTAATCCATCTATTCTTCTTCTTCTTCCTCTTCTTCTTCTTTACGTGCAGTGTTCTTTCAGCACGTGGGAGATCATGGACCTCTACTTAACCTTGTCGCTTTTAACACGTTTCCTCTTCATATCTCTAATATAGGAGCACATAGTCCAGGAGCACAGTTCTTAGGATAAAAGCCGAGGTATCCTTAAATCCACAAGCTATTCTATTTAAATGTTAAAGAGGTTTTAATCAACAACTGTCAAAAGAAAATATCATCATTTGTTTTCTACAGCTCCTATAATTTAGTATTTTTGGGGAGAGACACTTTAATAAAAACAAATATAATTTCCTTAAAAAAGGTAAAAACACATTACATTTTCTAAACAATATGCACGTGTGAGTGTACAACACATAAACAAGTAAAAAGCAGCTCTTGAAATAATAGACAGCTTTGAAAGAAACTTATTTTATTTTCCTCCTGTCTGGTCGGGATATAATGACAGGCTAAATGAAGGTGAAAGAATCCAGGTCATTTATAATTTAGATTCTGTTCATTTAAAACCAACGCATTTGCATGCATTTGAAAGACTGGAGACACGTAAGCATAAAGAGTTACCGCTTTATATATATATATATATATATATAAGGGAAAAACATGGCATACGAGCGAACAAAAGATATTTGTTTTACTTTATTTTATATTATCTTTTTTATTTTAATTTTATTTTTATTTTACTTTATTTTTTCAGATTAAGTTTATGTTTATATATCTTTCAACTACTTCCTCGCACTTTTAAGTCAATATTAAAAATATATTCTAAAAATTTGTTGCCAGTGCAAGCCAGAATAAGCACACTGTAATTTTCTGAAAGAAAAAAAAACTAAACGTGCGATAATATTACGGGTCGTTTTTGTAATTTGATAATACGAACTATTTTTTCTCTTTTGCTGTTTATTATTTTTTTTAGACAAGATAGTAACCGTGCAGATATCATAATGATTTTTTATTATTATTGCATGAGACAGTGACAACTATTCTTTTTACAGGGTGCAGTAGAAAACCTCACTGGAAGATGGAAAGCAAGAAACAGCGCGGAATTTATTGTAAAGTTTGTAAAAAATAAGAGCACATTTCTAAGAACAAATGGGTAATCCTCTGCCTCGTCAGTCAGGGAGAAAAAGAGACATGATCGCCCAAACGTGTATTACGAATTACACATAACTGATTGATCTGTATAAAAGAACTGAATAGCAGGACAGATTGGGTTCTATAGCCTTGGTTGGCAACGGGTCTACCAGAAAGAAATGAAAACCTACTACCGAAATTTTTTTATATTACCACTCGTACATCTAAGCATACAGCACCTGGTATTCCAACGCAGGTCACCTATCTGACCAGGCTTAGCTTCGTTGATCGTATGAGAACCGGTGTTTCAATCTAGATGAATCCACTAGGTTTTAACAAAGACAAGTTCTCATCAGACACTATAGATTGTCTTTAGAATCAGAAAAATTTTTAAATAATGACAAACAACATGAAGACTTTCAACAGAAGCAAAAGTCAATCTTTCTTAAGTGCCCCACACTTTCGGCTTCCTGCTACATCTAAACTATGTTTAGAAAATCATCGACGTGGTATAAAGATTAGCAAGCTTCTATCAAATCTATAGCTGAGTCTTCTGCTAGGAAGGTTGAATAGCTGTGCCAAGCCAGAATATTTTTCTTGTCAAAATCCATATTGCACATTTATAAATCTACCATTCGTCCTTGCATTAAGTACTTTTACTATAAGAATTCAAGGTTCTTGAAAAAAACTTAAGAAGAATCTGCAATGCAATCGATCCTGACTTAGCATCTGGACTTCAGTAACTTTAGCACCGACGTGAAGTGGTTTCTCTCTGTCTTTTCTACAAATGTTTTCATGGTAACTGCTCTGATGTGCTTTCTCCTTGGTGTCCCGATACCACAAATTTAAATGCGTTACGAAAGTGCAATCTAGATATCAACCTTTTACCGTGGAAATAGTTAAATGTAACCCTCACTTCTACTAAAACTGTTTCTTTTCCCGCACTTCTCGCACTTTTAGCACGTGGAACTCGCTTCAATTTACTTATTTTCCTGATAGTGACAATCTCTAGAAATGTAAATGCAACGTTAATTGCAGTATTCTCTGTTCTTGAATCTCGATAACCTTTTCTTAATACCAATGTACGCAGTTTCTTTCTCTCACTGTAACTGCCTGCGCCCTAGTAGAGATTATGGAGCCTTGACTGGGGTGAAATGATTAAAAAAAAGATCAATCCTAACTGAAAAATGACACAAATACTCACTGGGTGATAAATACATATGGTCTTGTGTCACAAGGAAGTGATGGCAACCTACTCCGGAAAATGTTCATTATACCACTCGTACACCCACGCTTACAGCACCTGGTATTCCCACGCAGATCACCTACCTAAGTACTGACCAGGCTTAACTCCGGATATCGTATGATAACCGGTGTTTCAATCTGGCTGAATGCACAAGGTCTTAAAAAAAGAAAGTTCTTCATCAGGCACTATAGATTGTGTTTAGAACCAGAAAATTCTTTACTTAATAACAAACACAATTTGATGACTCCCAACAGAAGCAACAACAAAAATGGATGACCGAAAAAATGTTATATTTAAAAAGTTGAATTTACACACTAGCTTTTAAACAAAAGATTTAGGAGTAAACTCTCATCAACACTAGATAAAGCGATAAAAAGGGTTCTTGAAGAATCTAGTTCCCGGTATAAAACTATTATAAAAATAATTTTATATTATTCAGCCTACAAAGTCATCTCTCTCTCTCTCTCTCTCTATATATATATATATATGTGTGTGTGTGTGTGTGTATGTGTGTGTGTGTGTGTTACATTGTAGTAGATACCAATATTTGACCAATATTTGAGTAGACAAAACAAATATTTATTAAACAGTAGAATTATTTCACCTACTTGCCTTAGTTTTCGTGAAATATTATTATGCATAAATATGCGTTCTTCTGCAGGATTCGAACCTGTGTCGCTCTTTTCAGAAGAAACTGTCGTTTGATCACTGGTTGTCACTAACCAGTATAATTTTATTGAATATCAACTATTATTAACCAATATAATGTATCAATTTAACTGTCAAGTACAAGAACGTGTTTCTTGTTGTAAATGCATTACCGATATCAGTCATACTACTACCTCTTTGAACAGATGTCTCAAGTGACATAAAAATTAATTTCGCTACCCACAATCTAGAAGAACTCATAAGAAAAATGTATTTTTATGTGTTGTAACCTCGTTTGTTTTGTTGTAGTCTACATGTTTACTGGTGTGTTGCGTTTGTAGCTCACGCTTGTATAGCTTGGTATATTAATTAGTTACTAGTTCCACAGTAGGCTCACAGTTGGGTCACTCGCTATATTCGTTATTCGCTATTCATTCATCTCTATACGCTCATCACCCAAGATTTTTGTCTGGTGCTTATATAGTTATTTTAGAGGTCACCTGATTGCCAATGAAAGAACTTATTTTCTTAGTATTATTTATTATCTGTTGATCAGTGTTCAACCACACGCGTCGGCGTTCATAATTCTTTCTACATGGCATTATGACACAATCATCCAATCAGTTGTTAAAGATCTGAAATAACATATCTGAAAATTAAAACAAATAATAGTAAATACAGAGTGTCCATAAAGTCCGTGTGCACTTTCAAAATGCATAACTTTATTTGTATTTATGATAGAAATAATCTGTAAAAAATATTATAAAATTTAATGTATCTTGCTTTAAGTATAGTTATTTATACTAATGTGATTTCAGACATTACTCTAAACAGATGGTAAATGTTTTCGGTGAACTGTAAAATTGTATTATCCTTTTTATTGCTCATGATGTAAGACATGCGGAAACTAAAGTAGAATTTCAATAAAACCTTAAAAAAATATAGATTTACTTCTTTCTAAACCTTTTTACAAATTATTTCTATCGCAAATGCAAATAAAGTTAGAAATTTTTTAAAGTGCACCCGAACTTTATGAACACCCTGTATTAAACATACAGACCTTGTTTGTTGAATTTAATCAAAATCTAATACTTCCGATTTGTCTGATCTGAAGTATCTGAGATGGAGTAACCTCAACGTTGCCAGAGCAAAAGGCAAGGGCAACGTTGAGGTTACTCCATCGACCTGCCCTTATAGGGCAGGTCGATTTTGCACTCAATTTGAAACTTGAAGTTCAGATACTGAAAAACGACTGAAAATATTTTACCAAATTTTGACTGTTTCTTGAAGAATTAAGTTAAAATATTAAGTTTAGGCTCAACATCGTAGCATTGGAATTTCATCCGGTGATCAGGGAAAGCCTTATAACATTGATAATTTACTGAATCTTTACAAATTGTTTATGAACAAGATACTTGGCACAAGCACATTATTACGAAATAAGTGTGCCATCAAATAAGACTTCCATTTACTTCAAAGGGAAATTATACCGAACAATTTAGCTATATTATGATTTTAGACAATATACATGTTATATCATGACTTAATAGGCTAATACATATGTTACACATGGCAGTATTTTCATGCGTTGCCTGGAGAGAAATGAATTTAAATAATCATTTCACTTCAAACAAGGCAGAAAAAAGCTTTCTTATATAATAGAGGCTACTATATATATATATATATATATATATATATATATATATATATATATTTGTTTTTCTTCAATCCGAAGAGGAAGAGTAGAAAGGTAAATTCCAAGAACCTGATCCTAATTAATATTTAAAAAATTTTTATATTAAAAATTGATGCAGCTGGAGATCTCAATGTACTTAAGAACACAGAGCCAATATATATATATATATATATATATATATATATATTCTTAATACTCGACGACATAATTATTGCAAAAAATAATATAATAAGGCACTGTTACAAGGTGAACTCGCAGTAACAGTTTTCATAACTCTTAGAAAAGTATAATAGCTTCCTATTGTTTCTCTCTTCATGAGCGTGTGAGGATATATATATATATATATATATATATATATATATATATATATATATATATATACCCAAATAAGGCAGGAATGCTACTCGGTGTAAAAGGGGGTTACAGTGAAGGAATCGAAAGCTACAGGTGATGTCGAAGAAAGGATAAAAGATGGATATGAATCAGGTAGGTAGAAGATGGCAGTTGACATTGCATTTAAACTCTTGGAGATTGTAGATACCAGAAAAAGAAAGTTCGAGAAAAGAAACTCAGGTGTAGAAGAAACGGATACATTTCCCTATTTTGACAATACATGGGTGAGACCTTGATGCCAATCTAGTAGTACGCATAAATACATGTGGTCGGGAGACCAGGAAAAAAGATCCTTGGAGCAGTTGCCATGAAAATAATTGTAGAAAAGATAGAAAGAAACCATATTGGTGAGACAGTAACTGAAAGCCGGCTGCAAAGTCGGAAACAATTATACTTTTTTAATGTGATAAACCATCGAAATTTAAAGCATTTGTTTTCTAATTCGTGCCCATCCATATTATGATGTTATTTTGTTTATATTAGTTATGATCTAACAAATGCTCTTAGAAATCTAATTCATTTAGTAACCATTTTTGTAATCGTTTACAATTTTTTACACTTCTTTTACTTACCGAATACAATGAAAAAATTGCCTACTTTCTTGTGAGGGTTCATAATCAGAATTCTCGATTGAATATCTTTTCCATTCAACGAACCTAATAAAAAAATATCAATTAATTTGGATTTATTCTTGGTTTAATAAAATTTGAAGTCAGTTTGTAGGCAAACTGACTTCAAATTAGGTATTTCTGTATATTTTCAGACGTTTTTAAAACCAAACGCTTAAATATTTGTGGAAGATATGAAACTTACTTTTGTATCAGTGCTTATGACATCAGATTCCAGATTTCACATTGAATGTAATATTTATTTTCCAAAGGAAAGGTAAAAATCAGCTCGCCCTTTTACACTATTTTGCCTTAAATGTCTACACGAGCCACAATCGTCAGATAGAAGGGCAGTAGGTATGACACCGACGCAAAATGTTTTAACTGAATAAATGAATGAATGAGGGTCCCCAGCTTCCTTAGGATTGCTGACTGTAGGATTTGAATATTTGATTTAAAGTCCTTTCTGTTTTGTGTAGCTACTCAATTTATTTTTCATTTTTTTGTTTAAACATTATTTTAAATGGATACTCGGATTTGAGTAGATACATTTTTTATAACTAAACAGTATATATACATATATGTTTGTGTATATAAATGTCTACATGTGTGTGTGTAAAATCATATTGTTTGACTTCCTCCAACCAATCCTCCTTAATGTTTGAATAACAATTCATTTTATATAATTTCTAAAATAAATCATTTTCACCATTTATTTTTATAATATCACCTGAAGAACAATATTTTTCTGAAACATGAAAAATTTTGTTTTGTGATATAATGCTTATATATATATATATATATATATATAATTTTAAATCTAAAAATGATAATCAAATAAGTAAAAACCCAAAACAAGATCATATTAATATTAATTTTATTATTATTCATAAATTAATAATTTAATAAATAATAATTATTAATTTTTTTTTGTTTTTGATCGTTGCTGATGAAACGAGAATTTTCTCGGTGAAAGAGCCATTCAACGAAATTTAATTTTTTGATTTACTTTATATATATATATTACTCAAGCCATTATATATATATATATATATATATATATATATATATATATATATATATATACATACATTTTATTCAGGACGGAATATATATATATATATATATATATATATATATATATACCGGCCTGAATAATCGAGAAATCTTGTTTAGAAAATATCCATATATATATATATATATATATATATATATATATATATATTTATTTATTTATAGCTGAATGATATATTATTTTACATTTTCTCTTGTCGAACATTTGGAATGTTGTTCTTTAAAATACAGGTAAACTGTAATTGTTAGTTTATACCTTTAATCTGACGTGGTGTTTATATTATTTAAATTGTTTAGGTTGTTGTCCTCATCTTTATTCTTATAATTACGACATTTTGACCGTTGTACGCTCCAGGTTTCTTCAGGTAGCTGAAACACAAGGATACATGGCCAAATTAATAATTGGTTCGTTGCAGTAATATGACCCAAAAATTTGTGAGTTCAATTCCTGGTTACAGCAGTGGTGACAAATTACTTAAAGAGTTGAGTTAAAGAGAGATAACTAAGATATCCGGAAGTAACATTTCTCTCGGAATGAAAACATTATGAACCAGTGATCGAAATAAAAGTTTTGGTTTGAAATTCCAATAAATTTGTTAGCTACAAAAAACAGAAAGAAACCTAAAGTAATTATTCAAATCCCACAGCGAGCATTCTTAAATGGAGTTAGAGACACTTATTAATTTATATGATGCGCATTGCAATATAATACCTTTCTAGCTTTTCTAGCTTGACCGAATGATTAAATTCTTGCTCCTATCATTATTGCAACATAATTGAGATTAAGAAATTCTTCTGTCAATTGTGGCCCGAAAACCTGAGGAGTGAACCATCAGTAAACCATAGAATTACGAAATTAATTATTTGAAGACTGACAAATATTGAATTATATCATTAGACAAGTGCAGATGACGTGGGCAGACTTGCCGTGTTTCGTGTTAATAGTTACCTGTTTAGCATGAATGCTACGCCAAAAATCGTATGCGGGGAAATGTATTAAAAAGAGTTTGAAAAATCTTCCACCTACAATTAAAATAAGTATTTGTATATATTTCTGACATGAGCTATATTTACAGTATTTACATTATTCGAACTATTGTCCTCATCTTTGTTGCCATTTGTACGAAGTTTCGGCTGTTGTACGCTCCGGCTTTCTTCAGGTGCTCGGAAATTCGAACCGAACCCTTTATTACAATCACTGAGGCAAATGAACACCATTCCTTGAATAATACCTCTTCTGGAAGTCATGAGGAACTTAAGAACACATGGCCCAGTAGATATAGATGTTGAGTAGTTCCTGTGACTTGACCCAAAGAGTCGTGAGTTCAATTCCAGTCTACAGCAGTGGTGAACAATTAACTTACATGTTTAGAGGGAGATAACGCATGACTGACAGAAGAGGCGTTAGGCAAGGAATAGATTGTAATAAATCGTTCGGTTCGAAATTTCTAGCACCTGAAGAAGGCCGAGACGTACAACGACCGAAAAGTCGTACAAATGGCAAGAAAGATGAAAACAGTAGTCCGAATAATGTAAATACTGTAAAAAAAATGCCTGAAAAATACATGAGATTGGAGCTAACATTCTAATTATATCTTTGAACGTTTGTTGGCGTGCTATTTAGAAGTAAACACTGATTGCTGATAAGGTCTTATTCCAATTTCAAGTGTTCCTAATTTTTTTATCACTGTTGTAGTATTGCTCAATTAAGGAATCATGGGGTTAAAAACATGAATATATTTCTAACAACTTAGATTTGGATTTTAATCTTTAAAGACGGTTTGCTACTTGCTTTTTAATTCATCTGTCATAATTATAAGTTAAATAAACAATTGAAATTATATATTATTATGAGATGAAGCATGCTATTTTCATTAGAAAAATAGATAGATAGCTAGATAGATAGATAGATAGATAGATAGATAGATAGATATGAACAGAAAAATGTATATGTAGAGAGCATGAAATAAATAATGAGAAAGAAAAATGAACAGATAAAATAAAGAAAGAGAGTTACAATAAATACATACATACATAAAAAGTGGGAGAAATTAACAGATAAAATAGATAGGTATATTTTGCTGTAGTTTTTATTGCTTAAATACACCATATGATTGCTGAGACGATATTTCCAATTATTTACTATAGCACCGCTTTATCAGTATATCATTGGCAATGAAAAAACAACAAAAATCAAAATATTACTTAAAATATCGTCGCTAAAACAAAATATTATAATGGAAGATAAGACAGATGTAACTTTTAGAAAAAACTTGTCATCTTAAATCAAATAATTACTCCTACTTCCTCAAATATTAAGGCCCAGATTAACACAGATTCCCTTATACGTTTGTTCCTTCCTTTATCAAATCGTTGCTTTTCATTTCTTCTTTTATCTTCCTTTTCCACGCAAATATCACTTATTAATAACTATGAATTATATCCCTTTGAATTCATATGCCAGAATATTTCTTTTTTAATTTCTTAAATGTTAACGTTTTATCCTCATGTAATGTTTATCTATTTATATTATACTCATTATAAATTAAAATATAGTACCCTAAGAGTGTAAGATTTAACTTCAAAGAACATCGAGTGAACTTAAATTTCAATCTCTTGAACGGTCAGCTGGCATTTGATGATTGCGATGATGCAATTTTGAGCCATGCTACCGACATAGGGAATCATGCATATTTATTAATATACAATTAATAGTTCCGTTTATACTACATTGAGCATTGTTTTATTAACACTTGAATTAGATACATAGATAGATAGATAGATAGATAGATAGATGTGTGTGTGTGTGTGTGTGTGTGTGTGTGTGTGTGTGTGTGTGTGTGTGTGTGTGTGTGTGCTAATAAATAAACAATCTTTATAATGGACGGTAGTATGAAAAAAAGATAATTTTCAATCGATATAATTACGCGCTAAAAGAAAAATGATGAAAAATACTGTTTTTATCAGGTGAAATTTTCGTTTAAATGGAAAAGTTCAGCTGTTCATGAAATAAATATAATGGAATAATGACATTGATAAATTGATCTTAATTTTATTTTCTTCATTCTTACAGAATAATTTTAAAAAAATTTTTCTATTGCCAACTAATTAACACTTCCTATTGTACGGTTTTTATATACCAAGAATAATTTGTTTCCTATTATCACAGTGCATTCATATGTTTTTTTTGTGTGTATTTAAATCTATCCCGTCTTTTTATTAATATATATCTAAAATATTCTTATATGGAAATTGTTTAAATCTAATTACCTTGATACATTTCTCGATATCATTTTAATAGCTTTTTATTTAATAAAAAAAAATCTATCTATCTATCTATCTATCTATCTATCTATCTATCTATCTATCTATCTATCTATCTATTTCGCTTTTCACATACACTTCTTTATCTATCGATATCTCTAGCTTACTCTTATGATTAATCTATCTATCTATCTATCTATCTATCTATCTATCTATCTATCTATCTATCTATCTAATTCACTCTTCATACACACCTCTTTGTCTATCGATATCTCGAACTTACTCTTCAGATCTATCTATCTAGTTTTCACTTTAGATTCATTTGTCTGTCTATCAATATCTATCGCTTACTCTTAATATATATATATATATATGTATGTGTGTGTGTGTGTGTTTCTGCTTATAACTTTGTCAAGCTTAGTCTTATCTATCTATCTAGTATTCTCTTTATATCCATTTGTTTATCTTATCTCTCTAGCTTGCTCTTCATTTGCAGATTAGTTATTTCGTAATGTCGGTTTCTACTTTTTGCTATCTTCAGCTGATTTACAATAAATTATTGCAATTTATTGAATAAGTTATTGTAAATCGCCTGAAAACACCGACATGTAGAAAAGTCGCGAAAAAACTCATTTCCAAATATATATATATATATATATATATATATATATATATATATATATATATATATATGCGTGTGTGTGTCATTTTTTCTAGCTTACACGTATCTATCTAGCTAGCTATCCGCTCTTCAGACTCATCCCTTTGTTTATCTATCAGTTTTTCTAGCTTACACTATAGGGGATATCATATCTATTCTTTTTTTAGTTGTAATGGGATTCCGTTTTTAATTGTATACTGTTGCAGGTTAACGGAATCTGGCCTTGTTGTAGATAGCCAACTGTAAGTCATAAAATGATTATAAAATCAAGAAAGGCAATTTGAGTAGAAAAATAACATTTTTATATATACACATATCAATTAATGTTTTTTACAATTAAAGTAATACTTGAATATAAGTCCAACGGAGTTTAAAGTGTCCATGGCAAATAATAAGCTGAAAGGGAATTAAGGCTTAGGAATGTGGGAAGCGTGTAAGTAAGGAATGTCTTTGAAGTAGTCGCTCCTTAGGTTAGTAAGTAGTTTTGAGACAGGGGAGAAGGAAAGAGGCAAGCGTAGTAGCCACTTGACTTAAGTCAAGGGGATATTGATTACATTCTTCTCCTTGGTCTGCCTGCTGGGGTCTGTCTGTATCTGCTTTTTATATCTGCTTTTTGGATTACAGCAGCTCGTTTGGGATTTCTCACTTGTATTTGATTCTGGGCTTCCAATTGGCTGATAAATAAAATTCGCGTAGGCTCGTGAAATGGAAATTTAATATTTGAATGATTTTTATTTTTCTACCGGAACATTTGCGCGAACTCTGATGCGCAACGACGAGTTTTGATCATTCGCTTTCTGGTCGTTAAAGTGCAAACATCCAGTCCCTCGTTTTTGCTCGGTTGGTATCACCACAACACCTCGGATCTATCTACCTTTCTATGGGATACAATCTTCTTGTTTACCTATGTCCCGAGCTTAATCCTCAGATCTATCTATCTATCTATCTATCTATCTATCTATCTATCTATCTATCTATCTATCTATCTATCTATCTATCTATCTATCTATTTAAAGGCATTTATATTCATTTATCCATTCCATTTTGTCTGCATTCAAAGACATTTTGCTTTCTCACTTTTGCCGATAATGTATGCAATTTTAATTTGTTAACACATTTTAAGAGCAGATATTTACGAATTCTAAAATCTTCATTTACTTCCGTATCCATAGCGGAATTAACTGAACTATCATAATTATGTTTTAGCAGCGATTGACACTGACAATCTGGTTTTTCTGATTGTTTGTCATCAGCATTTCCGATTAGGCTAAAAAATTTAACCAATGAAAGTTACTTAAAATAAGTGATATAGCTATATTATTTGGGTTTATATTTCTACACACCTGCGATGTTGCTCTGTTTATTTAGTTTAGTCAGATTACCGGTAAAAGCTGATTATGAAAAGACGTGTCTTTATTTACAATAAAGAAACTGATACATAGCAAGTATTAGGGATTCAAGCTAAAAACCTGCGAAAAATGCATTCATTATTTCTGGGCCTTATTGCTTATTTAGCTATCATAAAGCAGCGATATCACATTTGCGGAAAAAATGAAAACGAAAAAAAAAACACAAGACATAAAACAAAACAGAAATACGTCAAAAGTTATTTAACGTAAATAATACGGCTCCTAGAAATTATAACTTTTAAATCAAAGTATGTTCACCTTGCCATGAAGATTCTGGAGTAAGTACAAGAAGGCAACGACAAGGGACGTGGGATTCACTTATTATAGAGAGTAAATATTGACCCTACTAAATGCTCTAAAGAAGGGCTTTTCAAACTGTGGGTTCCTACAATTCAGTGGATCGCGATATAAATAAAATTTGTAACGGCATAAAATGGAAGAAAAAATATTTATAATTACCACAGCACTCATAAATTATCGTTATTTTTTCAGAGGTAAGTTCCTATTATATGTACTTTTATATATATATATATATATATATATATATATATATATATATATATATATATATATATAGTTTAGTGCAAATAATTTATCACTTTAGAAAAGAAAAAAGAAATAAAAAACCTGCACAATAAAAATAAAGAGATAGAAAACCAACCAATCACAAATGGTACCGCATGCATAAAACGTCAAATTGCACCAGGTTTCTTATAAATAGGAAAGGAGACTGGAACTCAATAGCAGACAAAAAAACCAGCCCCGATGAGTAAAGACTCCAATAACGATGTCCTCACGAAATCTAAAAGTCGGCATGAATCTGCTCTGCTAAAATGACAAATTCTTTGCACTAAAACTATCGACGCTCTATCTCTACCGGAATATCGAGCACTTTGTGATAAAAGATATATATATATATATATATATATATATATATATATATATACTGTTCTCATTGAGTTTATGTATCTTATTTTCTATTAAAGGGGAATTTACACTACTGACTAAAAAGGATATTTCATTACTATTGCCTTTTACAACTATTTAGTTGAGTAAACCGGGATTTTCCAGATTAACTCAAATTAAGACGAAAGACAGAAACAGGACCAACACTACACCTGATATGCATGTAGCATCGTCTTCTTGTGTTTCTAAATGGAATCAGTTTCTTATGAACAAAAAGACACATCCATGTCGTTAATTTACGTTTTATCCAAATATTATTTAATTTATCTTTCTGTCAGAGTTCTTTTTTTTACATTTGTTTTTTTCTGAAAGTAATAATCTTATATTAATACAATTAGATAATTCAAATAGATATATGCAATTCCAACATGTGCAGATTATAAGAAATATTCGTATATACTGTCGATGATAAATAAATGAATCTAGGCAAAAGAGTTTGTTTTTTATTTATTATATGTAGGTACAATGAGTCGCAATGATGGTTTTCTGTGGATCATTAAAAAAAACACTGCTCTAAAGGACAGGATATGAGTTTAAGCATAACAGTTTGACAGAATAGATGGCGCTGCCGTCGCAGAAGAGAAGAGAATCCGATAAGGAAAGAGAATAACTTCCAAGGTTAACGAATTTCCGATCATAAAATCCTATTATTTATTTATTTCTGGTCAAAGAATATAGGCATTAGAAACTTTTGTGAAGAAGACGTTGAGATGAAATATTGCCCCGTTGTAGATTGAGCGAATTATCTCAGTCATCATTGATCAGAAGCCCCGGAATTATTGTGGAGATAGATGAGAGCTTCTTCTATCGTCGAAAAAATCATTTTAGACGCCGACTGCTAAACCAGTGGGTATTTGGGGGTAGGGGCATATGTCGTAAAACACAAGATTTCCATGCACTGTGTGCCAGATAGAAAAGCTGTCTCATTAGTGGACAAAATCTAAAGCTGCATTTTACATGGGACTAAGATTATGCCGGATTGTTGTAAAGGATATGTATCTTTTTTAATTATATTCATTTGATGATGAATCACAGCATGAGTGTCGCTGAGTCAGAAACATCGGCTTACCCACAAAAAGTACCTCACAAAACGCCAAAATAAAAAATAAGTCCATATTTGAGACTCATTGCAGCTTGATAGACTCATATTTGTTCCTTTGGAGACGTAAAGAAAGAAATCTAAATGAATGCATTTTGAACAAATTTTAAAG
Organism: Ascarosepion bandense; assembly: GCA_037127315.1. Taxonomy (NCBI): domain Eukaryota; kingdom Metazoa; phylum Mollusca; class Cephalopoda; order Sepiida; family Sepiidae; genus Ascarosepion; species Ascarosepion bandense. Next base: position 3,302,771 of record JBBBDQ010000385.1, on the reverse strand, counting down.
AAAATATCTGAACTGTGAGTGTCTTTTACTAAATATAAGTTTTTTAAATTATTTTGGAATGAATTAACAATAAGTAACGCTAGTCTTATTTGCAAACATTCAAAACTTATTTGTTGTTCAGAGATGCTATCTATGATAGCAATATCTTTCGTCGAGCAGTAATAATTCACTTCGAAGAACATTATTTACGAAACATGATAAAATCTATCTCATGATAGGTTACTTTGATATTTTTTATTAATTTCTTTTCTAATTATAAATTTGAAATCGTGAAACAAATAACATTTCATCCACTGTGTGTCAGCTAGAACATACTTCATATTACTGGACACAATCCGAAGCTGTATTTTAACTGGGACTACAATTATTTCGGATTGTTGGAAAATACAAGAATCTTTGAAAGATGATTTCAGTTATATTCATCTGACTGTAAATCACAGTACAATTTTGTTGACCCAGAAGCATCATCCCACACGCAAACAATCGATCGTACTTAATGGAACACCTAAATGAAGAATAAGTCTATATCCAGATCTTAACACAGCATGATAGACTCTTTTATTAAAATAAATGAATAAATAAATAAGTATGGATGCATTTTTTGATAAATTTTAGAGGACATTTCTGAATTTTGCTGTGAATTTTAGTAAATATTTTGGTTGTTGGGGTGAATTAACAGAAAAGATCCAAATGCTCTTCAAAAATTAATAATAAAATTTATTCACCTAATAAAACCAACGATTGTTACAATCTGTTTATATTTCTCTATGTCAATTTTCGAACAAATATAACCAGCCAGACTTAAAAATTCAGATAACTTCCAACATTATACTACGGTTGTGTGCGCACGTGCAATCTTGCGAGTGTTGATCGCAGATCTTTTTTACCGCTTTTCATTCAGCTAAAGTCGATTTCTCTGTTTCTTTTCCATCGATTACACAGTAGAATTTTTTATTTGGAAAAATACTTTAGTTTTTTGTAGAGTGGTGTTTCATTTGAAGATAACTTTGTTTTCTGATCTTTTAACTCCACCCCCACCAACTTATTGTTGACCAAGTCTCGTATTGTTTAAGCCTACGAATAATCCGATTAAGAAAATAATGATTCGTTCATGTTGATCAAACTATTGTAAATCGTTGTACACAGCATATGATTGGCAAGTATCAACTCGTAGTGAGAAGACCAAAATCCTCTGTGAATTTCTTCCCAGTCTGTTTAAGTTGATCTCAGAAAGTGAAAGTGAAAGTGAAAGTCAAATAAAAGTGAAAAGAAATTCTGGTTCAATAACATCTATTTAAACCAAAATGGGATACTTTAAGATTCTGGATAATTTTGAATGTCTCTCATATCAAAACTATGGTATTTCGAAATACTCTTTTTTAATCAATAATGACCCCATGCGCCAATAGTGCGCATGGGGTTACAGTGAGAGAAAAGACTGGGTACAGGGGATAACCGAAAGGGAAAGAGATGGACGATATTCAAGAAATTAGAAGATGGCGATTGGCATTGCATTAAAAGTTTTGAAAATTGTAATTAAACAGAAAAACAAGTAAACGTGGGAGTTGCGAAAATATAAATTATTGGAGTGGAATTAGCGGTTACTTTTTACGATTTCAGTGGCAAATGGGTATTATTACTAAGCTTGACTCCCGTAAATCAAGTGAATGTGATGGAATTACAGTTATCGTTCGTATGAAATGTGCCCCTAAACTCTCTCCTGTCCTCTCCAAACTCTGTAACTACTGCATTGCTTGTTTAAAGTTATCCTCTGTAGTTCCTGTTTCTAAAACTTTGGAGAGCCATCCGATCTTTCTAACTATGGAGAAATGTCGGTTACATTTAACGATCTCAACAGTAAAATGCCAATCTAATAGCACGTTTAAATTCATATGGTCGGGGTACCCTTGAGAAAGTTCGTCAGAGCAGTTACCATGAAAATATTTGTAGAAAAGAGAGAGGGAAGCCATGTCACATCAGTAAGAAGGTGACTGAAGTCGAGATGCTAATTTATTTATGCTATTTTTCAACACGAACATTTTTTCCTATTTCATTAATTAAAAAATATATAAACGTCTATCGAGGTAACTTCTTGATATTATCGACCTGGATAGAATATTCCAGAGTGCTGCACTACTGGGAATTGCCTGATAACTCTACCATGATTTGATCTGATCCCCCTGAGTGAAAATGGTTAGAGGTAACCGTTCGAATACCATCGAGAGTAGCGCTAGCACATTCAGTGATTGATCACGCCAGATTATATGCTCTCTCCTCGAAATCGTAACCTTGGTCTGCTAAGTATTGTTGCATAATAAACATCAAATTTATAGGATGTACATTATTCTGACTATTGTCTTCATCTTTATTGCTATTTGTACGATGTTTTGGCCGTTCTCCGCTCCGGCTATTTTCAGGTGCTAGGAATTTCGAACCGAACCTTTTATTGCAAATACTGGTGTGTATCATCCTCATTCCTTGCGTAAGTCTCGATTGGAAGTCATGAGGTATCTCCCTCTAACCCGATAGTTACTTGTTCACCACTGGTCTGGCCTGATAATGAATTCACAAATCTAAGGGTGAAGCCAGGAACTAACCAAAGTCTATATCCAATGGATCATGTGTCCTTAAGGACAAGAACAACTAAGTTTTTAGGACTTATAAACTAGTAACCCTTTTTTACCAGAGTTCATATTGCAATTTTTGATGTTAATGATTTTCTCTAGTATTTTTTATGATAATGGTTTTCTCTAGTATTTTTTACCAGAGCTCATATTGCAATCTTTGACACTAATGATTTTCTCTGGCACTAATCCAGTCATTCCTCTCTAACCGCACAATGAAGGTGGTATTAAACGGACATGCCTCCCAGAACTACCATACAAACGCAGGTGTCCCCCAAGGCTCCATCTTAGGTCCTACACTCTTCCTGATATACATTAATGATCTCCCTGATTCCATAAGAGCCCAAGTAGGTTTGTACGCCGATGAAACCACAGTTTACTCTCGCCTCCTACAAAAATCTGGTGTAGGCGTCAAAGCTAACCTCGCAGCCGAGATTGAAAAAGACCTCCAATCCATATTGGACTGGCGTAAGAAATGGCTAGTAAATTTTAATGCTTCTAAAACGAAGCTACTCTCAATTAACCATCATCGACAATCTCACCTACCTCCCATTAGCATAGACCAGGCTTGCCTCCCAGAGAGTAAAACACTACGCCTCCTTGGTCTCACACTTTCAGCGGACCTCAAATGGAATGACTATATCGAATCCATTGCTAAATCCGCTGCTATGAAAGTCGGTTCTCTGTGTAGGGCCCGGAAGTTTTTTCCGTCTAAATCTATCCTGCGCATATATAAATCTACCATCCGCCCGTGCATTGAATACTGATGCCATATCTGGTCGGGTGCCCCTGCTATTCTCCTCGGGCTTCTCGATAAGGTTCAGAGGAGGGTCTGTAATGTGATAGATACCGACTTGGCAGACCGCCTGCAGTCTCTCTCCCACCGGTGCGACGTGGCTTCCCTGTGTCTCTTCTATAAATACTTTCACGGCTTCTGCTCCGATGAACTTAGATCACTGGTGCCCCCTAAATACGAATTTACACGAGATACTAGATTAGCAACTAGATCCCACCCTTTTAGAGTGAAATCGATAAAATGCAACTGCAACTTCTACTCCAACAGTTTCTTTCCTCGCACTTCACGACTGTGGAATCCCCTTCCTCACGATTGCTTCCCCGACGGCTATAATCTCCAGGAGTTTAAATGTAAGGTCAATAGACACCTCCTAACACACTAACCTGCTCCCATTCTATCAAACACTCTTCCCATCTGCCCAACCCTCATCCTCGGTATCCTTACTCATCTGTCACCTTCTTCCTGACATTCCCTATGTCTAACCACTCCTTCTCTTTACCTTCCCCTATGTAGCCCCATGCGCAATCGTGGCAGTGGAATGCCTTGCTTGGGGTGAAATGATTAAAAAAAAACTCCGTGTTACTGGTTCTCATATTGTGTTCATCTATATGCTTGGTCGGCTTAAGAGATTTTTTAAGCCTAGCATATGTGTTTAAGTTTACGTAGTTTCCAGTGGCGTTCTCTATTTATTATTTCAACTTCATCCTATAAGGTGCAGTGATCCCCTTTCTCCCTCCATATGTGGTCAGCTGCACCTGATTTTTCTATCTCCTCTTGTGTTACGGCCTTGCGATGTTCTTGTAGCCTTACCCTAAAGGGGCGGCCTGTCTATATTTCTTTCCGCAACCACATGAAATGGCGTACACAGAGTCCTTAGTCATGTCTTCCTCTGTTGGGGGTCTTACTGAGGAGAGGTACCTGCGAAGTGTAGAATCACTTCTGAAGATCGTCCTGATTTTATATGGACCACAGATCCTTTGTATTTTATCCGATAACACCGATAACCCCTTCACATAGGGTAGAAAGACTGAAGTCGTTTTCTGAGATTTGTTATCCTCATGCACCCTCCCTTCCGTGTATGTTGGGGTTATTGTCATGTACCCTGGATAATTGTTCGTTGTAGGGTACTACTTATACTGACCATTTCCTGTTCGTATGACTCTGAATCGCTGCTTATGACTTGCTTGATGCTGAAGGCAGCGGACGATCCCTTTCTTTACATTGCATGGATGGTGGGAGTTGAAGTTGAGGCATTGTCTGGTAAATGTTGACTTGACTAAGACCCATTTGGAAAAGAACCTTGAACCAAACATATGAGGTAAAGTAAAGAAGAGCAAGTGCTGCAACGAGAGTGCATTTTATGCCAGAAAAGGAAACTGATTGTTTGGAATATCATGAATTGAATTTGTGTATATATATATATATATATATATATATATATATATATATATATATATATGAATGATGCAGAAAGTTTGGCTTAAGCATTTAATATGAACGACTAAGCTCGGGTTGCCTTGGATATCTTGAAAGTATTTGATAGGATTTGGCATGTCCCCTTTTTTAAAAAGCTACAGGGCTACGATATAACTGGATGACTGTTCGATTTAACCCAATCCTTCATGTCAAATTAAAAATAAAATGATCGTCGTTCTAAATAGGCATAATTCCAAATTTGTTCATGTGAACGCGGGTGTCCCTCAAGGCTCTATTCTCGGTCCTACGCTCTTCCTGATATTTGTCAATGACCTTCCTGATCGAATCTGTTCCCAACTTGGCATCTATGCAAATGACATCACCATCTACTCCCGTCTCTGTATGAAATCTGCTAGGACTGACAAAGTACATCCCTTTTCTGCTCTCGGAAAAAGATCTCCAATGTAATTGTTTGGTGTAAGAAATGGCTCGTAAATTTTAATGCTTCGAAGACGAAACTACTGTCCTTTAAACACCATAGAAAAGCTTTTTACCTTCCATTAATATGGATCACTCTAGACATTCAGAAAAGAATATACTGCAACTCCTTGGTCTCACTCTCTCAACCGAACTCGAATAGAATGTATCAATAGCTATATCTATTGCTAAGAAGATTGGGTCGTTGTGCCAAGCCAGGATGTTTTTCTCGTCATTTTGCACATTTACAAATCTATCATTCTTCTATATATTGAATACTTTTACCATATCTGATCAGCTGCTTCTGCTGTTCATCTCGGGGGTCTTGAGAAAATGCAGATAAGGATCTGCAATATAATTGTTTAAGATTTGGTTGCTCGCCTTCAGTCTTTCTCGCTGAGGGAATGTGGTTTTACACTGTTTTTTCTACAAGTATTTTCACGGTTTCCGCTCTGAGGAGTTTCATTCGCTGCTACCCCGTCCTCATGAATTTACCCGTTACTAGATTGGCTAGTAGGCCACACCATTGTACTGTCAAAAATTATATATATATATATATATATATATATATATATATATATATATATATCGACTGCTGTCAAAATATTTGAGAGGCTTATATACAAATAAATGCACAAAAAGAGGATATATATATATATATATATATATATATATATATATACAGAGAGAGAGAGAGAGAGCGAGAGAAAGAGAGTGATAGAGAGAGAGAAAAGAATATTTTTCTTCATTAATTGACGGCATGAGTAAAAAAATAAGGCGGGGTTAAAGAGCCAACCCGTGACAAGAGCTTCTATAACGTAAAGTTTAATAAATGTTAATAAAGAGAATGAATTGAGCCGACGCTGACTTGCTCCTCTATCTTTCTTCATGTCCGTGATATAATGAAAAAAAAAAATATATATATATATATATATATATATATATATATATATATATATTGCGGGAAGACGTATGAAAAGTAAAAAGTATTATGCACTATACATCTTTTCCTAAAAATTATAATATATATATATATATGATAAAATATAACTATAGGGTGTGCCATATTTATTGGTTAAACTACTCAATGTTAAAGCTAGAGCTTATGCAAATATAAAAGTAGACATTGAAGTTATCACCCAAAGGCAACAGTCTGTTTTATGATAAACACTGTCCTAACGATTGCGTTACAAACTGTCACCTCTTGGTGTTGACTTCACTGTCAATTATATATATATATATATATATATATATATATATATAATTGACAGTGAAGTCATATATAAAATATATGTCATGACTTCAGGAATGTGTTCCTTATACTTATATCTAAACATTGAATGATTTATGTCTGGGAACGCTTGGTTTCCGAGTTATAGGCTTTTCAAATATGTGCACAGTTTACACATGATGGAATAGTCAACTTCCATAATTAGCATGTACAGGCAAAGGAAAATCCACATTCAATTATTCTATCACGTCACCAACAGCGGTTCTCAGTCAACATCTGTACTGGTTTTGTTTATGATAGTTTAGTAGGACTTCATGTAATTCCGAATAGTGTTACATGTGAGGCTTGCAAGTGCTTCCAGGAAAAAAAAACCCTGATTTCCTGGACGATGTTCAACTTATCACTTTTCGACAACAGTACTTCATGCATGACGGTACCCCCGCACACTTCAGTGATGCAGGTCGTAGGTACCTAGTTCAAAGGTTTACGGGTCAGTGGATAGAAAAAGTCAACCAATTTTATGTCCTCCACAAAAAGGCATCAAATTGTTAGAGAAGTGTTGGAATCAGTGTATTACTCTAGAAGGAGACCATGTTAATGAATAAACTCGAATTTTGCCTAAAAGTTGTTTTATTAGTTAGGCCCGAGATTTAATGAGTAAACGACAATATAACGGTCCTCGGAATAAAAAGTGTCTAAGTGGAAATTCATCTGAACTATTAAAATATAAAGAAAATATAGTCGTCGGCTCAATGTACGTGGCATGCTGGGTACTTGCTGTGAAGGTCTGGTTGACCGTGTAACACTGGGTACTTTACTTTCAGTTTATATTCATCCTCTAAGTTAGCTTGGTTAGTTGTTTTGGTGAGCGGCATATCAATCTCTATAGGTTATTTAAAAACGAAATCTAAATATTTTGTACGCAGTTTTATTTTATTTTCTGGAAATTTTACTATTTAGACCACACCTGGAACGGGAAATTTTACTATTTACACCACACCTGGAACGAAAAGAGGTGGATTCATATTTGGCGCGAAAATGAATAATAAATTCAACGGGAACTAGAACTCGGCTCTCCGATTAACAATTCCGAGCCATTATCCATTACACCACCTACAGATCCAAGCTTACAGCAACCGGTATTTCTATCTAAGATCGGTTCGACTAAGTTACATTTTAGCTTTGCTTTTACTTGAATATTAACATAGGATCAACCGTATTACAATTCACGACACAGAGAAGCACGAGATTCTTATTTCCTTAGCTTAATTATAGTTATCCTCGGAAAAGCTTCTTAGTCTGGCTAGATAAAATATTCAGTAAAATGAAAGAGAGAATATCACTGATTGCAACATTTGTTATCAGGTGGTTCAAGCTAAAAGCATTTCGAACTTAGGATAATTTCGTCGTCTCGAGAAAAGCAACTGTAAAGAATACGAAACAATTAGTAAAACCCAAATTTTACTGATGCAGTTCAATAAAGATATCAAACAGAGAGAATCTAAATCTAAATTTAACCAACGTTATAACAAACGGTTCAAAAGATTGAACGAAAATCCATTCATGAAAACAGTTATGCCTAAAGAAAACGATGTTTCTTTAAACAATAACAAAAAGGTTTTCAACAAGACTAACGCAAAAAATATGTAATTCAAATTTTAAACGCAATAGATGGTTGAGTTTAAAAAAACAATACAAGCAAGATAGATAAATGCATAAAACCGCTTTGCCGAGTAGGGTGTTATAATGATTGTGGAATGATAGTCCCATATGAACAATTCCACTCTCAATGAGACTTCAAATTTGTTGTGGATTCTTGTATAGAAAACCACACAATATAATAATAACACAAAACAGGTATGAGAGAAAAAATGTAAATATATTGAACAAAAGATATACAACCGGTACACGGTTAGTAGATTCAGGAATACTTGTTAGTAGGAGTCAAATATATACAAAGAAGTAAGTCCGAGTAATAGGTCTATATTCTTGCTGACTAACGAGCCGTGGTTCAACTGCTCTGACAAGCACTACAACTCCAACAACAACCTAACACCCTACAGACACCAGTTCTCTGTAGGCAGTATTATAAGTACACCGCAGCCGAGTCAATTGAGCGTGTAAAAAGTAGCGGCCCCCAACACCCCCTCCATAGCTTCTTTTTTTTGAAGGAGCTAGCATTTTTTTTTTTGACTGAGACTTAATATTCTTAACGGTTTCCAAAGTATTTTTCCATCGCGCCAAACATTTTAAAAATGACTAGCTTGGCTGTTCATTCTTTCTTTGGTTTATGTGTGTCACTAGTTTAAGTCTATATTCTTGCTGACCAACGAGCAGTGATTCAACCGCTTTGACAAGCACTACAACTCTGATAACAACTTTCTAACACACCATATTTATTCGTAATGAAATACAGAATTGTGGCACAAGGCGGAATGATGGGGGTAAAACTCAGGATGGTTATCAGGAATCTATCCTATACCTAGCTAAACACTGTCACGACCCAATCATTCATTACAATTAGAGCATTCACCACAAGAACCCATCCATCACCTCCCACTCCTTCATGCACCACAATACCACATATTTACAATGGCTACATAAAAAAGGGAAAAATGACATGCAAATCCATTTATATACAATGATATAGTATATTTAAAACATTTAATGAACAATGAAATGATCAGAGGGGGATGAACAAAATAAAATGCAACATAATTTTTAAACTAAAATAAAATAAAAATGTTAGTAAGACTCGTCCATCCCAGAAAAAGAGTGGCAGCTGTATTCCGCCAAACAGCAAAATCAAGAAGCGCACTCGCTAAAGGAGTGGGAGGTGTAAATTAATTAATGGAATGGGAAAATCAAAAGCTGACCCAGCCGAGATAAAAGAAAGCCAAAACAAACTGGAGAGGTTGCGAATCTCGACTTGGATCATAACAAAAGAGAGAGCTGGGTACAGGCTAGGAACACATGTGTTCATATTAACTAGGTACACAAAAATGAACTACTTTAACCAGGGGAGGGTTCCAAAGGAATCCATCCCGATGTAACCAGCATATCTAAAACAGAAAATCAAGACTAGCCCCGTTCACGCGGACCAGACTTGTCGTATTTACCCACCTTTTGCTGAAGGTTGTCAAAGTCAGACGTTTCCAACGAGTTCTAATCTTCATTTTGAGCTGGTGCTCAAATAACTGGTGCTGGTCTCGGAAGACTTCTTCCTTTTGCGTCGTCCAAATCACCATTCTAGCCGTGGCTAGCAGCGGCAGAAACACAGTATGCTTCATCCCAGAGTACGGGGGCGACACATTATCACAAGCGAATGCACGATCAATGAGCATAAGTTTCTCACGGCGCGATACGAGCAATCAACTCGTCGACCGATGCCATAGAGGGCGAACCCGCGAACAATAGTAGAAGGCGTGCAAAGCCGTTTCTTCTAAACTAAGGTTGCAGCGTTCACAATCTGGCAAATCCGTCAGGCCCCATATGAAGGCCTTGTCATTGAAAGACAACCAATTCCGAACAAATCGCCAGGTGAGCGAAAACTCAGAGTTGTGGAGGTAATTGACACCTGGTGCCGAAGACCAGAACGAGTGAAACACATCCTCCGACAAGTGGAGTACATCCCGTAGTGAATCCTTGGCGACACCCTCCAAGTAATCCATGATAGAAGACTCTCCTACGCTGTGAAAGGTCACTAGACCGTGGAATGGTCCGCAAGACCGCCAGACATTCGAACAGAAAACTCAATCGCCCTCGAGGCTTACGGCAACGCCTCGAGATGGGGGGGTGATAGTAAGACTAGGGAACATGTCCCTCACTATCCTCGCCAGCAATGAATCTTTCAAAATCGCACGACTGAGAAAAAACATACTTGACGCAACTTTGTGGCCCATCAGGCATTCCCAGACCCCCATGACACGGACGTTGGTAACAGACACATTTGTCGACATAATGTTTGCGTCCTCTCCACAGAAGGGAGAATAGCAAACGTTCGATCGCTTTCCTACACCATTTACAAAGTAGAAGTACTAACAACCGGTAAAGGCTAAGCAAATAGGAAAGACGTATGTAACACACACTTCAGCCAAACCCTTTAAGGACAACCTCCTTCGACAGCAAATTTTGACCGACGCGCAGACTTTTGCCAGTACTTCTGACCAATTTTTCATTAACTGGAGGTCGGGCCCAAACCACACTCCAAGAATGTGGACTAGCTGTCCGACCAGTCGAAGGGCATCGGGAGAGTAACACCCTTCCAGGCACCTAACCACAAGCCAAACGAATTGTTGCATTTAATCTTGGCCCCTGTGACCTGTTCGTACCGTTCAAGCGCCTTCTGTACCACCTCGATGTCACTCCGGGAGGACACGAAAGTAGTGACGTCATCGGCGTACACGGAAACCCTGGTTCGAGCCCCACCAAGGACAGAGATTCCACGTAGGGCCGGACTGCATGTCCTGTCCCTTAGCGGGCAAAGTATGTGCTTCAACGCCAAAGCATAAAGTAGGGGCGACATTGGACAACCCTGTCGGACTGACCTAGACAGCGCCAGAAAGCCCGACAACTTTCCGTTCACCTGTACCACATCCGTGAAGGATTGATACAGGAGGCTAATCCAGCGGCGGAAGTTGGTTTTGGAATCCTGCAAGACAGCCGCCAGGTAACGATGGTCAACTCTATCAAATGCCTTGGTCTAATTCAAATTGATCAACGCGGCTTCTTTGTCGTTTTTTATCCACTCTATGATCGTGCGTATCAGATGCAGGTTGCTCTGAAATGTTCGGCCCTTCACAGCACATCTGTTCAGCTCCCAACAGAGACTTGGCAACTAGTTGAAAACGATCTGACAAGATCTTGGCCAAAATCTTTAACTCTGTGTTTAGCATCTTCCCAACATCCTTCTAACACCTTCCCAACATCCTTGCCTTTTCTCAACAGCGTGATCACAGCCCTGGTGAACCGGTTGGGGTTGGCCCCTGGCGGAACCAATTGTTGAACACGACAGTCAAAATCGGGACAAAAATGTGCGACAGACTCAAGTACAATTCAGATGGCAAACCATCGAGACCCGGTGATTTGCCTCTGCCGACCTTCTTCAAAGCGGCGTAGACTTCGCCCTCCGTAATCGCTCCCTCGCAGTTAGCAAAATCCGGGGGAGTCAGCCAAATAGTTGCAAATCTCCTCATCACGAAAACCAGGCTCCTTGGTGAACAGGATCTCGAAATGCCACTGAATCTGGTATCAATACAAACGAAACACGTAGCCAATAGCGACAAAAATCTCTCTTTTGATGATTTCGACTGACAAAGTAACGGTCTGAGAGGCAAAAAACCACTCAAAAGTGCAACTTTCTAACACACCACAGACACCCTTTCTCTGTAGGCAGAATTACAAGTACACCTTGGACGAGGCCATTGAGTGTGTAAAAAGGGATGATCCCCAATAATATTTTGAATATGCTTACTTCAGGTCTCGAGTACAACACTTGTTTTCAGCATTCTAAAGATGCGAAAACATGTTCAGGTTATTCTATGGTTCTAATAAGTATATAACTCCTTGATGATGCCAATAAGTTTCTGTCTCTTTGTAATTTTTTCAATAAGTATCAGTTTCCTTGATAATTGCAATAAATATTTATTCCTTAACGGTTCCAATAAGTATTTGTCTCTTTCAGGGTTTCAATAAATATGTCTCCTTGATTCTATTAATTATATGTCGTCTTCATAGGTTCAGTAAGTATTTGTCTCCAACATGGTTTCAATAGATATCTATCTCTTTGATGATTGCAATAATTATTTGTCCCCTTCATGATTCCAATAAGAACATGTCTTTTATGGTTCTAATAAGTATTTGGCACCTTGATATTTCCAATAAGTATATATTGATTTCTAGAATTTCTAGATTATTTCTAAAAGTATTATTTCCCTTAACGATTGGAATTTGATGCTTCTAATAAGTATTTGTCGCCTTCATGGTTTTAATAAATATCTATCTTCTTGATAACTCTGATAATTATTTGTCTTCTTGATGATTCCAGTAAGAATCTGTCTGCTTTATGATTCTAATAATTATATCTCGGCTTCATGGCTCTAGTTAATGTTGACTTCTTCATGGTTCCAATAAATAAGTGTCTCCTTTATGATGTCAATAAATATATGCTTTCTTTATAGTTATGATAAGTATATGCTTTCTTCATGATTTAAATAAGTGTCAGCCATCTTTATGATTATTTTATGCTTCTGTAAAAGTCAACCCCTAAACATACTTACCGGTAAATCTAAACTTATTTATAAATGGAACTTTGTCTGTGTGTGTGTGTGTGTGTGTGTGTGTTTCCGTTACCTATAAACTCCGAAACGGCTGAACCGATTTTCTTGAAAATTTACACAGTTGTACTGTAAGCGTCTGCAAGTGTTCTTATCTAGATTTTGCGTCGAGGTACCCCTGATAAATATCGAAAATCGATAATTGAAAAATCGGGTTATAGAAGGAGTGGTCCGCTTTTAATAAAATTTGATACACTCATACACGACATAAGAAACGATATTCCGAAGTTTCCGGGTTGCAGTTCTTACAATAGTGCAGGAAATCAATAATATATATATATATATATATATATATATATATATATATAAAAGGCAAGATGTCTGTGTGTGTGTCTGTTTATCTGCCTGTATGTCTGCATTTTTTCAGCCGTTTTATTTTAGCTTTTCTTTCGGGTTTGGCTCTAAGTAGGTATAATTGTAGTTCTTAGTCTCAGCCATGATACCATTTACTCAGAGGACTTATTTAGCTTTCAAATTTCAGTTTACGATGAAAACAATTTATTTGATATCGATACCAGGAAATCAAAATTTGACTTACATCCATTCATTCTTCTTTCAGTCTACGTTTTCGCTTTAACTGGAAACAACTATTGCTTTTTAGTCTTTCGTGCCAACGTCCAAAGAGTCTAAGCATGTATTAGTTTTAAAGCTTTCATTACACCCGAGCAACGCCAGGCTGTACTGCTAGTATACAATAGTACATCAGTGCGATACACGATTTACTGACCATGTTTCTTTCGAGTCATGATTGACTATGAAGAAGATTTTCCCGCATTATGTTGCCAATTCTTTCTGTGGTAGCCTGCCAATATAACCCAGTCTCTCCTGCCATTTCTGAGAGGAAATATGTCTGATTCCTGACTTTCCCGAGCGTGATATGTGCGTAAGTGAATACAGCGATATACGGTAACCTGTGCAAAACTACATAAAATCTCACCACTTACCTGTTTATTGAGACTCTAACCGTAATATTATTCTATATACGCTGTATGTTTAATGTACCTAGTTTTAAGTTTAATTATAGAATGATTCTTTACCACAAAATTAGTAAAAAAAGTATTTTCTTTTTTTCAAAATCAATTTGATCCATGGCTTCAACTGACATGTGAAAACTATTGTGTATGCAACCAAACCTAGTTCATTAGAAGATTTAAAAGCTCAAAATAACTAATGTGATTTCAGGCATTAATGTAAATTAGTTGGCAAATTCTTTCCGTGAACTGCGAAATCGTATTACCCTTTGTATTGCTAATGATGGAGGGCATGTGGAAACTTAATAAAATTTAAATAAAACCTTAAAAAATATAGATTTACATCTTTCTAATCCATTTCAGAAATTACTTCTACTGCAAATACAAATAAAGTTATAAATTTTTTAAAGTGCACACGGACTTTTATGTACACCATGTAAAATAAATATTTATTCATGGACCCAAGAAGGAAGTTTTACAAGTGAGAAGGGCGAGTAAATAAACTGTAAGCATTGGAATTACTGTTACAGTTGCACTGTGAAATGATGGGTCTTGCTGGCAGTCTAATACAGCACTTAAATTCATAACGTTTAGGTACCATAGCGAAGAGTTTATACGAACAATTATCATGAACATATTTATGGAAACGTCACATGGGAGCTATGTTACAACTGTGAGAATTGACTAAAACTGAGATTCCAGGTCTGAACAAATAATATTGATGACTGTTCTCGAAATTTTATCAAGAATCTCAATTTGCAGCCTGAAGAGCGGACTAGATGCGGCAACAATATTCAAACCATCGACGAAAGATAGACTTAAAAACATGTAAAATTCAGGGTCGAAAAATTATCCAGGAAACCACCTTTTCTAGCAGCAGACCGAGCAATGGATTTAATATCATCTTTTCATTTCATGTTAGTCGAGAATCTCAGGCTGAAAAGTCGCGAAGAATCGTTCTCATAGAAGTTAGTATCGGCTATACTGATGGGGGACTGGAAGGTGTCGTTCAGTTAATTAATGGAGAGAAGTTTCGTTTTAGAGTGATTAAATCTAAGAAGCTATTTCTTGCCTAAGTTAACTTTGGACTGTAGTTTATCATTGAGGTCAGTTGTCAACTTGGCTTCATCGTAGTGATTAGATTTACTTCCGAGACACGATTAAATGGTTGTCGTCAGAAGAGATATCAAGTTGAAATATTATATATATTAGTATATATTTCATTACTATTAGACCTAAAAACCTGCGTAAACATCTCCTGTCTTTCACGATACAAGTAATTCTTGACGATTATTATGACAACATTTACACTCAGACTAACGGTGTATCTATGTCCATGCATCTTAGTCTCGCTTCAATTAACTACTACATGACCTTGTAGAAAATTTTTCTTAATTTCGGTAAGCCACCCCCATATATATACATATACAGGACAGGCTAAATTTTCATATTAATGATAAACGTTGAAGATTACTTTGAGAATATTAGAATTTCTTTTCCGGACCTTCTAGTAGATGCTAACAAGTCCTGGGCATGACAATTAACTATATCTGGCAGCAAAATCTCTGATCAGAAGTTTATACGTTTTAGGAGTGTAGAACCATCTCTTAGTTGCTACTGTTTTCTGGTCCAGTCTGATCCTGGGTGGTAGTACCTGTTAGGGTCTAAACTATGAGCAAATAGTGAATCCCCCCAAACAAAAGCAAAACACTATGAAAGTATAAAAATACATCAGTTAGTTAAATGCCATACGTAATACACGATTGGGCGATCATGTCTCGAAAGAGACATGACTGACTGGGCAAAAATTATCCCGCAGTAGGTTGTCATAACTTTCTACAATAGACTGGTTGCCAGCAAAGGCTATAGAACCTAATCTGTCCTGATATTTAACCCATAACTGGAGGGAAGAGACGGATTAATACCTTTCTCAAGGGTATTTGTGAGTATGTGAATGCAAAGAATTCAACTGAAATTCGAACTCGGCACTTATACCAAAATTACCAACAATAAAATTTTAAAGGAAAATGAACAATAAGTAAGTACTGTCGTTTAAAGCTTATAGTTGCATTCAAAATCTCTTTAGTTAAAGCAATAAATAATGTTTCAAATATTTAGATTTCAGCATTAAATAACCCATAAATATGTACTTATCCTTTATGTAACAGTTAAAGTGCTACCGAATAGCTTAGATTTATCATTTATTAACAAAGATTAAAAAATTTTCATGTGATTATTAGCAATAACTGAGAACTTCAACAATTTACCCGATGTAAAAGTGATGTAGATTAAATGTCATTTAGGAGAATGTATCTCCAATAATAATAAGAAGAATAAATATCATTAACTACATTGACCACACATGTACCACACTTTCTCGGAAATTTACTTGTCACCTGCTGAACTTGTCTACATTTGTGTTCATAATACTCATTAGACGACAATTCTACTCCTGCAGCTTCTTCTCTCGCACTTCCCGCCTTTGGAACTCGCTCCCGTATTCTTGCTTTCCTGACGGCTACAACCTCCAGAAATTTAAATGCAAAGTCAATACTCATCTACTAACGACTGGACTCTAGCTCTCTCTTCTCCCCTGTATAACCTTCCCTTTCTCTCCACCTATGTATCTGTCATCGCACCTGCTTTCTCAGCTTTCTGTTGTTCTTTCCTAACTAGTTTGTACTCCTCACTCTTTTCTGATTAATATTTTTACATTTATGTAACCCCCTGCACATCAGTGGCGTTTCCGCCTTGCTCGGGGTGAAATGATTAAAAAAAAAAAAAAAGAAAAAAAAGCTCACAAGCAATCAAAATACTACCATTAATTTAAAAGAGATTTCTGTAGAAAATGCCAAAATATTATACAGTACTCACTCCGAAAAGATCACATTAAATAAAAGAAACGGGATTAAGAAGTATGGATCATTTTTTTCATGTATTTACACAGCGCTTCTCGTCTATTTAGATCATAATTTTTCAGATTATATATACGAAATAAATGAAGTGCGAAGATAATATTGAATCAATTGAATGTTCTGCTGTAAAGAAATTTGGTTCACTATGTTTTGCAAGACTATTATTCTCACACAAAACTATCTTAGAAATTTATATTCACCATGTATTTATTAATGCTATAACGGTTTGAAGCTCCTGGTATGTATTTAGAGATTCTTACTAAACCCAAAGAAGAATCCGCAATGAATATAGGTCTTGCATTGGCATCTCGGCTTCAGTTACTTTTCCATCACCGTAACGTAGCTTCTTCTTGTAATTTTATAAATTCTTCAAATAGTCCTTTTCTGGATGAACTTTCCTCATTAATGACTTTACGAATTTAAGCAGAGTGCTACGCACATCTCTAGAGTACGAGTGATATGCGTTGTGGTGCAGTGAATATCGACTCGAAACGGATAAATCGGAGAGCCGAGTTCAAATTCTAGTTGAATTTGTTGCATTCACTTATACGTAATTACCCTTGGGAAAACTATTACTCAGTTACTTTTCCCTCCAGCTATGGCCTAAATGTCTTAACAGATTGGTTTCTGCCCAGTCAGTCTTTCCTGTTCGTTTCAGGATCGCCCAACCGACTAGGTTGGTAACTAGGTCGCTTCATTTTACAGATGAAATGGATAGATGTAACCGTCAGATCTATGCTGCTTCTCTCAGACTTGTCAATTATAGAACATTCCTCCTGCTTCTTGCTTTCCTGTCAACTTTGATTTCCTAAAATTTAAACTCAAAATCAATCGTTACTTCCTGTCTTCATAATTAATGTTCTTTTATTGCCGACTTTCCTTATTAATAGTTTTTGTTTTTCTCATATTCTTTCAATCTCAGTAATCCCTTGTGTGACTTTCTTACCTTTACGGCAGTGAAATAAAAAAAAACAATTAAATCTATGTTTTTGAGAACCATCTCTTTATTATTATCTGGTTTCTTTATGTTTAGATAAACAAGATTTCTCTTAGCTCCTTCAGTAATACATAATATTTTTTTTCCAATCATTTCACCCCAAGTTAATGCAGTACTGCTACTGTTGCGCAGGGGTTTACATAAGAAGATAGTGATTAAAAAGAGGAACAAGTTACAGGAGGTGTCAGAGAATGGGTAAGAGAGGATGAAAACACTTGTGTGAAGAGATCTGCATGAGAGTGTGTTGGAAAGGGAGAAGAATATGAGACAAGGCTTGTCAGGGAAAAGATGCGAATCAAAGAAGATAAGAGATGACAGTTGACATTGCATTGAAATACTTGGAGACTGTAGCTGTCGGAAGAAAGTTTCCGAAAGGGAATTCCATAGGCGGGAAATGAGAGAAAAGAAGCTAATAAAGTAGAAGTTGCGGTTACATTTTATTGGTTTCATTGCAAAAGGGTAGAACCTATTTGCTAGATTAGTAGCTCGAGTAAAGTTATGTAGAGGGGACACCGGCGAGCTAAGCTCATTGTAGCAGAAGCCGTGAAAATATTTGTAGAAGCGACAGAAGGAAGCCTGATTATGTAGGTGAGAAAGTGACTGGAGTTGATCTACTAGGTCTACCAGGTAAGTTACGGACACCAAAAATGCATGAATTTTACCCCTCTAGTAAAGTTACTTGTGTATAGTGCTACCAGTCATCGAACACATAATTTTTAAACTTTTTGAAAATATTACCTGTGTATAGTGCAGCCCATCACCGAAAAAGTATGAATTTTAAAATATGTATAATGCAACCTGCCACCGCTAATGTAAGATTTTTGACCTCTTCAAAGCTTTACCTGTGTATAGTACAGCCGGTCACTGAAAATGCATGATTTTTATTCCCCACGATTCGTGTAAAAATTAGTTGTGTATAGTGCAACCTGTCACAGAAACCTCATGACTTTTAAAGTATTCAAAAATATTACATGTGTATTGTGCAACCGTTACTGAAATTGTATTATTTTAACCTCTTTTAAATCGTAAAAGTGCTCGTGTATAGTGCGATCGCCTATACAAAAAATGATCATAAAAATTCTCACTTTACACGTGTAAATACGTTCATGATGTTCCTGGTGAACTTTTGTCAATAATGAATATTTAATGAATCCAGTCATTGTCCACTGTACATATACCGTCTGGAAGAAATAGTGATTTTTTAATTTAGATGTGCCACTTACGTGAAATTATGGGGCAATCAGTGAGGATCGAACTCACTACTCAGTCAAAGTTGTTCGAGCGGGACAAGCTTGGTAACCATTACACCACATCGAAGAACCTAAGTGAAGTTCCTAAGCATAGCTTAGATGTGGCACAGGGCTGAAAGTTTGGTACACCCAGTGAGGATCGAACACACTACTCGGTCATAACTGGTTCTAGCTTTACGTCATCCTGTCATGAAAATAGTTTATCCGTGACATTAATTAAATATTTTACAGTGAAAGCTACCTATGTGCCAGGCTACAGATTTATCTGTCTCCCTTCTTACAATTCTTAATATTTGGAATAATGACAGCATTTTAGCTTAGAAATTCGGACAATGTTCCAAATTGAATTGCATTGTGGCTTTTATAAAGTGTTCAAAAAGATCAAAATAAAACTATTGTATTAAATTCTTGCAAAACTAACCCCATTTCCCATAAAACGGTTTCGCTAGAAAGCCAGAGAACTAATGAAAAGAGAAAAAAAAGAAAAGAGAACTAAACAGTCTTTGGAAACTAAGTAGACCTGTCCAGAGTTCATCTTCCCAATCTAAACAACGTTTATCATTGCCTGATCTGTTCAATAAATAAAGACAGCAGTTACAATTCCCAATTGAATCAGCAAAACAGCATAAGACGTAATATAAAGAAGCATTGTTTGTCAAGGAAGACTAGCCAGGAATAGAGGAAAGAGTTTGATCTTCATTTAGAGCAATATTAATCTAGACTATTGCAAGAAGAGATTAAGCTCATACGAGTAAAATATTTGTTCACAAATCCTACGTTTACCTTTGCAGCTGATCAAGCCATAACTATTCAAAAGTACGAGCAACATAGTTGAAACAGTTGCAAGTGATGACAGAGATCGATGTTCGATCCCAGATAATATTACTAGATTTCCAATGCAGTTTTTAACAGCTGTTTTAACTTCAAAGACCTTTGGCTTATTCCGCTCTTAGTCATCTATCTTTCTACTGCATTACCAAACAAAGCAGATGTTATGCAGTCATTGTTTACTTTAATAAAATACGCACACTCCATTTCACTATCATTTGTAACCATTAATCATCATAAATATAACGTTTTTCAACGGTAAAGTCTAATTTACATTATATGCCCTCTTCGGACTAGTATCTTCATTTGTCTTCCTCAGGCGTTGGTTAGTTCCAGTGAAATGACCCAGAGTTGTGTTTTCAATACCAGGCTACTGTAGTGGCGAACAAATAGCTTATTTAAGTTAAAGGGAGATAAATAAATAACATCCGGAAGTGTCGTTGCACATGGAATAAGAATTATATTTCTCAGTGATCGAAATAAAGGGCTCGTTTAAACATTCCTAACACCTGAAGAAAGCCTAAACGTACAACGACCGAAACGTCTTAAACATGGTTAATAAAGATGAGGTGAGCAGTCTGAACAGCATTCCTCTTGCTTCAAATTTCTACCTTGTGCCATATTCGATGTAAAATATTAATAAATAAACCCTCATGCGTAAAAAAAGGCCTGTTAGGTACTTACTAGACATCTGTATTTCTTTTTCCGCCTGTTTCTTTGGCTAGGCTTTTTGGAATCGCAAATATTATTTTGTAGTTCATACAGCTATATTTAAGCGTTATAGATCTGAAAATAACTATTATAGTCTGCCAATACTTTTAACGTTGTAAATACACATTAGGATAAATTTTTTTATTCTCATGCAACTTAAACAACAACTGAGTAGCGAATAATTCATGTGAGAAATTTGAACCCCATCTAAGCCGAGATAAATGATTTTGTAGCACCAGCGCTGATGTGTCAGCAATACTCAATTCTTCATCTGATCTGCTGATTTTCTGAGCGCCACTTAGATATGGCTCGAGGCAGAAAGTGAGGATCTAACTGCCTCTTCAGTAGTAATGACTGATAGCGCGACAAGCTTGCTAACCATGACACCACTTCGAGGTGCTTTTTCTTGGTCTGATTACAAAGAACAATGAAGCGTAAGTTATGTATTTTCTGGAGTGATACAATGAACCGAACATTATTCCAGCAACTTTTGCCATGGCACAATATACGCATTTCATTTGCGGTCGGGGGTGAGCTGATGTTTGAGTCGCTTCGACGACATGCCCACTCATCAGGAGTGATGCAAGTTTGGATTGTTACTTTTTTATCTTTCTATATTTTCTTTTCTCTACATTTCTTTTTTTTTTTCACTCTTCTATGCCATCGTCATTCAAAATGATTCTTTTTTACCTTCTTTCTGTCATTCATTGTTTTAAATTTTCTCTGATTTTCGCAAAGTAATTTATTGGTAAATCCTAATATAGCATTTAATGGGAGGTCATCCTTATTTTTTCTTTGATACGGCTTTCCAAGAAAGTGGATAATGGCTTAGAATAGTTAATGTAAAAATGTTAAAATGCAAAACCAGGTAAAAGAAATAAATTGGCTTACCTAGTATGCGTTTGTCTGAGAGAATTAACTGTTGTAAGCCCCTTTCTAAAAGCTAGCGTTCACCAAATAATTCTAGTTTTAATATTTGTTCAAAGAATCCCACCAGTTTTAATGTATATTAATATCGTTGAAAAGAAAACCTTTGAGTATTATTTATTTTTCTTTTTGATTTTTTCTTTACTCTGACTTGATTTTTTTTATTTTCACTTTTCTCTGACATCGTAATTCTGATATTTTTATTCCTATGTTCCTTACTTAATAATTTTATTTCTTTTTCAAAAAGTTAATAGGAGTAAATATTCTACCTACCATCCAGCCCGAACTCCTTCCATGTCTATTGAACAAGAGTAGACTATTATCCTTTGTTCTCTGTTCACAATATGATTTACTGACTCTTTCTTTCTTTTAACATGGCCACAACGATTTAACTTTCTTAACGTTTTAGTGATCAGACTAGCCAGTGGCTATGACTTTCCGTTGTGAGGGTACCGAATTGGCAGCTTGCAAGCTGCTTCTGACTGTACGTTAGTAGCCCGAACACAAGGTAGCGCTTAGAGAGGCTGCTCTGATTAACAGTCGCATAATATCAGTGTATTCGTCGGGCCATGTCGTGCATAGACAGGTATTTCTGCATGTATTTCTGGTGGACAACCTTAAGGCCACACTGTACTCTGTTCTCAGTCATGCTCTAGCTGGTTTGTATTGTCATTTACAACAGAGAGTGAGAGTTGCAGTGATCTTTTCTCGCTCTCCTCAAAACAAACCTCGTGAAAACATAACGAAAAGAAATACTACTAAACTAGTAAAAAACACGTTTCTTTCACTAATATTCGTGATATCTGTTCCAACTTCAGCAGCATAGAATGTTTCATATTGGAAGGTCGACGAATTCACTCTTGCGCAAATTAATTGAAACAATTACTTTACCTTCTTTCTTTTTACTATACTGTCAGTTTTAGACCCACTGGAATCACGGTGTAATCGATGTTTATTTTTCCTCAGATTAAGTCATTTGCAGTGATGTGCAGTAATATGAATCTATTTTCGGGGTGTATGATGAAATTTGTTTGAACTTCAGATATATTGCGTCATCTGTGATTGCATCAGCTTTTTATCACGCCAAGACACTATTGTCTCGACTTTCGATTAGTTTTTCTACGCCTATTGTCTGCGATGGACGTTATTTCAAGAAAGCGTACAAACTTTTTAACGCTGCACGAACATACTGGCAAGGGTTTGCGCATATTGTTGGTATCTGCCTTTCAACTGTCAGTCGTGTTATCAAGGGGAAGAAACAAGATGGATCCATGAAGTCTAAAACATAAAAGAAAATGAGGTCGGAAGAGAAAAATGAGACGATACATACGTGATCATGGAAAGTGTGAGAAAATCCCAGGAGAACAGTTGTGCTTAAATTAATTTGCACGAGGGTCTGTATTCTCCCCACTGTCAAATAAATATAAACTCTTCCTTAGCAAACAATGTTCTTGGTTTTAGGCTATCTTCTCTTTTGCCGAAAAGGTTTCAGCATTCATATGCATGACTTTAGCGTATATATCCGGGATAATCATTCGATCGTTCGGAAAATCTCTCTCAAGGCTCCTTCATTTTTCCTTTATTATGCTTCTTTTCTCAGAACAGCAGTGTCCTAAAAAAATGGCCAATATTATAGAAAAACACTTTCTCTCCATCCATCTGCGAACATCTTTGGTTACTTTAATATACGCAGTTCGTAAAAAATGTAACCGAGTCCTCGAATAAGCAAAGACCCTATTTGCCGAAAGAATGTGGCACAGCATAGCCTCGAAGCCTAGATTGCTTGGATCGACCAAAAATGTATACCAACATTAAATACTATGAAAGGCTCGTTCTAGTCATGACAAGAGTTTCACTCATACGTGGTCTTCAGAAGAATTCTTATATATATATATATATATATATGAAATGATTTGTTTTAACATTATTGTTGATCGATACTCATATTTAAGTAAATATTATGTAGATACGAATATCAATCAAAAATAATGTTCAAACTAATAATTTTAAAATGTCGGTTGTTTAAAGACCATTTCGTTAATTTCCGTAACATATATACATATATATCTATATATATATATATGTGTGTGTGTGTGTGTGTGTGTGTGTGTGTGTGTGTGTGTGTGTGTGTGTAACCTCTTTGAATATGGCTCATGTGAGCCGAAAGCATAGAATCAGCATATTAAAAAAATATCAACATGTTGGACAATTTTTGTTTTATTTTCATCTGAAATTAAAGCGAATATACGATGTTTAGAACGGCTCACGATTAAACATAATAGACAGTCATTGTATGTTTTATATATATATATATGCTTACTCTAGTGTAAATTAATTGAAACAAAACGAATAATGAATTCCTAGAATCTTTCACAGTTTACTTAATCAAGTAAATGTCGTCTCTTGGCGTAGTTTCTTTTTCTTTCGACCAGATTTTCCTTTACGTTTTGGATTTCATAGATCCTGTTTTTTTCTTCGCCTTAAAGACACGCTTGATAGTTGAATGGCTGACACCGACAATATCCGCGATCTCTTTGTACGATTTTCCAGTGTGTTCACTGACAATGGCCTTAGGACAACTAAACGACATTCGAGACAATAGTGTCTGAGCGTGATAAAATATACGATGCAATCATGGATGACGCAATAGTTTTCAAGGTCCAACAAATTCTATCATACACCTTGAAAATAGATTGCTATTACTGCACACCAGTGCAAATGACCTTATCTGAGGAACAAAATAAAAATCAATTACACCCTGTAATTTAGTGGGACTAAAACTGACCGTATGATGAAAGAAAGAAAAAAGTAGTTGTCTCAATTTACTTAAGAGTGCATGTATATTTTCAGTTATTTAACTTTATGTTATAAACTGGATAGTGAAAAGCTATATGAGAAGAAATAACGTATTGTAAATTTATTGATTCGATGAAAACAACAATTTGTCGGTTGCAAAACGTTTGAAAAGATATTAATTATACAAAGAAATTGAATGATACTGGCAACATAATGGAAACAAAGTAACCTGATTACAATAATTTCGAAAAACGTTTTGAGCAAAACTAAAACCTCATAAGTAAGAAAAGAGGATGGAACCGCGAGAAATATTTAAAGACGCTGAAAAATGTAAAAATAAAATAAAGATTCAGAACATTCGCTAGAAATATGTAAACAAGCAATGTATCGCACGCATTTAAAAGAAATATGAAAGATAGTGCTAAGTTCTTAGGCGATCATATCTCAAAAGAGACATAACTGAGAGGGAAGAAGATTTTCCCGCAATAGATTGTTTTAACTTTCTGGGGTAGCCAACCAAAGCTATAGAACGCAATCTGGCCTGATGTTTGACCCATGGCTGGAGAGAAGAGACGAATTAATACCTTTCCCAATGGTATTTGCGCGAATTCAACTGTAATTCTAACTCAGCTACAACTAAATATCGAATTTTTTATATCATTGAATATATATTCAGAGTTGTTTCCGTCTGCTTAATTAGCAACGCCACGCGGTTGGAGACTTTAATTTTCAATCACACTTAGGAAAATAGATGAAAAGAAGGACTTGTTCATCCCAATGTTTTATCTAAGCAGAGGGAGGCTTAAATATTCACAACTTTTTTATGTTCTTTTTTTTTTCTCAACTCAAACGCTAGCAGGTGGCACCGATAGGAAATGCATAACTATGTCGATTACGATACAGTGCTTAGTTATATTCTGTTTATTGCTTTTTGGAGAAACAGTTACCTTTTCTTTCCGGAATAGAAGCCGATGTTTGATTTTTTTAAATTATTTGCACGACCAGCGAGAAATGATGTGAAGCGGAAATGTTCCAATGCATCAATGGTTTTGCAATAATCTATCGAACCGGCTTCCTTACCAAACTCTACAGAATTCTTAACTCATTTATTGATCATGACGAAAAGACTTCACTCCAGCGGTGACATGAGTGGGCGGCGTAGACTTTAAACTTTCAGAAACTAACAAAACCTTTTTATCTTTTGAATTTGACGTCAACTTTTGATATATTTATGCAGGAAGATATAATGAATTAGGGATTATTTATTCATTTATTTATTTATTGTGGTACTCGCTCTCTAAAGACCTAGGAGCCACTCCAGGTAGGTGCTATATCTTACGCGGATATTTTCGAAAGATAATGGTTAACCCTAGTATATTCAACATTGGTGAGATTCGAACCCAGAATTCATGGTTAGAAAGCACACGTTCTACCAATTCGACCACGCACCCATATATGCACCATGTAGTCAATCAATTAAGTTCCATACTTGATACACGCTTAGGTTAAGATTGTAGTAATCGGGGAACAGCCGCTTGAGAGTCTGTTCCACACGGTAGCCGTTCGTGTGGAGAAGCTGCATCTTACATCTCATCAAGAGGATATGATGGGAGTGAGGGAGGTTCGTTACAATGTGCATCGCTACGCGGTCCCTAGCCGCGAGAGTCAGAAAAGGTGTAAATAAGGCGTATATCTCATTTGAACACTCACCATTGAAATAGCGACAGAGCATCGCACGTTTCGCCTGCGTAAAATGCAGTGTGGTGCAGTGGATATTGACTCGGAACGACAAATCGAGGAGCCGTTCGAATTCCAGTGGAATTCCTTGCATTCACTTACGCACAAGTACCCTTGGGAAAGGTATTAATCTGTCTCTTCCTTCCAGTTATAAGTTAAATAATAGGACAGATTGGGTTCTATAGCCTTGGCTGGCAACCAGTCTACCGCAGAAAGGAATGGCAACCTACTGCGAGATAATCTTCTGCCCAGACAGTCATGTCTCTTTCGAGACATGATCGCCCAAGCGTGTATCACGTATGGCACTCAACTGACTGAAATGGGCTAAATATACCCATTTTCAATTGAAGAAGCGTTGTTGATATAGATTTTTTAACAAAGGAGAATTAAAAGGAAAGCCCAACTGAGGAGTCATGGCTAACGATCACGGAGTTATGTTCTCTAATAGAGTACAATCTTTATTGTGCGTCCATAAATTATGCGTCTTGTAAAAAGTAGCTTAAATACCCTTTAAGAAAATAAGATTTGCTCATTCGTTGGTAAAAGTTAGCGATCTAATTTATCGGAGATATATGTGATAATTTAAAACGTCACAGAGTGTAACAAACTTATAACCTGTATCAAATGAGTATGAGCTTAGGAAATTAGTATAAAACCTAGTGAACGCAATAAGAATAGGAAATATTTATTATTAACAGAGGTGCTCGGCCACAAAAGTTCATATCAAGTCCCATTTCTTTATATATCATCAGCTTGGAGATAAAGAAAAAAGATAAAGTGAAAAATCTTCAACTACGTTTTTCTCTCCTTACAGTAAGCATTCACATACTGGAATGTGTGACGCAAGAACAAATATTTTTTTTTATGAAATACTGCGGTCAGTGAATTTTTTTCTGTCGTTAACCTTTTGCTGGATCTTGAATTTAGCTTACTCCGAGTTCGAAATTAAATTCAGCCCACTCTGAATTTGAAACTGAATTTAGCTCACTCTGAGTTCGAAATTAAATTTTGCCTACTCCGAGTTCGAAATTAAATTTACGAGTTGGAACTCCGGGTTCGAAAATCAAATTTATCCCAGTCCGAGTTCGAAATTAAATTAAGCTAACTCCAAGCTCGAAATCAAATTTAGCTGACTCCGAATTCAAATCTAAATTTAGTCTACTCACAGCTCGAATGCGTCTACTGTATAAAAACGCTTAAAAAAAAGATTTATCATAACTCAGCCCACCTCGATTTTCATCTAAAATAGTCGAGTCTGATTAAAAAATAAAAAAGAATTATTAAGAAGAAAATACATTGAATGTGCAATGATCTCATAATTTGCTACAATTATTCTGAAACCAATTTCATATACAATATCATCCGATATTGAAAAACTTTAGTTGCACAATAAAAATATATTTTCTCTGACTGGGCTAAATTCCAATTCCAGCAGACGTTAGTGGCTTCAGTACATAAATTATCAACACTCTATTCACAATGTCACATAATGATTGTTATTACCTCTTCTTCATAATCGAAGACACATTTATCTCACATGATTGTATCTCTTATTTTGTCCTGAGAATACCTAGCATAAGGTAGAAAATGTGTAGCTAAGGAGTTTTTCTACTTTACCTTGTCTTCATTATGAGATCATGAGGTCTGATCGAAACATATCTGGATTGTTGCTTTGGTAACAGAGCTAATCTTGGCAGAATGAAGCCGCATCGCACAGATTAATTTTGAAATCTATCACGTATGTAAACTAAGTTATAACATACTCACTGACTTCCTTTTTTTGTAGCAGTGCTTGGAAGGAAAGTGTTTAGAGTGTGGTCGTCTCACCACATCACAGAGGTCTCATAGGTTATCAAGTTTGGTTTTTAATCAAGTACGACATTTCCTAATTTGACAACCACCATATTACACATATTTTCCCAAAGTTTTCCTCTTCAAAAATAAAATTCCACTTGAAAAAAAAAAACAAGGTTTAAAAACGATAACGAAATCCAAAAGAATGTGATAAAGAAGCTGCTATCTATCCCAAAAAAGAAATACTGCAATCTATGGAAATGATGTTGCATAAAGTGTGTAACTCAGAAATAGACTGCTTCGAAGGAGATTAAATGAAGAATCGATATATATTGCAGTCTTTTTTATAAGACCAGTCTTTATAATTGTGATCAGAGTTGTATTTTACTTCCTACTAGCACCAATAGTGTCGAGAAACTGTACTGGATCTTTTTCTCTCTGTCGATACTCTCTAAATATAACAAGAGTCTCTCTATAACAAGGTCGAAATCATCAAAAAATCTTTAAAAGTTATACAGGGAGAGGTTGTTTCATGCTACTTTTAATGGCATGAAACATACAAATTGCTTCTGACTGACAAAACAGTTCCACCGGAGATGCGGGTTGTGTATTAGCTGGCACCATAATAGTGACATTTTGCCAAATTAAGCTAAACATAGCCAATAAAATATGGAGCAGTGAAGCGATAGAATCTGTTCGTAGAAAAGTTAGAGACTTCAGATTTTCAACTATAAAAAGGATGTTACACTAGGCGCCACTTCCTGACCAGGTTTGAGCGCAATTAGATTGCTGGTGGATCACTTAGTCCAGATCCCTTCCAGTTCCGGGTATGTAGTGTTATCACTAAATAAAAAAAAACATTTATGCAAACTCATTCGTTCGATGTGTCAGTATCTCATACTTCCTTCACCAGAGTAGCAGATGTTAGAAGACATTTCCTGTCCCTGCCATGCACATTTTTTGTTACCTAATAACATTTAGAGAAAAAGAAACAAAACAAAATAGCAGCTCTGGCTCAGTAAACATTTGAGACGGTCAGCAAGTGATACAAAAACGGTCAAAACATTGTAATAAAAGCAGCAATTTGGATATTAGTGCGACTAAAAATAATGTAAACACGACTTAGGTTGGTAAGATAAATAAACATAGGATTTTAACATGGTGGCCACTGACTGACAATTACTAGACTATTTCGATTTAATTCCTCACTGGGTGCTCGATAATTGTGCCCTTGTGACAAACTAAGCTAAGCTTTGTAAATAACGAAATAAAGCGGGGAAGTATGTTTTCATTTACTAATACGCTCAGTGGATAACTAAATCAAAATACTATAGTAAACCTGACTAGTTCGTTAAATTATAATCCCATGTTGAAGTGCCTGTGTTGTTATTTACGAAAGCCAATGATAAGGGCGGACACCATTAGAGTAATCCGCGGGAATTAAATTATCCCGCGAAGCTGTTCGCGAAAATCGTATTGCAATTGTACTTTTGTCTTTCGCTGTCGCGTCGTAGGAACATGATACGGTAGAGAAGAGAGGTGATGCATTGAAATCGAGAGATATTCTATCTGTCGAAAATCGCCTTTGCTGTCACAATCCCAGACTATCCAGAGACGGGTATGGGTCTGAGAAATCGTTTATTTTTTTGTGCCAAATCGATAACGTGACGCGATGGGAGCAATTAGGTGACCAAGCGATCATGAAGAGAAAAGCATTCTACAGCATTATTTTCTTGGTAGGGCGTCCATTTGCTGTAAGGTGAAGGTGAAGGTTCAAATCTCAGTGATTGATCAGACGTATGAGGGGAAAACAAAATGAATATGACGCCCAAGATAGATAGATAGATAGATAGATAGATAGATAGATAGATAGATTGTGTATTGTTACTATAAAAATTTATAAAAAAATATTTCATATTATATTTATCGACCGTATTTTTTACAATTTTTTTTATTTTTCTTATCGTTATAGGTAATTGAAGAACAAAGTAGAAAAAAGTCTACGTGAGTCCTTTGTATCAAAAGTCCTTTATCCTACTAAAATATTATGCTTATTATTAAAATTATAAATCTGTCGGGGCAACTGACTGATTTGAATTTTGCAGTTTTGTGGGTCATATACATATATATATATATATATACTTTTTATACTCTCTCTGTTGGAGTAATTATTATTCCTTTATTCGTGAATTGTTTTACAATAACTTGTTTTAATCGTGTTCTGTTGTAATCTTTGCACTTCTCATTTGTTATATTTTATGAAAAGTTGTTTCCTTTTGTCGTGAAATATTGCCTACGGTCACGTCTGATAAAATGTTGGCACGAAAGGATTCCTAACAGTTAAGAAAAAGATGCCCTCTTGACTTTTCAAATCAGTATTCAAGCTCTGTAATATCTTTGTTGATATATATATATAGTATTCAAGCTCTGTAATATCGTATGTTTAATCGTGAGCCGTTCTAAACATCGTATATTCGCTTTAATTTCAGATGAAAATAAAACGAAAATTGTCCAACATTTTGATATTTTTTTAATATGCTGATTCTATGCTTTCGGCTCACATATTCAAAAAGGTTACACACACACACACACACACACACACACACACACACACATATATATATATATATATATATATATATTTAACAAAAAGCGCAAGAAGCAGTGAACTTTTTGTTTAAAGAGTAGATTTATTGTTGTTGTTGTTATTATTAATATTACTTGCTTTTTGTATGATATATTAAGTGTCCATAATGGTATTTCTGTTGCTACACGTGTTTCGAGTTTAAAGTTGACTCTCTTCAGGCGAATAAACTTGTGAATTTACGTCTCGAGATCCGTTTTTTCTCTGATTGCCAAAGTATCGTGTTTATATAAATAAGTGGTGAGCAGGTCAGAAAATTCATATGCATGCGTGTTTGTTGTTTTTTTGTTTCTTGTTTTTTGTTTTTTGCTCACTCGCACGCTAAATCTCTTCCGACACCTTTCGCTGGCCTTAAACATTTTTACACTGACTTACTAAATTTGGTTTCGTCTTTATACTTCAAAATTGTTTTCAGCGATTTTGATTTAATTTTACTCTAGTAGTCATCTAGTTCTGTTTGTTGTTTTTGGAATACAATATTTTGCAACGGTTCGTGAATTTTTTTATTTCGTTTAAATTTACTGTGTTTGTCTGCGTGTGTCTGAGGTTTTCCATGTTGTTTAATGAGGGGAGGCTTATATTTTTCTTATAGATTTTTTCTTTCCTGCATCATGAAATTGTAATAATCTGCATTTTGGTAAATAAGCATTACTCTGAATTTACATCCACTACATTCGTGCAAATGCTGGAAAACCTACAATTTCTTGTTCTTAGTTAATATTTAATATTAAGTTAATATATATATATATATATATATATAGCTTAAATGATGATAAAACAAAAAGAAATAATGAGACTGAAAGAGAATGTGAAGCCTTTATTTAGGATAATAGAACAAAATAAAATTTAGGAAAACCGAAATAAACCCGGATTGATTTTGTGAAGATTGTAACTGACAATGAATCAAGAATCAGCAAACGACTTCCACATTGATTAAGTGCAAGTATAAAACTATCACAATAGAACCGACATTTATATCGACGTTCTTAATTATAAATATGCCATCGTTCCGTGCATTGAATACTGTTGTACCCCTGCTATTCATCTCGAGTTTTTTGACAAAAACCAACGAAGAATCTGTAATGTAATTGATCCCGTTCAGCTCCATTTACTTTCTCACTGACGTAACGTGACTTCCCTCTTTCTCTTCCACAAGTAAATTTGCGGCTTCTGCTTTGTTGAACTTGGCTCTCTGGTGCTCTCACTGCATGGATTTACTCACCCTTTTTCAATGAAACCAATCAAATGTGACCGCAACTTTTACTCCATTAGCTTCTTTGCTTGCATTCCCTGCATGTGAAATTCCATTCTATATAATTGCTTCCCTGAAAGCTACAATCTCTAAGAATTTAAATGCAAAGTCAATTGCCATCCCTTACCAACGAATAGAAAATTGTCAATACAAAAATAAAAAGGGGTGTAAAACAAGAATGTGTCATTTTACCAGATTTATTCAGCCCTTACAGTGAGGCAATTCTAAGAAAATTAGAAATCTTACCAGGATTCATTACTGACTCACATCCTTTCCCTGACAACCCTTCCATCATGTTCTTCTTCTTTCTACTCTACTTACATGCGGCTCTCTTTACAGCTGTATTCTCTTCCTTTTCTTACTTATTCTCTGACTCTCCTGTAACTTGTTCCTCTTTCTAATCACTCACCTCTTCTGCATTCCCCTGCACACCAGTGGCAGTTGAGCCTCGCTTGGGGTGAAATGATTTTTTTAAAAAATCTGTTTAATGCAACTATTGTCACGTTCGTTTTATCCGGTTCTATTTGAATCTTAAATATTAAATCATATGATCATTTTTAACTTGTTCCTCTTTCTAATCACTCACTTCTTCTGCAATCTCCTGCAAACCAGTGGCAGTTGAGCCTCGCTTAGGGTGAAATGATTTTTAAAAAAATCCGTTTAATGCAACTATTGTCACGTTCGTTTTATCCGGTTCTATTTGAATCTTAAATATTAAATCTTATGATCATTTTTATTTAAATATTTATTCTGTACAAGGCTCGAGAATCACTTGAGGTAGTGATGTAATAAAGAAAAAGATACAGTTAATGCAGACAACGGTTAGCCTTAGACTTGAAAAGGTTAAGATTGTAATGATTGGGAAAAGATCAAATTAGGGGTCAGTAGATGTGGTTCAGGGGAAGAAGTTGCACGAGTGCAACGTACATCTCAACAATGAAATATGAAGGGAATGAAAGCAGTTCGTTATAATGTGGTTAGTATATTGGGTCCTGGCCCTCAAGTTGAGAGTACTGAATGTCGTCTGAATACTTTCTATAGAAATAGCGATGTAGCAGTGAGTGACTTGGGACATCTCGTTTGTCAGTGAGTCACTGCAAGGTAGATAATATTTCGTTACCCACAAAGAATTATAGCAGCATTTGGAATATATCGAGACGAGAAAAGGAGTGAGGAGTTGGCAGTTTCTGCCAAAATATGACAGCAGTACTCCATTTTAGGCCAACGTAAAGGGAGAGGTTAGCATGAGGAATCAGATTGCTAGAGCAATAGTTATTTTTTGAGAATATTGTATCTATATCTTTTAGGGACAGCAATGATCTTTTAGATGATCGGTAGTGATGTATCCATGCCGTTCTCAAGAGTAATTGTGCGTAAGAGAATGTAGCGAATCCCACTGGACCTCAAATTCCACTCTTCAATTTCTTCTTCCAGATAACTCCCCATTGCATCACCCGTATATCCACTCGATTGCGAGAAAACGCATTCACGGGTAAAACTTTCTCTAACATAAAATAGATTAAGGGTTTGTCGAAAGTTTTTTTTCCATCAAAACCAACGAAATTTTACAGAAAATGTATCAAGGTCTGACAAGTAACAAGTCATTGAGAAAATAGTTGCAGCTACAAATGAATGAACTGTCGTCGCATTTATCTTTCTAAAGAATGAAGTTGACATAAAAAAATGGAAATTGTAAAACGCAGTTGCGTCCAAATAAACTTCAAATTAATCGTACAGTTCAGACAAATATATAAAAAAATCATATGAAGGAAAGCAACTGTTGGAATTGTTGTGTAAGCTTGATATATTTGGAAAAGACATTACAATAATCCAGAACCAAAACTGGGAGAACACCGCTTACCGACGGATAGAAATATTCTATGCAAAAATAAAAAGGGGTATAAAACAAGGGTGCGTCTTCTTACCAGATTTATTTACAGTGAGGTAATACTGAGAAAAATAGAAATCTTACCAGGATTCATTACTGGCGCTTACAATCTTAACAGCATTGTATTAATAGCAGGTAGAAAAAGGAAACTCACAGAAAGTAGAAAAGTAAAGCGAGAAGTTAACTAAATGAATTATAACAATAAAGAATATCTGGTTAATAACTAAAAGAGTCCAACTTGACAATTACAAAATGGGGATGACAAAATTAAACAAATACAAAAACTTAAATATCCAAAAAATGTTTGAACAGAAAAAGGACTATGCAAGACCGAAATCCCAAGACGCATAGGAACAAGAAAAGATGACTTTTAAAAATTAAGATAAATATTAAGAAACCTGAAAATCTCTTTAGAAACAAAGAAACGGGTACTGAACTGTAATATCAGTCATCCTATATACAATTTATGCTAAACAATCTTATCACCGATAAACAAAAAAAAACTTGAAACAACAGAAACGCGGTTCTACAGCAGAATGCTGAGATTACCGTCGACCGAACATGTGAGCAATGGCGAATATTTAGTGAAAATGGAAAAAAAGGACACTTACGTAACTACGTAAAGACACTTACGTAATTACGTAAAGAGACAGTTGAAATTTTCAGGGCACATGATGAAAGATGTTTGACAAATTTGATACTCACAGGGTATTTACCCTGTGAGTATCAAATGAAGGCAAGACAAGCAAAGCAAAACACCACATAACTTTTCTAACGAGATTGTGTTAATTGTTGGCGGAAAAGGGGTGTAAGAGAGAAAGCAAGACGAGAAACAAATGACAAATATTTGACGTACACGATGATTGTCAACATCCTGAAAAACACAGTAAACAAGAAAGAAAGTTAGCTTGGCACATAATGAGAAAAGAGTGTTAAGAAAATTTGACACTGACAGAATATATTAACGTTCCATGGGATAAAGGAAACCTACATAAAGAACGTGCGGATGTGCGTTGTAGTGCAGTGGATAACCACTCGGAACGACACAACCCAGTTAAATTTCTTGCATTTTCTTACGAACAAATACCCTTGGGAAAGGTATTAATCCATCTCTTTCCTCCAATTATGGGTTAAATAATAGAACAGATTGGGTTCTATACCCTTCGCTGGCAACCAGTCTACCTAAGAAAGTAATGGCAACCAACTGCGGGATAATCTTCTGCCCAGTCAGTCATATTTCTTTCGAGGCATGATTGCCCAAAGTGTGTATCACGTATAGCACTTAACTGATTGACTGATTAACATAAAGAACTTATATAAATGTTTGGCAGAACAGGGATTAGGAGAGATAGCGTAAAGAAAAGCTTTGCTAAAAGCTTCAAAGAAATTGTTTAGAACTATGATCGCGCACGTCCTGAAAGGACACGGCGCATAGAAATATAAGAATATTTATAAAAAGAATGTAAAGCAACTTGGATCTACGCGAGACTGTAGCTCATATTATCAAGTCGTATATTGGTTATTTTCTGAGCGAAAACTTGATCCTTTACCTTCACATTAGCTTGTTTATCTGAACCTAAACTTAAATGTAAATGTTATTAGTACGCGCAAATGTTTATCTTTATTTCATTTTCTGTGGGTGCAGGTTGCTGACTGTGGGTGAATTAATTTTTCTGTTGATTGGTATCATGTGTTTATATTGTGGCAAAAAAAATTAACTCTCCGTTGAAAGCACAGCGTATTGGGAGTCTATTTCATAAAACATGGTGGATCTCTAGCACACTTTCTCTCTCTACACCCACACTGAAAATTAAACATGGTCTGAGTTCCATTAAAACCTGCGTTTGACGTCATGAAATATAAATATTGCTGAAAGCATTAGCTATCAATGTGAAATGTCAATGTAAAGTAGTCGCTGTTATAACGGCCATTGATCCGCGTTTTATCGGGACGATGCTAACAAAACAACAAACAGTCTATATTATTTCTTTTCCAGTCAAAACAAAGCATTTAAGAAGCTCCTTAAAAAGTGATCACGAAGTCCGTCATTGCTTCAGCATATTCTTGTTTTAAGTAAATATTTGAAACACGGTGGAATGCGCATCTGCAAGTTATAGGCTATGTTTAAATCTAGAGAGTTCAATGCATATTTTCCTCTTTCCTCCGAACTTAGCGACGAGGTGAAATAATTAAGTTTGCGTAAGTCATACGTCCGGATGTGCAATCTTTGAATGCATTACAAATAACCGGCAATGTGCCCTGACCTTCAATATGATTATGTTCTGTGATTTGTGCAGTTCTTTGGAGAACATTTTGATATAATTTAAGTAACAAAATTTGAACAAACAAAAAGAACAGTTTTGTGGGTCTGAATATGAGTAGCTTGTGTTATAAGTATATTATGTTATTGGTATATTATTAATTAATATAGGTTTATTTCTCATCCTTTAAGGACAAATTTAATTTCTTATTTGTTAGGTGCAGCGTGCAGATTTTGATTTTCTTGATCGAACTCCGGAGAGAAAATGACAAGTAAACGGATGTTTCTATTTGTTTTTTTTTTCTTACGGGCATGAGCAGGTGAATGGCAGAGCTGGGGTTGTGTGGGGTAACAGGGGAAAGCGTGCAAAGAACTACCAGGAAAACGTGCAAGGCCATGATCGCCTACATCCTGAAAAGACATGAGAGATAGAAGGAGAAGAAGAAGAAGAAGATATATATATATATATATATATATATATATATATAAACATATTCTGTTAAATATAAAACACAATGAATGTCTATTATGTTTAATCATGAGCCGTTCTAAACGTCGTATTTTGGCTTTAATTTCAGTTGAAAATAAAGACAAAAATTCTCAATTATTTGGATAATTTTTTATTAATTTGGTTCTAAGCTTTTGGCTCACATGAGCCATCTTCAGAGAAGTTGTTAAGACGGTAATGTTGGAGAACATTTGTCTTTATTTTCAATTGAAATTACAGCCAAAATACGACGTTTAGAACGGCTCATGATTAAACATAATAGACATTCATTGTCTCTTATTTTTAACAGTATATGTTTAGAGAATTTTATTTGTTGTCTCAATACACTATCTATCTATCTATCTATCTATCTATCTATATATATATATATATATATATATATATATATATATAATTTCACCCCAAGCCTGGCATTTCACTGCTACTCTTGCGCAGGGGGTTACATAGGGTAAAGTGATGTGAAAGAGTGTTTAGGGGATTACATAAGGGAAAGTCATGAGAAAGAGTGGTTAGATATAGGAAATGTCAGAAGGAGGGTGATAGACGGGTAAGGATACCGAGGATGAGGGTTGCGTAGATGGGAAGAGTGTTTGAGAGAATGGGTGCGTGTTAGTGAGTTAGGAAGTGTCAATTGACTTTACATTTAAACTCCTGGAGATTATAGCTGTCGGGGAAGCAAGTATACGGAAGGGAATTCCACAGGCGGGAAGTGCGAGAAAAGAAGCTGTTGGAGTAGAAATTGCGGTTACATCTTATATGTTTTACTGTAAAAGGGTGGGAACTAGTTGCTAATCTGGTATCTCTTGCAAATTCATACCTAGGAGGCACCAGTGATCTAAGCTTATCGAAGCAGAAGCCGTGAAAGTATGTATAATAGAGGCACAGATATATATATATATTATAAATTATAATTTAGAACATGTACAAATGTTTATCCACTACAAAGTGTACATTTTGTTTCGATATTGAAATGACAATGTCTCCTCAGGTGGTGTGGAAAGGAATGGAAAGTCTCTTTTCTTATATTTGGCGAATTGTGTGTGGGAAGTAGATGGGGTTAGTGATAAGGAGATAAGTCTTGTAAATTGTCCGTTGGAAGTTTGAAAAGAGGGAGTTTGTGGGTGATAGAGTTGATTAATGAACTTGTCGGGAATTTTGTAGACAGATTTAGCATTGAGATATTGTATAGTCTTGTATGGCGTCGTGGTTGGATTTTTCTTCGCATTTTGTGAAGGGGAGAGTAAGAAAGTTTGAAGGTGGGGAATAATAGGATTAGATGCGATGATATGAGGAATACTAGCTATCATTTATTGGACATATCTTTCTTATTTAGTTTTACAACTAGACAATTTTTTATTTAAACTCAGGTTTTATAAGTAATCTAATTTTGTGAATTTAACCTTAGTTTTAAATTTAGAAAATCACTATTTTCTATAAAACTTTAAAGTAGATCACAGTTGGTGTTATAGGAAAAATTTGATGTAAGATTGTTATTGATATTATAAAGTTTTATCGTCTCTAATGGGTCCTAATTTTGGCTTTTGTAGTTTTTTTTCGCATGATCGGCAGGGTTAGTTCCTTAATGTGTTTGCAGTTTACCTTTTTAATCTTTTTTCAATGTCATTTAATGAGGTTTCATTAAAATTTCTTGGTGTCTGAAACTACAAACAGGAATTACAAACAGGAATTACAACTAATCAACACTGAAATTGTACGTATTAAAGGAATCTTACAATCTTCTACCACAAGTGAAAAATTCAAGGAAATATTGATTTATTATACAACTAGCATTATAGCCCGGCGTTGCTCGGGTGTAATGAAAGCTTTAAAACTAATCCATGGTCCTGGAGCTCAGACTCTTTGACATTGGCGCGAAAGACTAAAAAGCAATAGTTGTTTCCAGTTAAAGCGAAACCGTAGACTGAAAGAAAAACGAATTGATGTAAGTCACATTTGATTTCCTGGTATCGATATCAAATAAGTTTTTTTCGTCGTAAACTGAATTTTGAAGGCTAAATAAGTCCGCTGAGTAAATGGTATCATGGCTGAAACTAAGAACTACAATTATACCTACTTAGAGCCAAACCCGAAGCAAAAACTAAAATAAAGGGCTGAAAAAATACAGGCATATAAACAGACACACACATAAACATCTTGCCTTTTATATATATTATCGAGTTTCTGCACTATTGTAAGAACTGTAACCTTGAAACTTTTGAATATCGTTTCTTATGTCTATGAGTGTATCAAATTTGATTAAAATTGGACCACTTCTTCTATAACCCGTTTTTTTTTTATTATCGGTTTTCGATATTTATCGGGGGTACCTCGACTCAAAATCTAGCTAAGAACACTTGCAGACGCTTATAGTACAACTGTGTAAATCTTCAAGAAAATCGATTCAGCCGTCTCGGAGTCTATAGGTAATGGACACACACACAAAGACACACACATACAGAGTCAAAGTTCCATTTATAGAGTTTAGATACAAGACAAAAGGATCATGAATCCCATAAACAAATTATCCAAAAAAAGCTAAACAAATTACATAAAAGAAAAATACTTTTACCAAACATCAATGACAACTTCATTAACCTATCGGATTACCAACTCACTTCAGATGAAATAGAATTCTTTAATCTTGGACCAAATTTCTATATTGCACAGAAACCTAATTCAATGTTTAAACAAATGGAAATTGAAGCTTTACACCAACAAATACTTCAACTCGAACAAGACAACCGTGTTACTACACAGGTAGGCTTAAAAGAATTACTCAAAGCTGAATTAATGAAATATCGTTACCACAAAAATCCTAATTATATTATCAATACGCCTCTAATAAAAGCAGCCACGCATCTAAAAAATAAAAAATATTGTTATCTGAACACATTACATTGCATTTAAATATATGGTTCTGTTAACATTTCGGGCTTTCGCCCGCTGTGACGTCATAGAACCGCATTACAAATTCACGAACTGCGTTTGCTATTTGGTGACTGTTTCTCGCTAAAATTTAAATAAACAAAAGAAAACCCAACCAGAAACCACCAAAAGAAAACAAACCCTATACAATACCAACAAAAAATAATGCAGTTGCAACAGAATAGTAGATAAATAAATAAAACAATCTACTTCATATTTATAAAATATGTTGTATAAAGATAGATTTTATAAAAGAAATATATTTCTTAAATATTATAAAATATTATATTTTATAATATTATTAAATAGCTTAATATTATGGAATATTATAAAATATTTTTGTGAAAGATATATTTTATAAAAAATATATTTTATATAAAACAAAAAAATAAAAAAAAACAAAAAAAGCACACACCCCAATACAAAATAACATACATTAAATTAAGGAGAAACCAACCCCCAAACAAAACAACACCTACCAACCCCTATACATTTTTATGAAAGATATATTTTATAAAAAATATATTTTACAAAAAACAAAAATTTAAAAAAACAAGAAAAAGCACACACCCAATACAAAATAACATACATTAAATTAAGGAGAAACCAACCCAAAAACAAAACAACACCTACCAACCCCTAAACCAAAGGCGCCAGCAGCACCAGCCCTTTCAAGATTAATAGATTAATCTATCATGAACTCTGCCAAAAACAAACACTTAACCCTAAGACCAGTAAAAAGGTCAACGGAACTCAAAATACAGACCAACCCCTCTAACACACAAAAATAACAAATCCAACACAAATAAACGGTCTTTTCAACTGGATAATTCTCATTTCTAAAAAAAATCACCTGAGGATGAAGCCAAAACATAATGGGCTGGCTTCGAAACATGAGAAATTTTTTGTGTAGTGATACTATGAATTTAAAAACATTGTAACAACCATTACAGTATAACGCTCTACATTTGTATCGAGCACTCTTTATAAAAGTAAATGCATGAACAAAAAGGTAAATAAACCTACGAGTTCAACAACTTAGTTACAATATATATATATATATATATATATATATATATATTGGTTTGATTATTCTGGAACTATTGTTAGAAAAATATGCATCCTCCGGTAGGATTTGAACATGCGATTTCTGTAGACCTAGGAAAAGCCATCAATTGATTTGACGTATCATTACCACTTCAGTGGGTCTAAAACTTACCGTATTGTAAAAGAAAGGTGATTACAGCAGTTGTTTTAATTCATTTGCACAAAGGTGTATGTTTATATATGTTTTTACTTTTATTTTCCTCTGAGGGACGCGCCCGCAAAATGTGTCAAAATATTATTCATAAACCCTGTATATCACACTCAAACTTGTGTCAGGTAAAAATATTTGAAATATTAATGTAATATAAAGTAATAAAATAGTAACAGAAAATTTAAATGTTATTAACACTGCAGTAGACATGGCGTCCAACAGTTGATACACTAAATGGGGGTTTCACTGATTGTTTGTTAAGATTTCTAGTTTCAGTGGCGGGTAAGTGATACTGTATTTTACAATAACATACATAGTACCGTACCAGTACTCAAAAAATAAATACTTGGTATGATGTGCAATCTACGGTATTCATATTTTATATGAGTTGATGTTAACTTTAATGTATCAGTGGACCTGACAAATTTTAAATATTCGCTTAGTTATATCGATACAATATAAGGTAGCTAGGATGTGCTTTTGTGGTGCAGTGGATATCGACTCGGAACGACAAATCGTGGAGCCGAGTTCGAATTTCAGTTGAATTCCTGGCATTCACTTACGCGCAAATACCGATTGGAGAAGGTATAGGTTAAATAACAGGACAGATTGCGTTCTATAGCCTTGGATGGCAACTAGTTTACTGCAGAAAGCAATGGCAACCTACTGCGGGATAATGTCCAGTCAGTCATGTCTCTTTCAAGACATGATCGCCCAAGCGTGTATCACGTATGGCATTTAACTGACTGACTGACCGATGTGTGCTTTGGCTTGTTTCCTATACAGTGCATATAGAAAGATGTTACGGCGTGTGTATTAATATCCATGTAAGTAGTGTGACCTTATATAGTTCTGGCACAGGTTATCCTAGACTGTAGCCTATCATCCTTTACAGTTGGGACTATGTTTTGGGTAGCCTACTGTGCGTTGTGGTGCAATGGATGTCGGCTTGGAATGAGAAATCGGAGAGCAGAATTCGAATTCCACTTGAATTCGTTGCATTCATTTACGCGCAAATACCCTTGCGAAAGGTATTAATTCACCTTCTCCCAGCTATGTGTTGAATAGAAGGGCAGATTGGGTTCTATAGCTTTGGTTAGTTATAGCAAAATAAAACGGCAAACTACAGTGAGAAAATTTTATACCTAATCAGTCATGGGCCAATGGAGACATGATCACCCAAGAGAGTATCACGTATGGCATTTAAATGAATGACAGTGTATGTTTGGAGGTCGGCGTATACAGAATTTTGAACGAAAAAAATTGAGGTCGAATTTTACGCCAAGTTATCTTGTACAGCCTAATTTATGGAAAAGAAGGAGATACGAAACATAATTGTAAATAAAAAGTATTGTGTAACCTATATAACCAACTTGCGTAAAAGGTTAGCAAAACATGGCTTAAGAGAAATGCAAACTTTATTAGGAGCTACAAAAGACGGAATGTCTAAAAAGTTCTATAAAGTCCTATAATTATTTACAGTCCCAACATGTGTCCTTGTCTTTGTTTCACAACACTTCGGCCGATGTAGGCTTCGGACTTCTTCGGGTGATTAGAATTCCGAGATGAACCCTTTATTTAGTTTGTTCGTAGTTTTAATCTCCTGGAGTAGGCCAGAGCGTAAAACGACCAAAATGTCGTGAATATGGCAACAAAAATAAGGACAGAAGTTTGAACAATGTATATAGTGTAGATAATTCTAATACCTCATCTCAGAAATATAAACACATATCATATAATTATGATGGATGTGAATAGACGGATGTATATATAAGACAGATATGAATAGATAGACAGCAACAAATAGACAAGGAGGGGAATAATAGCAACAGACAGATCGAGTGAAATAATATTCGATACTGACTGTTTCAATGTAGGTAAGAGAAAGTAAAAAGCATTATTTTTCTTTTAATTTTATTTCACTTCCATGCGCGCATGTAGAAAAGAGGAAAGAGTAACGATCATGAAGTGAATGATAAAAGTTTCTTTTTTCTTCCCTCTGACTTTGATTTTTATTGCGCAATTTTCTTTATTGCAACCAAGATTTTTATAATTTAATCTTACTGCTAGATTGACGGTAAGATCTCATCTTGCAATAATTTGACCGTAAGTTCTATATTAAAATTTTCTCTCCTGCACTTTTCGATTTTTGCTTTCCAGCTAAATTCGATTTTCAAAAATATAAATTCAATGTCAGTCTTTTATTCCGCCTTCTTAATTCCTATTCTGTTCTTTTTCTCTTTTCTTAATCATGTTTTTTCGTATCATTTGACACTCAGTAACTCCTATTATGGTAGTGGATTTAATGCCTTACTTATGAATAAAAGTTTTAGTTCCTTTTTTATGATGCTGATTGCTTAATGTTAATATCTGGGTTTACAATTCATTGTTGGAAAACAGAAATTGTTTCTATTCTATGATCTATAAAGTCATACTGTGAAATCAGTTAATATTTAATAAATAATTTGATTGTCTTCTTGATCATCAATATTTGTCTGCTTATTTAAAAGTTAATATTTTAAGAAAATTCAATTTTCGATTGTTTTCTCTCCGAAAAACGTTTGACACTTTTATTTAAGCCAAACAGTTCATAATATTCGATTAGTTTTCCATTAATTTTGTTTTTTATTTAGTTGTCTATTTGTGTTTTGTGGTATTTCGTATAATTTTATTGTCTTCATTTCTTAAAGGAAGTATTGACATTTTTTCCAATGCTTGCTTTAAGACGTGAAGGAAATAGTTCCAATGTTCCTTTAAGAAATGAAGACAATAAAAGTATACAAAATTCCACAAAACACAACCAGATAACCAAAATGAGATGAATTCTTTGTCAGTATGCTGTGTCCCTTCACAAACTTATC
The DNA here is from genome assembly GCA_037127315.1 of Ascarosepion bandense. Classification (NCBI taxonomy): domain Eukaryota; kingdom Metazoa; phylum Mollusca; class Cephalopoda; order Sepiida; family Sepiidae; genus Ascarosepion; species Ascarosepion bandense. The sequence goes on along the minus strand of JBBBDQ010000385.1, from coordinate 3,259,370 downwards.
TATCATGGCTTTCCACAATTTCCTGTTATTTGTCGCTCTTAGTAAAATGTGTATGTTGTAATATTTCTTAAAACATGTTCTGCTATCCCTCTGTCCATCTATATGGCAGCGAATGTTAAAAAATCTCAAAGATGAAAACGAGATGTGTTTCTACAGAATTATAGAGAGGATACCATGTACCGTACAAGCAACGACAAGGTTTTGGAGAAAATAGAAACAAAAAAATGTACTCAAGGAATAGAAACAGAAACTGGTAGATGAAACGTCTTGGGCATATATTGAGAAAGGAAGGCTTGGAAAATTGACACTCACAGAACAGGTTGTGGGCAAGAGGAAAAAAGGAAAGCATCCTGTAACATACTTGATCGGCTTTTTCAAAGGAATGGCAGAACAGAGTTTGGGAAAAGACAGAACTTATTAAGAGCTACAAGAGACAGGAAGATGTTGACGGCCATGATCACCTATATATTGAAAGGAGACGGACCATTAAAGAAAAACGCAAAAGATTATGCGTTGTTTTTCTCTGTCTTTCTTGCCTTCAATCTGTCCTGTGTGTTTCAAATTTTTATGTACCCAAGCAATTTCAACTGGAGTTTACTGATGTCACACACACACACACACACACACACACACACACACACACACACACACACACACACACACACACACACATACAATGCTCTGCAAAGGTTTACAGCACATTACAAATAAATGTTTTTAGGCATTGATAATACAGTTAAATCAATAAAAATAGGTACTGTTCGTAGAGGGTATTCAGACAAACAATCAGCTTAAAAAGACAAAAATACTTCAAAGAATTATCCCACTAAGAAAATTGATATTTAGTAATTGAAAAGTTTGCATTTGCAACATATTTTTTTATTACTTACAGCAGCTTTTTTTTATTTTATAAAAGTGTTAAAATTTTACTCGAATGTTTCAAATTAGGTTAGGGATGTTTATGGAACGTTCCAGATTAATTTTATGATTTAAAAGTACCGTATCATTCTTTTTCTATTAACCGCTCTTAAAACATTGACAAAATGGGGAAAAGTAAAATAATTGATCAAGGCCTCCGTAAACGTATTGTTGACCTTCATACAAATAGACTTGGTTATAGGAAGATATCTAGTTAGTTAAATATGCTATTGAGTTTAGTTGAAACGATAGTTTGATACTGGAAGGCATGTAATTTCATTCATTCAAAAAAAAAACTTCTAGTTGTTCCAGAAAGGTGACGGAACATAGGGGAAGATTACTAGCGAAAAAAGTTGGCCACGAATCTCAAGTTACTCTTAACGGACTTCACGGAGAATTAAAAGTAAGTGGGGTAAAAGTGAGTATGGATAAAGGTAGTCATTCACGTCATCGATATGACATCTTTTCGAGAAGTCCAAGAAAAAAAAAACGACTTCTTATGCAAAACCACGTTCTTACTAGACTGGATTTTGCATACAAACGATCATTGTATCAAACTTGCAGCATTTTGAGAAAATGCATTTTAGTCAGGAAAAAACGAAAATTGAGCTTTTTGGTAGAAATGCTGTAGCAAAGGTCTGGGGAAAAAGGGTACACCTAAGAATATTATCTCAATAGTAAAATTTAAAGGCGGATCAATCACCATCTGTGGCTGATTTAGTGCCCAAGGTGTGGAAAACATTGAAATAATAGAATGGATAGATGGAGCATATTATGGGAATATTAAATTTACGTCCTAGTTGCAGATTCGTTGGACGTAAAACCAAGTTGAGTCATTCAAAAAGACAACAAACCTAGACATACTGCAAAATTTGAAAAATCATGGTTAAGTTCAAATAGAACAGACGTTCTAAAATGCCCAAGTTAATTTCCATAGTTCCATCCGATTGCAAATTTATGGAGAACTGAAACTGAGAATTCAAAGAATGTACCCAGAAAACCTGCATGAACTAAAGGAATTTTCTTGTGAAGAATGGAAATTTATTATCCAAGAAACATGCAAGTAATTCGTAGGGAACTAATCTAAACGCCTACAGGCTGTAATTAGCAATAACGTTTACGCTACGGAATATTGATAGATGATTTAATATATGTATTGTAAACCTTTTCGTTATTAAATATTAGTTTTTCTTTGTGGGATATTTTTATTGATCATTTTTTAAAATCTGCTTGTTTAATTACAGGCATATGTATTATTAGCAGTAAGAGTTTCAGTAATTTAACTGAGATACATATACCTAAAAAGACAACTTTTTCGTGGCTCTCTCTCTCTCTCTCTATATATATATATATATATATATATATATATATGACGAAGCTGAACAAATATCTATATTTATTACATATGCAGGGCGATGTAGAGATACTTTCTTAAAAGTATAACTACTCCTAAATATTTTATTTATTTTATTTACTAGTTATTTAATTGTCATATGTGCTGTTCAGACTGTTCTTTCTCTGTGTTTGCATGACAATTTTAAATTAACAATTTTAAAAATATCAAAACAAATCTGTCATTTAAAACATGATTGATAAATTAAAGCACGACATGATTGATAAATTAATGCACCAGTTTTACTGCACCAGCTGCTAACATCTTCAATGCGGTAAAAGAGACTCTGGGTTTCATTTGAGCTGAAAGCAGTGGCTGATTTGATGGAAACTACCAAGGAATTCTCTCAAATAAGAACAAGATACGAGAAAACATTCTACACAAATGACAGCCCACGAGCACTTAACAACGTTAGAAAGACAATACAAATAAGCTGAGGTCACAGGCTTAATAAATTGGAAGACACTTTGCAATTTGACTTATCCGCAAAATTGCAATAAAAATAGTAAAGAGCTACACAATCCCCTGAAACATGTTTTAAGGTCAATAACAATCACATTAACGTCGTTTAGATACGAATATGACATTAAGCTTCATGGTGGAAAGCAGTAAGAGATGAGATGAATTCTTTTCGGGTCTGCTGAATAGGTATAGGCTTGTAGACTATTCTGCTCTTCCAACCATCAAGAACCATCAATGATGAAAGTAAAGTCATCTATCAGCAAGTCGACCACGGTCAATACTGCGAGAAAGGACGGCATCATTGCTTCCGTTCTTTAATATGGTGACGATCATTTGGCTGATAACATGCACAGAAACATCCTGAGCGCGTAAAATGCTGGGAGAGTTTGAAAGTGCTGGTGAGATGCGATTGTGATACCACCATACAAAGGCAAAGATATTAGGATGATGTATGAGGATAATTGTGGCATAGCTTTACATTTGTCAGCTGGTAAAATCCAAATAACGATTTTGCAGTCTCTACTGAATGTTTACATACTGCCAAAATAAGAATATGTTTTCCGTTCTTATAGAGAAACGATGGATATACTTCTGACAACACGACAAATCTAAGAGAAGTCGTTTGAACAAAAACAGCACTTGTTTTAAGTCTTCGTAATCCTTACCCTAGGATATGCGTTGTGGTGCAGTGGATATCGACTCGGAACAACAAATCGGGAAGCCGATTTCGAATTCCAGTTAAATGCCTTGCATTCACTTACGCACAGATACTCTTAGGAAAGGTATTAATCCGTCTCTTCTCTCCAGTTATGGGATAAATATCAGGACAGATTGGGTTCTATAGCCTTGGCTGGCAATCAGTCTACTGCACAAAGCAATGGAAACCTACTACAGGATAATCTTCTGCGTAGTAAGTCATGTCTCTTTCGAGACATAATCAACCAAACCTGTATAACGTATGGCACTTAACTGACTGAAATCTTATCAAAGGTTTTAACACTTTCTCACCGCTGTGGCATGGCTTTCATCTGTCTTTTCTACAAACATTTTCTGAAAAAGATTTTACCCTGATGCCATGTCCACGTGAATTAAAGCGTGCTTTGTGCTGCATTAGATATCGGCTTGGAACGAGAAATCGGGGTGCTGAGTTCGAATTCCAGTTGAATTCAGTGCATTCACTTACGCGCAAATACCCTTGGTAAAGGTATAAATCCACCTCTTCTCGCCATTTATGAGTTAAATGATATTATTAGGTTCTATAGCCTTGGCTAGCGATCAGTCTACCGCAGAAAGCAATGGCAACCTACTGTCAGTCAGTTAGTCATGTCTCTTTCGAGACATGATCGCCCAAGAGTGTTTCACGTATGACACTTAACTGACTGACTATATTTATATCTATGTGCCACTCTACTACTATGAAATGGATAAACGTAACCTGCACTTCTATTCATACATTTTCTTTTCTCGCACTTCCCGCCTATTGATTCCATTCCGTTTACGTGTTTCCTCTGAAGACAATAATCTCAAAAAATTTAAATGAATCTTCAATTGCCATCTTCTTTCTTCTTTAACCCTGTTCATCTTTTACCCTTTCTTTAACATATCTTGTATCCAGTCTTTTCTCTCACTCTAAGCCCTGCACACTAGTGACGGTTCCGCCTTGCTTAGGATAAAATGATTAAAAACAATGAAATGCTATATGGAAGTTCTTGAAACATTTAGGGTGTCCTCATCATGTACATGCGTCATTTCACTAAAATATTTGTTCAGGCTTTAAAAAAAAACATATCAATTTAAATATCGTTGTCAAGCGATTTTTGTAGCGCCTAATTGTTCTCCAGGCTATATATATATATATATATAGTAAACAATATTTTAATGAGTACTCATATTTAATATATAATCTGCTTTATATATATATATATATATATATATATATATATATATATAAAAGAAAGCAGTTTATTTATTTATACCTACAGGCCTGAATAATTGAGAAATCTTGTTCGGAAAATATGCGTCCTCCGGCAGGATTCAAACCTGCATCCTCTAGAGGAAAACGTCAATTTATCTGACGTGTCTTAGACCACTCGACCATGAAGGACATGCAGTTAGACAAAGCTCGAAATAATGCCTTTGAACACACATTTTTTTATTTTTAGTAATATTCATATCTGCCTTTTTTGTATCTTAATGTAAACAAATGTAACAAAAACAATTTTTTTACAAAATTTTAGGAAATCTTTAGCACAAATACTAGCCTCCACTGCGAAAATAACGCCACAACACTTTTCCAAGGGTGTTTGTGCGTTCCAAGCCGATACCTACTGCACTATTACACATCCTTAGAGGTAACCATGTTTAAATCATGCAAAAAGCGATAGTGTAGTTTATGCGTAATAAAGAAAAGATGAGCTGATTGAGGATTTCTTCTTTTTTACTTCTACTCTACTGTCTTGCATTATATTTGTTATTCTTTTCCCTTCTTCCTTATTTTTTCCATTCTTTGACCTTACATCTTCTTCTGCTTCTTCTTTTCTCTTCTTATTACTCTTACCCATCATCATCATCATCATCATATTATTATTATGTCATTTTTCATCATATTTCGATTTCTGCTTTGGTCTCACTACCAACCAAGTCTGCGGGGAGACCTAAGGCAGGTAGTGGCGTGTTGTTATGGCTCCATTTCATGTTTTTCTATCTTCCCTATCATCCCCAGCATTACATAGATAAAGTTCTCCTTAGTGTGTGGGCTGTACTTAATAAGACAATTTTTTGTATATCTCTTAAGCTGGGGTTTCCAGGGATTCTTTCAATGTGTTGTTTTGTTCCATTTTTTATCATTCCAAGTGCACCTACTATCACTGGCACAACTCTTGTTTTCAATTTCCACATTTTTTCTATTTCAATTTCCAGGTCTTTATATTTTGACAGTTTTTCAAATTCCTTGATTGCTATGTTACAATCCGCTGGACAAGCCATATCAATTAATAGACAAGTTTTCTCCTTCTGGTTTTTAACAATAATGTCTGGCCTGTTTGCTTCAATTTTTCTGTCTGTGTAGATGGTGTAATCCCATAGAATGGTTACATCTTCTATTTCTGTAACCGGTGCTGGATGATGTTCATATCAGTGTTTGTTTACAGCTTTTCCATAATGTTTGCACATTGCCCAATGTAAATATTGCCCAACTCTATCGTATTTATAAGCTTCTTCTGGTTTCAATTCTTTTATTGTTACAGCAGGGTCTAGGCTAATTGAGGATGTTTCTTGTATTGATCCACGTAAAACTGTAGCTTTAGCACATTTATTCAAATTAAATTTCATTCCAATGTCTTCGCTGAAGCATTTTACAGTTTGCAGAAGACCTTCCAGCTCATTATCATTCTTAGCATTTAAGATTAACTTTAAGTCATCCATGTAAAATAGATGGCTTATTTTCTTTTGGCCTATTTTATAACCACATTCTGTCTTATTAAGTTGACTGGTTAGTGCTATTAATGATATGCAGAATAGTAAGGGAGATAAAGAATCACCTTGAAATATACCTCTTTTGATGTCTATTTCATCAGACTTATAGGTTCCATTTATATGATTGAGGTAAAGGGTTGTTTTCCATATAGACATGCACTGTTTGATGAAATTGATGATGACGGGCGATATCTTGTATATATTTAAAGTCTTTAAAATCCAGTCATGTGGCACACTATCGAATGCCTTTCGATAGTCTATCCAGGCTGTACTAAGATTTTTCTTTGTACTGTAGCAGTTTTCCAGGATCATTTTGTTAATCAGCAATTGGTCTTTACAACCATAACAGCCACGTTTGCACCCTTTTTGTTCAAGCGGTATCATGTCATTTCTTTGTAAGAATAAATATGTCTGTTTTGTTAAAATAGATGTTAATAGTTTATATGTTGTCGGAAGACATGTAATTGGTCTGTAGTTTTTCGGGTTTTTTGTGTCACCATTCTTGGGTAGAAGAAATGTAATTCCTTTGGTCATCCATGCAGGAATTTTAGTGGGATCGTCAACCATTATTATTACTATTATTATTATTATTATTATTATTATTATTATTATTATTATTATTTTATATGATTGTATTTTTCTTCATATTCCATCACTGAATGTTACTACCAGAAGTGAGTGGGACATTAGATAAAGGTTATAATAGAGTAAATTCTTTGATCATTAATACTAAAACTTGCTATTTCCATTTAATGGCAAATCATCGTCTTTCATGCCATTGGGTGTATAAGGAATTTATTCATGACTTGTTTGTTTAATAGCACGTTCCTGAAAATCAATCGTATATTAGCAAATATTTGCAGTAATATTAAATAGAATTACAAGAGATGAGAATGAGAAATCATATAATCAAAATCTTGCACTGGTGATTTACGAAATGAGAAAAACCTTCCTTTAAATACAGATCCTTTGATACGAACAGTATGATAGATACGAAAGATAACGGAAAATGTTGCGAAGTATGATTGAAGTAGACGGTAAGAATGAGACGATGCCAATAAATGTGGAGAGGCTTGGTGCATCTTGACAAATGGTTTGAAGAAAAAATGTTGTTATGAGCTTGACTCAGTGAGTTATTTACTGATAGATAGATAGATAGATAGATAGATAGATAGATAGATAGATAGATAGATAGATAGATAGTGTTAGGACGCCGTTCCTATTTGACTACAAATGGACTGTTCCCATTGCTATATATAGCAATGGTGGATTCTCTACAGGGGAGTCGTCCAGAGTCACTAGACTGACGACTCTACGACACTGTCAGCCCTCTGCCTTCGGGTAGAGGGCGCTCTCTGCTTCCGAGCAGAGAGCAATAACCCAGTCGTGGTTCCGCCGAAGGGTAGAACCACGACTGGGGAAAAATAGACAGACATTTTTTGGCCCGGCTATATAGCCGGGAATACCCACAATAAAATGACCATGTGTCACATCCAGCCTTGCGTGGGAAGGCTAGTAAATACAGACGTACGGAGTCACTAGACTGACGACTCTACCTATTTTTTGGCCCGGCTATATGGCCGGGAATACCCACAATAAAATGACCATGTGTCACATCCAGCCTTGCGTGGGAAGGCTAGTAAATACAGTCGTACAGAGTCACTAGACTGACGACTCTAAGACACTGTCAGCTCTCTGTCTTCGGGTAGAGGGCGCTCTCTGCTTCCGAGCAGAGAGCATTAACCCAGTCGTGGTTCCACCGAAGGGTAGAGGCACAACTGGGGAATAATAGACAGACATTTTTTGGCCGGGCCATATAGCCCGGAAATCCCAGATATAAACTGACCATGTGTCATATGTTGCCCTTACTGGGAGGGACGACTAAATAATGAGTCGTAGAGAGTCACTTGAGAGTCTCTAATGAGTTACTGAAGAGTCAGTGCGAGTCAGTGAAGAGTTAGTCACAGTTCCGGTGGCGTACCGGAAGTAATCACGTATACACACGTCTTACGACGGATTGGACTCTTGTATCTTTCTATTGTAAATATTACTAATCACATCTGTACATACTAACCGTCTTTCCGTAGAATACAACTTATATTCTGATTCTGTTGTTGAGTTATTCATTTTTACTTGGCGACATAACAGATAGATAGATAGATAGATAGATAGATAGATAGATAGATAGATAGATAGATGCCACCTGAACAGACTTGGATTCATAGATAGATAGATGGATAGATAGATACGATACGATAGGAAAATATGTCTGACTAGAAAAAATAGAAAGATGTTATAAATTCGAACAGAAAATAGCACTGGCTGCTGCATCCATTAATGTCAAATGCTTCCTCATGACGAAACACGTTAATATTACCATTGCCATTACAATACATGCTCATTTAAAGTAAAGAACTGTGAGACAATTTGTTTTTGGAAAGTCAAAGTGCTGCAAACAAGCATATAGTAAAAGTTTATGAACGATCTGACCTTGATGTAAGCTCAGTAAAGAGATCAACAGAGTTAATGACATTCCCCCAGCAAAAAAGAAAAAAAAGCACCGCTATGGTAGACTAATGGTGCTATGACTATGGATCAAAGAAGCTCGTCCTTTCAAAAGAACCGATCGAATAATTGCGATTGCAAAATTGTATAAAGATCTTCAAATGATCCGTATTTTTACCTTCAGTTTAGTGCCGTCTCTTACTTACAAACGAAAGTCAATGAAAAGATTGCGCCGATGATGCTGAGACAGTTCACCAGGTTACTGAACGCGTAGGAGTTTTCAATTTGCAAGTTCCTAAGCAAATGGTTAAGAATTTGGCTGTCCAACATCTTTCAAAGGTCAGAGGTTCAAACATGGAGTGCACACACACGACCTTGTTCAGTGTGTTGTTCTTTAGCGGGTTATCCATTTTTTTCCCAGCTTATAGTGGAGAGTCCGTTCTAGTGAAGGGTAGTTGTATATTGTTGCAGGTTAACGGAATTTGGCCTTGCTTTAGATAGCTAACTATAAGTCATAAAGAAAGATTATAAACCAAGAAAAGCACACTGAGTTGAAAAATAACATTTTATATATACACATATCAATTAAGGTTTTTACAATTAAAGTAATACTTTAAGTATAGGTCCAACGGGCGTTAAAATGTTCATGGCAATAAAATGCTGACAAGAGAATTAATGCTTAGGAATGTGGGAGCCTTGTAAGTAATGAATTTATTTGATGTATTCGCTCCTTAGGTCAGTAAGTAGTTTTGAGACAGTGAAAGATAAGAGGAGAGGGAAGGGAGGCTAGGATAGTAAGCCACTTGACTTAGGTCAAGGGGATACTGATTACACTCCTCTCTCTCGAGTCTGGATCTGTCTGACGATGCTTTCTGTATCGGCTTTTTATTTCGACTTTTTGGATCGCAGGTGATCATTTGGGAATTTATATCCTTATTTGATTCTGGGTTTCCCATTGGCCGATAAATAAAATTCGCGTAGGCTCGCGAACTGGAAATTTAATATTTAATTAATTTTTACTTTTCAACCGGAACATCTTCGCGAACCCGGATGCGGACCGTCGGCTTTTGGTCATTTGCTTTTTGGTTTTGAGGGTGCAAACATCCGGTCCATCGCTATGCTTGGTCGGTATCAACACAGTTTATTCAAGATAACGTGCATTCTTCCAGAAACTGTAACTAAGGTCCGCCAAGCTTAGTTCCAGTATAAACCACAGGTAGGTTCTATGGGTATTGAGTAAACACAGATGTGCTTGAGTAGGCGGCTGCAAAGGGAATTAGGCATCTCTGTATTCATCAGCTATAGCACCTATAGATTACGGAAATTAATGAAGATTAACGAAATGGTCTTTAAACAACTGACAATTTGAAATGATTTGTTTGAACATTATTTTTGATCGATACTCGCATTTACGTAGATATTCTGTTTTTATAATCAAACAGTATATATATTTATTTCTACCGGCCTGATTATTTATGGTAAATGTTTGTTACAAAAATATGTGTCATTCGACAAGATATTTTGATAGGGATCGCAGCTTTGAATCCGTTAGAAATAAATATAAATACTGTTGCAATACAAATGTTTTAACCTATTGTGTTCTTTTAAAAAAAAGGCCTACTGTTATAGACATTATATAACATTGTTAAAATACTGACAATTAATTTTTTTTAGTATTGGTTTTAGTTTTTTCATTGAGATGAATTCGAGAATATTATGTTTTTGTGCATTAGTTCATGATAGAGTTTTTTATAAATTCACGTCGAAATTTATTAATGCATATTTCTCATCTTTCCAATATTGAATTAAAGGTAAATCCTTAAGATGGATATAGTGTAAAAAATATGGGAAGATGATGTACAACTCTTTATATATCAAATTTAAAGAAAAAACTATGGCAAAAAGCTAACACATTTTGTGTGTGAATTGTTTTGTACTTTAGGATATCGTCGAATGAAACGTATTACATCAAAAATAAAGGTAAATCCAAACCTGTTATCTCCTGCAACAGATTGGGAACTAAGGGCCAATATAGGCTCAAGATTGAAATTCCCGGAGCAAATTGCCATCACAAAACTTCGCCCAGATATAGTTTTCTTCTTACATAATTTGAAGAAGTTAGTCTTGTGGGAACTAACTGTCCCCTGGGAAGAAAACCCAGGAGAAGCTCATGAAAGGAAGAAGTTAAAATATGGCGAACTGCTGGAGAGTTGCAGGGTTAAAGGCTGGAGGGTTAGCTGCACTCCTATAGAAATGGGGACTAGGGGATTTGCAGCAAGCTCCTTATGCAAAGCCTTAACAGATATTGGGATAGTGGGAGTAAAAAAAAAGGAAAGCACTCAAGTCCATAACCGAAACAGCGAAAAGAACAGCTAATTGGTTATGGATCAAAAGAGAGAGTGCCTGGATTCCTAAACAAATTGATGCCTAAAATTCCCCGAAATCCTGCGTTTAAATTAATGTTTCGGACGAGCTCATGTACGGTTCGCCTCTAAATAGAAATCTCTCTCTCTCTCTATATATATATATATGTGTGTAAAAAGGTGAAGATAACTGCCAGTTTAAGAATTCCGAGTTTTCTGGTACTTATTGTTTAAAGAATGTGCTCAGTACAAGAAACATCGTAGAGCATTATATAATTTTAATTAAATTTGGTTTTTAAATTAATGTAAACTGCATTAATTTTAAATTAAAAACAAACTTGATTTTATATATATATATATATATATATATATATATATATATATATATATATATATAAAAGGCAAACCTCTGAAGAGATTTTTCATATGCCTTGCCTTTGGCTTAATAAAGTTTATCACAGGACGAAAATTGTTAGCAAGGATATGCTTTAGTCATATTCTTCTATTACAAATTTATACTTAGTTACATCTGAACTTTATATATATATATAGTTTAACTTAAAGTTTTATTGAAAATTCGATATGGACAAGAGATTTCGTTATCAGTTTCTCCAGTTGACCAGAAATCACGTCAAATGATTTCACCAGTAATTCTTTTGGTATGTAAGACGTAACTTTTTGTATTCGCATCGTAGTTATTCTAAATCTTAGTTTGATATAGTTGTCCTCCACCTTTAACTAACAGGATTTATGGACACACATATATATATATATAAGTAATTCATCAAGCTTTTTATTCGACCTCAAAAGAATGCACAAAGCACTGGGCGACCGTTTTATTTGGGACTCTTCAGCAGTATATAAACATATTAATAAGTGTATATATATATATATATATATATATATATATATATATATATATATATATATGTGTGTGTGTGTGTGTGTGTGTGTGTGTGTTAGTGTGTGTGCATGCGTTTGAATAATCACTGATAAGTAAATTAACTGCAAAAATAAAAAACCTAGCAAATTTAATTTCCTCACACCTACTCACAAGAGGGATAAACTTACATTTTTTGTTTTTTTTTTTATTTTCTTGAAATTTGGAAAACAGGAAAAACGCTCTTTGTCTTTATTGATTACTTTGAAGAAATGTAATCACTAAGAAATGTGCTTTCACGCAATTTGATTACCCTTAAAAGCTTGGAAGAGATTTTCTTTTAATTACATTGCGCGAGTTTCATTTACGTTTTAATTCCTATATACATTATTCTATGTTCGCATCTCCCAAACTAATTCATATTGATCTATCTTTATCTTTACTGAGCTCTCAATTAATCCACTTGTATCTATCTCAGTCAGTTAATATCTATATATGTGTATTTCACTCTTTCATAATATCCATATATCTGTCAATATCAGTATCTTCATATGTATGTATACATGAATGGATGGTTGGATACGTGGCCAAATGATTCGAACGTTCACTTTCTGACCATGCAGCCGGGGCTCGAATCTCTACATGGTCAATTTTTGAGGAAGGTGACTTCTTGATATCATCGGTCTGGAGGAAGCGTTTCTAGCGTGCGGCAGCTCTGGAAAGTCCTGGAAAAACCATACGATGGGTTGACCCTTATGAGTGAAATTAGGTAGACGGCTCTTTTTGAGGAGCCATTGATGGTTGGGCTAGCTTGAAGTCACAAGTCATCGTGACCGAGGGTTTGAGCGCCCTGCCTTTGTTCAGATTGTTGTTCATGCTAGATAACGTGTTTTCCCCTAGAAACTGAAACTAAGGTCCGATCAGCATAGTTGCAGTATAATCCATATCTGTTGTTTTTGAACAAACAAAAGTGTGCCTGAGGAAGCGTCTACAATGGGGATTATCCAGTTAGCCCGTTAGACGGGTATCCTTGAATACGAGCCATTATCTATTTATCTATCTATATCGACTTGGCAATGTAATGCAGGAAAATCTTCTGCCCACTCAGTCATGTCTCTTCCGAGACAGGATCATCCAAGCATGTATCACGTATGGCACTTAAATGACTGACAGAAAATGAACAAGTTAAGTATGTTATTGTTGTTGGAAAATGATCCACGCCGAGATGCTAGGTCTGGACCATTCACATTCCATATTTGTATTTTATCAGGAAATACATAGCAGAAGTACCAAATCAGGTAGATCGATGGATCTATCAGAAATACTGATAGATCTATTGATCAATATGAAGAAACCGAGATAGATAGGTAGATAGATAAATAAACATATAAGAATAAGGATAGATAGATAGATAGATAGATAGATAGATAGATAGATAGATAGATAGATAGATAGACAGACAGACTAAACGCCACTGTTTTGTATTGATCTAATAGATCCATGCATTGATAAAACACATATACTGCTAGATTGTGAAGTGGCAATAAATAATTGAATTTTATTCTTTACTGAATACGAAAAGTATTGAATATTTTAGTTATAATTATGAACTTGATTATTTTTATATTATCAAAATCACTTCAAATATCTAATGAAAGAATCCTTTATTCTCTTCGTTAAATTGAATCAATTCCCATCAATTAATTTTTAGACTGAATTCATACACGATGCAATAATAACGATTGAGCAATGGTGAGCGTTTGCCTGACAGTGGATACGATAATGCGCATGCGCATCTCTATGCGTGTCAGAGTAATTACATATTTTCCAAAACAGTAAGCCACTTGCATGATAATTGCCAACTCGGTGATTAATATATTTGTGCAATTGCAGCAGTAATTTTCTTTGCAGAAATATGTACATGCTCTGTGACATATGATTCCGCGAAGAAAATTACTGCGCATCAAAATTAAACACTTTTGGCCGAAGAACAGAGTTTACAGAAAATACTGCCAGGCTGATTATAAAAGAAACGTTATAATAAACACGAACATAATGCCATAATTTCCTTAAATCTTAATTAATTTTAAACATCATCTTCCTTTCTCAATAAAATTTTCAGCTGCCAATTCAGTTCTTATTAACGTACAATCGATCCGCTGCCTCTACTCTACTCTTTGGATATTCTAGATAAAATACAAATAGTAATCTGGTTATTTTTCCGGACCTGGTATCTGGACTTCAGTCAATTTCCTGCCGTTGTAACTTAGCTTTCCTGTGCTTTCTCTAAGTACGAATGTGTTAACTTAGTGTTATGAATATTTAGGTATCTTTGGGTCAATAATTGGGTCAATAATTGTAACTAGCTAAGTTTAAGATAAAACAGATTGAAGACCAGCCTTTTCCCATTGCCTCTTTTGTTCTTGTGTCATATCTTTATATTTTCAAAATAAATATTGCTTTCCTCTTTAGAAACTTTCTGGCAGTATGGTTGTTGATAAAATTCAAGTGTGTGACTCAAGTGTGATTCAAGTGTTTAAGATAAAACAGATTGAAGACCAGCCTTTTCCCATTGCCTCTTTTGTTCTTGTGTCATATCTTTATATTTTCAAAATAAATATTGCTTTCCTCTTTAGAAACTTTCTGGCAGTATGGTTGTTGATAAACTTCAAGTGTGTGACTCGTTGATCCTTATCGAGAATATATTTTCAGCTAATATAAAGTGGAACGATTATATTGAATCACTTGCTAGGTCTACTTCTAGGAAAAATGGTTTATCGAGTCGTCCTTTTTTTGCCCGAATCTATCTTATATGTTTATACGGCTGTCATTCATCAATTCTTTTATTGTTGCTAGCAACAAGAAAAACAATCTCGTGCTACGGCTATATATTTAGAGATTTTTGATAAAATCCAAAGAAGAATCTGCAATGTTATTGGTTCTATCCTAATATCTCAATTTCAATCACTTCACTACTACCATAATGTAGCTTCCTGGTGCCGTTTCTATAAATATTTTCATGGTAATTGTTTCAATGAACTTTCTCTCTACATGTGATGTGGCTTCCCTCTGTCTCTTCTACAACTATTTTTATGGCTTCTGCTGTAACGGACTTAGGTCACTGGTGCCGCTTCCACATGAATTTGCTCGTGCAACCAGATTGCTAACAAGGTCCCAACTTTTTACAGTTAAATCAACCAAATGCGGATGACAATTCTACTTCTCAGCTTCTTTTCTCGTACTTCCCGCGTGTGGAACTTCATTCCATATACTAACTTTCCTGACGGCTACAAGCTCCAGGAATTTAAATGCAATGTCAATTTTATTCTTTTATTCACTTGACTCTAGTCCTTTCTACATCACTCCATGTGTCTTGTTCTTTTTCCTTTCTCTCTACCTTAACAACACCCTTAACTCCTGTCTTAACATCCTTCTGTAGCTCTTCCTCTGTCACCCCCCTGTAGCTGGTTTGTCTTTCTCATTACTCACCTGCTGCCTAAAACATTAACTCTCTTATGTAGCCCTCAGCACATCAGTGGCATTACCGCATTGATTGTGATAAAATGATTAAAAATATAAGATAAAAAATAAATAAATTTATTAATTTAATCGCGGTACTAGATTGAGTGCAAGTTCAACATTTGAAACGGGTAGATATAACCGTGAGTTCTACACTAACAGAATGTTTTTACAAATTTCATGCATGCGGAATTATCTTTCTTGCTTCTTTCTTCTCAGTAAATGTTGTTCTTCAAAGATTCAAATTCGATGTTAATCGCCTCGCCACCTTCTACCGTTTTAATTATGTGCTTTTATTGTTCTTGACCCTTACTCAATTTTTCTTGTTAGCTGCTCTATTGCCTTGTTTTAATGTAGCTTTCGGAGTTTTATTTAACTATATATATATATATATATATATATATATATATATATATATATTGTTGTAGAGCAGCTGACACCTTTCCAGCGCTCTCAAAGATTGAATAGTTTTTGAACCCAAATACCTATATAAATAAAGATTAATAGCAGTCAGAGATTTTTAAAGTGTCATTGACGATTATTATCGGACTGTACGCTTTGCGACTCTAACAACTAAATCTCACCTCTCTTTCTAATTATTCTTGTTCTGCCTTATCTGTGTTTGTCTTTTTTGTAGGTGCTGTAAATATTTTAGCGCATATGATCTGGTCCCATACTGTTACCTCAGATATACAATATATATATATATATATATATATATATATATATATATATATATATATATATATAAGAGACAATGAATGTCTATTATGTTTAATCGTGAGCTGTTCTAAACGTCGTATTTTTGCTTTAATTTTAGTTGAAAATAAAGACAAAAATTCTCCAAGCGGAGTTTTATATCAACACAAAATAAAATCGTCGGTGATGGTGGATGTTATAATATTTCAGTCTCAACAGCCTCTCTGAAGATGGCTCATGTGAGCCGAAAGCTTAGAAGAAAATCAATAAATAATTATCCAAATGTTGGAGAATGTTGGTCTTTATTTTCAACTGAAATTAAAGCAAAAAAAAAAACGGCTCATGATTAAACATAATAGTCATTCATTGTCTCTTATATTTAACAGCATATATTTAGAAAATTACTGGCTGCCTCGATACACTAAATATATATATATATATATATATATATATATATATATATATTCTTTACTACACGACGACAATATTATTGTAAAAGAAATAAAATGACAAGGCACTGTTAAAGAATAAACACGCGGCAAGAGGTTTCATAACTAGTAGTAAAGTTTAATAGCTGGCAGTAAAGACTATTTCCATGAGCGTGTCAAGATATAGAATTAGGTTTACACGGCACATGAAGGCCGATTGCACCAGGATAAATAGGACTAAATTAGAGAAATTGCTTTACAAGAAGAAAGTTTTATTATGATATATATATCTAGAATTAACCAATGATTGGAAACTAATGCTTGTTTACCAGCACGATAATAGCGATAGCCATATTAACATTTTCCTTATGAGGAAACGTTCGACATTTATTAAGCGAGCAGAAAATATTTCAGCTGAAATTTATAAAATCTATTTAAAGATATTTTGTTTTTCAGAAAATTTATCTTATCAGCTCAAGCATCTGTTATCTCTCTTTCCGGTATTGATTTATGTTCTCTTCTCTACATTTTTTAAGTACTGTGGAAAAGAAGCGGTAATTCAACAACAACCTACATTCAAATATCAAAGACGGACGATTCTCCCTAGATCTACAATCTTAGAATCAAGAGGAAAAAGGTGGAGGAACAGTAAGATTAAGAACTAAAAATATATAAAAAAGTAAACGTCTAACGAAGCTAAAAACCAAATGGAAAGTAAACCCTTACAAGAGAAAATTCGATCGCGAACATAAGTGCCTGATATTGACATATATGTGACCTGTGTTACGGAAATCTAAGAGGCAACCAGATATAGAGATTCATCTCATCTGCTCAAAATGAATAACTACCGACAAGACTTGATGGGTGCATATATTAATTTATAGCAGATATTTAAAATGTCGCTAGTGAAAAAAAAAAAACGCTTAAGTTACTATCGAACGTCTATTATATCGAGGTTCTACCGGGTTCAGAAATGTATTGAAATACAAACTGCATGTGGAAAGGTCTGTAATATAATAAGAAAGGTCTATAAAGACCATGACCTGACATCTCGACTTCAGTCAATTTCCCAACGCCGTGATATCACTTCTCGTGATGTCTCGGGCGCGTGAATTTTAGCTCAATACGACCGGATGTGCGCTGAAGTACAATGGATATCAACTCGGAACGAGAAATCTGTGAGCTGAGTTCAAATCCCAGCTGAATTCCTTGCATTCGCTTACACGGCAAATACATTCGAGAAAAGTATTAATCTGTCCCTTCTCCCTCTAGTAATGGCTTAAATGGCAAAACAGTTTGGGTTCTATAGCTTTGGTTGGCAACCAGTCTACCGCAGAAAGTAATAGAAATCTCCTGCGGGGGAAAAACCTTCTGCCCAGTCAGTCATATCTCTTTGAGACAAGATCGCGCAAGCGCGTATCACTTATAACACTAAACTGACTGGGTGACATGATTGGCAAGTAGGTCTCAGAGTTTTACTTTTGAAATGGCCAGGAGTAACAGTAAATTCTACTCTAACAGTTTTTTCTTGCATTTATCACATCTGTAATCTTTGGATTTCTTGATTACCTAACAACGACTTTCAAAAGTTTAAATGGAACATCAATCGCCATCTTTTGTTTTCATGAAATCTGTTCTTTTGTTTTCTTTTCTCATTCCTTTCATATATATATATATATATATATATATATATATATATATAGTGTATTTGGACAACGATCTCTCTTTATACAGGTTTGATTAAAATAACAGACAAGGTATTATCATTAAGCATTACTTTCCTCGTTGCATAAAAGAGAGATTGTTGCCCAAATACACAATTTTTAAATTATATGAACTGGTAGCCAACAAGGAAAGTAATACCGAATGATAATACCTTGTTTGTAGTTTTTAATGAAACCTTTATATATATATATATATATATATATATATATATATCACACTCCACCCACATCTATTGAACAGGTGAAGAGGCTCATCCCTTGTTTCCTGTTTAGGATGCGGTTTCCAGTTTTCTCTTTTCCAATCTTTTACAATCTTCTTTTTATTTTTTTTTCAACTGGAGTAGATAGACTAAACTATCGCCCGGTTCACCACCCACATCTATTGAACAGGTTAAGAGGCTCATCCCTTGTTTCTTGCTTAAGATGCGGTTTCCGGTTTTCTCTTTTCCATTCTTTTCACTTTTTTAAATTTTTTTTCAGTTGGAGTAGATAGACTAAACTATCGCCCGGTTCACAGTCCACCCACGTCTATTGAACTTCGAAACTACTATGCATAAATACGCATAGAGGATTATACAAATACGAACGGTTACCTTTCGGGGTAAAAACGGCATCAGCAATATTTCAACAAATTATGGATAATATGCTGGCGGATCTTGACTTCGCTACCGCATATATCGACGACATTTCATCCCTTGTTCCCTGTTTAGGATATCGTTTCCGGCTTTCACTTTTTCATTCTTTTTACCCTTACGTAGCCCCCTGCGCATCAGTGGCGTTATCGCCTTGCTTGGGGTGATATGATTATATATATATATATATATATATATGTGTGTGTGTGTGTGTGTGTTGATTTGTGCGCTAATAAATACGAAGAACAAAAAATTATATTAAATAAATGTATAACGGAGAAAATAGTATTTACAAAGTGGGGTAAGTAATCATACAGGAAACAAGGTATTAATTGTACGTCTCTTTGTACGATGTAGAGTCCGATTATAATCACTTCCGGTTGACTACCAGAATTATCCGACTGACTTGTTAGCACTGTTCCAATTTCTCTAGCACTGGTATATCGCTACTGTGACATTACCGCCAACTATATTTAGTTGTCCCTCCCACTAAAGGGATACATGATCAGTTATAAGTGGGGCTTCCGGGCTATATGGCCCGGCCAAAAAATGTCTATTTTTGCCCAGTCGTGATTCTACCCTTCAGCGGAACCACGACTGGGTTATTGCTCTCTGCTTGGAAGCAGTGAGCGCCCTCTACCCGAAGGCAGAGTGCTAACAGTGTCGCAGTTGCAGAGGCAAATGCCAACTGACATTGTCGCCGACAACACCGATGTTTTGACACTACCACTATTTGTAGTGCAGGGAATAGTTCATTTATCATTAAAATGGTGGTGAGCGGCCTAACACCCACCTCCTAAGATTTGTCATCAATTCTCATATTTCTTTCTTTTAGGATCCACCACCAAATGTTGCGTTGTCTTCCTTTTTCTAGTAGATTTCCGCTCTGTTACTTCTTTCTCTTGCGATATTTGTAGGTCGAACGTGTCGTAAATCTCTTCCATACTATCATCTTCCCTTGACAGCGTGTCTATAGCTTCTTCAGCTAATCTTTTTCTTAACTGATTCACGTGTCGTCTGTGGATAAATCTTTTACCTTTAATCATATATAACATGTTTCCGATACGTTCCTTTATTATTCCCGGAAGCCAGGAGGCATTATTATTTTTGAAAGTTTTGAAATAAACTTTCATTTTTGTTGAATTTCCTTTTTGGAGGTTGAGTTGTGGGTGTAAGTGCTTTTTCTCTTGGAATTAATTTATCAAACGACGATCGCACCTTTCTCGCGAACATCAATTCTGCAGGTGACAGTGCTGAAGGCGCAGCTTTATTAGGGGTTTTCCTATAAACTTTTAGGAATAATTGCAATGCCTTAGTAGGTGTCCCTGACGTCTTTTCTAATGCCCATTTTAAGGTGTCGACAAATCTTTCAGCCAATTCGTTACGTTCTATCTGAAACGTTTCACAAAACTCCTTGAATTCTTTCGAAGTGAATTGCGTTCCGTTATCACTTACTAACGTGTCCACGACTCCGAATCTTCCGAATAATTAGTGCAATATATTTATTGTATTTCCCGCTGTTGGTCTCTTCATCTGAAATACTTCCGGCCACTATCTACTATTATCAGATAATATAAGTTGTCGATTGGTTCTGCAAAATCCACATGTACCCTTGACCAGGGTCTATTTGTTCTTGGCCATGGTTTCTTCAATATCTTTGGCGCCTTTGCAGCAAGAGCGCACCCTTTACATCTACTTACCATAGTCGCGATGTCCGCGTCCATCTCCGGCCAGTACACGTAAGATCACATAAGACTTTTCATACGATTTACTCCCTGGTGTCCTGCATGAAAATCTCTCAGAATTCTCTTCTGCAAAGCTTTTGGGATTACTACTCTTTCGCTATGCAACACTACATTATCACATAATGAAAATGTCTCCGAAATCCGGTCGTCCTTCTCGGCGTATTTTATTTTTGTGTCTTTGATGAATTGGTCTTTCTCAGCTTCTTTCTTTATTTCTACTAAAGAAACTGGCAATTCTCTAATTGTGTCATTCAGCATATTCATCCACTTCTGCTCTCAGTGCTGTGATTACAGTATCTTCCAATGGTTCGTCTGCTTTTGGAATTAGCCTAGATAGGTCATCCACATGTACAATTTTGTTCGATGGTAAGTGTTGTAATTTAAAGTTATAATTCAGCAGTATTGTTCCCCATCTTAATAATCGATTTGCCGTGTAAGTAGGGAGTACCTTCTTTGAACCAACGGTTTATGGTCCGTTTGTAATGTGAAGAATCTTTCATGGATGTACATATGGAATTTAGTTACCGAGAAAATTATCGCTAGCACTTCTTTTTCTATCTGTGAGTAGCTGCGTTCTGCTGGTAGTAACGATCTACTCGCGTGTGATCGGTTTCATCTCGCCGTCCTTGCACTTATGTAAGATGCATGCGCCAATTCCATATTCACTGGCGTCGCAAGCTATCACTATTTCTAGCTTGGGATTATAGTGTGCAAGAAATAGATCTAATGTTAGTCTATCTTTTATTTCCTCGAACGCTTCCTTACACTCATTAGACCAATGCCAAGTTTTATCTTTTTGCAGTAGTTCATTTAGGGGCGCTCGCAAATTGTGCAAGTTTGGAATAAATGCTTGGTAATAACTTACCAGACCTAAGAATTTCTTAAGTGTCTTAATGTTTTTAGGCTCAGACATGTTCCGGATTGCAGAGGAACGGTTCGGGTCGGGTTTTTTCCCAACCTTATTGATTATGTGTCCTAGGTATCTGATCTCTTCTAGCAAGAAATCACATTTTCCTTCCTTCACTTTGAACCCATACTTTCTTATCCTCTCGAACACTTCCTGAGTATGTATTGTGCGATCCTCAACCGTTTCACTCTTAATTAAAATGTCGTCGATATATGCGGTAGCGAAGTCAAGATCCGCCAGCATATTATCCATAATTTGTTGAAATATTGCTGGTGCCGTTTTTACCCCGAAAGATAACCGTTCGTATTTGTATAATCCTCTATGCGTATTTATGCATAGTAGTTTCGAAGTTTCCTCATCGACCGGTATTTGTAGGTATGCCTCACAGAGATCTATTTTAGTGAAATATTTACCGCCATTTAACTTAGCGAATACTTCATCAGGGCTAGGTGAAGGATAATGGAAGTCCTGTATGGCGATATTTAACCCTGTCGAAAAGTCAGCGCAAATGCGAATGTCGTCCGATTTCTTTTTTACATAAACCGCAGGCCCGACCCAGTCACTATATTCGGTTTTCGATTTCACACCTAATTTTGTCAGTCTTTCCAGTTCCACATCACTTTTTTCAATCGCCGCGTAAGGCATATTTCTCTTCTTTTTGAAAACTGGTTGTATGTCCTTCTTTAATTGGATTTTTGCTGCCGCTTTGGTGCATCTCCCTAAACCTTCTGAAAATACTTCAGGAAAAGCTTTTTTTATCTCGGTTTTTAATTTTTTAATCTCGTCAGTCGTTTCACTAATATTTCAGCAATATGCGCTTATAGGTAAATCCCATAAGTCGAATTCGTTTATCCAGTCTGTCCCGAATAGATTGTTCGTACCTTTCATTATAAACATTTTCTCTCTTTTCGTTAGATTGTTGGACTTCACATTTAAAATTATTTCTCCTTCAAACTTAATTCTTTTCCCTGCGACAGTTCTGGCAACCTTATTTGCTTTCAATAAAGTTGGTTTGTTCAATTTCTTCCACGTTTTATAGTTTATAATCGAAATATCAAATCCAGAATCTAGGTACATGTTAATTGGTTGATTTATTATTTCTACTTACAAATATTTTCTCATGTTCTGGTCCTATTCTTCTGATCTTGTAATTTTTACGTGACTTTTACTTTTTAATCTGAATTTAGACTTTATATGACCTCGTCTATTGCAGTTCCTACACGTTTTATTTTTGAATGGACAGTCACTTCTCCATAACCATAACAATTTTTTTTTTTTTTTTTTGGTGGGGGTCTGTTTTCATACTTACTCCCACTTGTCGTTGGTGCATGATACTTGGGTCTCGGTGATCGAGACCGAACACGTGTCCTGCTCTGAATCTTTTTGCATCCTTCTTAATACTAACACACTGTTGGCAATAGTCCGCCAGCTTTTGTAACGTAATACTTTGCTCATTCTCTAGTTTTGTCAGTATCCTTCTTCTCATATCTGCGTCTTTGTCAGATACTAAACCAAGCACAAACACGAGACATTTAAAGTTATCTGCCGTAAGTTCTGCTAATCTGAAATCATCACAATTTTTTTGCTACTGACGCGAACGTTGTATAGTCCTCATCATTATTTTTTTGTAGATTCAAGCACTTTCACCTTTTGTGAAATAAAGATAATCTCAGACTAAATAATTCTTTCAACAGACTTATTGCTTCATTGACTTCCAAGTCTCTTGTTTTCCTTGGCAAGATGAAATTTGTGAAATTATTGTGTTCATATATCCCTAATTTCCTTACGAGAAGTCTATTTTTTCTCATTCGGCCACGATTTGCAATCTATTTCGTAAACATCTTGGTATCTATGATAGTATCTCTCACACGTACTATCCTCGTCGGGATTATAAGTGAAATTTTCAATCGTAGTCCATATTGTATTTGTGAGAACGTGTTATCATCCGTGCTTTTATTTTTCTCGCTAGTTATTTTATGCAAGAGTTCCTGCATCTCTACATATTTCCTAGCGTTTTCCTCCTGAAATTTTTTTTGTCTTATATCATTTTTAAGTTGCATTTATTGAAATTTTTGTTTGTTTTTTCTCATTTTCAATTTGTCTTTTTTCATTTTCAGTTTGCATTTCCTGTAATTTTTGCTGTTTTTCTCATTTTCAATTTGCATTTCCTGTAATTTTTTCTGTAATTCCAATTGTTGTTGTGTTTGATATTTGATCAGTTCAAGTATGGTATTTTGAAATTGTTCCATTATGTTTTTTTCTTTTTACAGCGAATAACTTAACGTCAAAATTTTTTCTTTCACAGAGGGGAGGGTCACAAGTTTCACAATCCGATTTTTTCTAATAGAAAAAAAAGAAGTTAAACGTGACTTACAATTTTCTTTGCTGCGAATTTGGCTTTCCACGTAACTTTACGTCAGTTGTCGATTGTTGTTACGACTAAAGACTTTCCGTGTTGACAAATTTTCGTCGTCAATAGTTCCGTTGTAAGGAACTACTTAAAATTTCTCTGTGAAACTAGATCCACTGTAGTACTAAGGACCGCAAGAATACTTCGTCACACTGTTGTGTCGTGGGACAATTTTGCAATTTTTCTTCCCCGTGACTATGTCGAATATTTCGTCACCACTGTTGAGTTGTGAGACGATTTTGAAAATTTATTTTTTTTATTTTTTTTCCTCCGTGTGGATGTCGAATAACCTTCGTCGCCACTGCTGAGTTGTGCGGTAATAAATAGGAAGAACAGAAAATTATATTAAATAAATGTATTACGGAGGAAATTGTATCCATATTGTATTTGTGAGAACGTGTTATCATCCGTGCTTTTATTTTTCTCGCTAGTTATTTTATTCCTGCATCTCTACATATTTCCTAGCGTTTTCCTCCTGAAATTTTTGTTGTCTTATATCATTTTTAAGTTGTATTTATTGAAATTTTTTTTGTTTTTTTCTCATTTTCAATTTGTCTTTTTTCATTTTCAATTTGCATTTCCTGTAATTTAGTAATCATACAGGAAACAAGGTATTAATTGTATGTCTCTTCGTACGATGTAGAGTCCAATTATAATCACTTCCGGAAGTATCCGACTGAATTCCAGTCACTCTAGCACTGGTATATCGGTACTATGACATTACCGCCAACAACACCGAGGTCTTGACACTACCACTATTTGTAGTGCATGGAATAGTTCATTTATCATTAAAATGGTGGAGAGCGCCCTAACAATATATATATATAAATACATACATAATCATATCGTCCTAAGCAGGGCATTTTACTTCCACTGTTGTGCAGTGGGTTACTTAGGAGGAAAGTTATGAGAAAGAGTGACAGGTTATAAGGGGTATGAGGAAGTGGGTAAGAGAACTATGAGAATACTGATGAGAGTAGAGTGGACGGAGAAAGGAACATGAGAGAGAGAGGATGCAAGTTGGTGAGATAGGAGATGACTATTGACTACATTTAAATTCTTGAAGATTGTAGCTGTCGGTGAAGCAAGTAAACGGAAAGGAATTCCACACGCGGGATGTGCGAGAAAGGAAGCTGCTATATATATTTTTTCTCATTTCATTGGTAAGACATCTTTATATATATATATATATATATTTATATATGTACACACACACACACACACACACACACACACACACACACACAAACACACATATATATATATATATATATATATATATATATATATATATATATCGCCTGAAGATACCGAAGGATTGAAACCTATATTGCGGAAGTAACTCATTGACAAATGAAAAATATTCAGTTCTACAATATAAATGTATTGAAAACTTTTTAATACAAATGTGTACTGGTTTAATTTGATTATAACCAAAATCCAACCATATATATATATGATGATGATGAAGAAGAAGAAGAAGGAAAAGAAGAAGAAAAAAAAGAAGAAAATAACCTAAAGAGCCAACGAACCTACCAAAGTTTCACCTAACCGGATCTTCAGGGCAGTTTGGCTAAAGAGGATACTGATAACGACAAGATATAGGGAACTTAACAACCCACGTGACCAAAACAAAGAAGACACCAAACACAAAGGTGGGGGAAGAACTAGACAAGACAGCAACCTAAACATACTAACAACAACACCACAAAATAAAACTTACATCTTAATTTAAAAGCCAAGACTTCCTATGTTTACACTCATTTAGAATTTTAGATTTAGAATTCAACAAATTATATGTGGGTTCAAATGAAGCTATGGCTAGTTTTTCTAGAAGAGAAATATGTCTTACGCGGCGATTGAAAAAATTGATGTGGAACTGGAAAGACTGACAAAATTAGGTGTGAAATCGAAAACCGAATATAGTGACTGGGCCGGGCCTGCGGTTTATGTAAAAAAGAAATCGGACGACATTCGCATTTGCGCTGACTTTTCGACAGGGATACAATCTGCAAAATTTCTGGCCTGCTCTGAACTTTGTACATCTTTTTAATATTTCCCATTTTAAAATTGGATCTATGTTTAATTCTTGTTTAATTGACCATACATAAGTGTACAGATTAGTGTTGTGTTTATATTTTTAATTCTTAAAAGTACTGGTATGACTATAATATTGTTTTTTAAAACTGTCTTGAGTAGCACCTATGTATATTTTGGGTTCTGGATCTTCTATGCCTTTACAAACTTTCACGTTTTTCTGCTCTGCTAACTTACTGAGCGTTTTTTTGTTATAGATTACTCGTCTTAGGATTTTCTTTGGGCTACGTACTTCGACTGAGTGATAAGTTTAACTTTATATATATATATATATATATATATATATATGTGTGTGTGTATATATATATATATATATATATATATATATATATATATATATATATATGTGTTATATATATATATATATATATGTGTGTGTTATATATATATATATATATGTGTTATATATATATATATATATATATATATATATATATGTGTGTGTGTGTGTGTGTGTGTGTGTGTTATCTTCAGATGTCTTTATTTGCAGCTAACATCAGTAAATATTTTTTCCATTAGTGTATTAGGATAATTTCTAGGGATACCATTAATTCGAAAGTTTATATATATTCATGGAGTCAAATAACATTAGCTGAAATAAATGCTTTTATAGGTGAATATAAACCTATAGTTTTGAAATATATTATAATTCTTTTCTCCAGACGCAAACTATACTCTGTAGGAAAGTTAACAAGACAAATACAACGTAACATCACATTGCCCTCATTAGGATATATGAATGCATGCTTTGTAAGTGTTGCCAACAATCGAACAAAAAATCTATACCGACCATTCTGGGACAATTGTTGTAAATGTTCACAGCACCTCTGTTCTATCGGAAGCTATAAATATCAAATCGTGTGTATTCCATGCGTCACCCAACAGCTTTTATGATCTGTTGTTTATGATGCTGTAAATGTTACAGTTGTTAGATTTATATTTTCTGCATTTCAAATGTTTTTGTTATGCTGCCGTTTGCCAACGTAATGGAAATCGAAAGGAGGTGATCTTCAAAGCTGATCGAAAGTTTTCGAATTTTTTTTTTTAAGGTCGGACAAAAACCAAAAGTTCTGTCGAATGTAGAATGCATATATGCATGTTTCAAATTATCAGCAAAACCATTTCTGACTTTTATCAGTATGGTTGTTGATAAAATTCAAGTGTGTGGCGCGTTGAACCTTATCGGGCATTAGTTTTCAGCTAATATGTAGTGGAACGATTATATTGAATTAATTACTAGGTCTACTGCTAGGAAAGTTGGTTTACTAGTCGTCCTTTTTTTCGCCGGAATCTATCTTACATATTTATAATTCTGCCATTAGTCGATCTTTTTTATTGTTGGTAGCAACAATAAAAGAATCTCGTACTACGGCTATATATTTAGAGATTCTTGATAAAATCCAAAGAATCTGCTATGATATTGATCCTATCCTAACATCTCACCTCTAGTCGTTTCACTAATACCGTAATGTAGCTTCCCTGTACCTTTTTAAAAATATTTTCATGGTAGTTGTTCTAATGAACTTTCTTTTATTAAGTATCGTGCGGGAAGCGTTTATTACTAACAATAATGTCTTATATAATTTATATATTCATTGTAAATATTCATTGAGGTTTAATTTTTAAATTTTGTTATTTTTATCACCCTCAGACATATTGTACGTACACCCTTATGTAAATTGATTGAAACAAAAGCTTTGGCTTCCTTTCTCTATACAGTCAGTTTGAGACCGACTGGAGTTGCAGGGTGTAATCGATTCATATTTTTTCCTCGGATTAGATCATTTGCTGCGGTGTCCAGTAATATGAATCTATTTTTGGTGGGGCATGATGAAATTTGTTTGACCTTGACAAAGATTGCACCATCTGTGATTCTATTAGATTTTTAGCACGTCCAGACTATTGTCACGACTTTCAATCATTTGTCCTACGGCCATTATGTGCGATGGATGTTACTCCAAGGAAGCATACAAAAATTGTAACGCTGCACGAACACACTAGCAAGCTTTAACCGAGTAATCGCGGATACTGTTGCTGTCAGCCTTTCAACTGTCAGTCCTGTCACAAGGAGAATAAACAAATTTAATTAATCACTACTAAACGGAAAGAGAAAAGACTGCGGTTGGAAAAAAAACAACGGCAATAGACGGCGTATACATGATAATGGAAGGTGTGAAAGATCCTAGATAGACATTAAACTTATCTAGCCACGATTACTGATCCAAACATCACAGTACTCCTCCAACCAAAACATATTCTTACTTACCATTCTTAATAGAGTCACCATAATTCTTCAAAGTCTTTATATAGCCCTAACTAGATCTGATACACTTTTGTACAAATTAATTGAAACAAAACAAATAATGATTTAATGATACAAGTTCCCTTAATTAATCTATAGGTTGAGGATAAGCGATGGACTCATTAATTTCCCAAATTACATCTGTGCGTGAGTAAAAGAAACTCAAATGCACTTGAACCTAGGACCGATTTTTCATTTCGTTATTCATTACACCACATGTACTTCTAAGCTTACCACGCCTGATATTCCTTAGCGGCCTTGCATCTAGGTACTGACCAGGCTCGACGTTGCTTAACTTCGGTGATCGTACAACACAGATGTTTTAACGTGGTAGAGCCGTAAACCTTACAGTTGAATAAATGAGACAAAGAAAAATTCATAAAAGACCCAAGAGCCTCTCAAGTTAAACGGCATATAAGGAAGGAATAATTGGTGTATATCATAAGAAAATGTAGGATAGAAAACGGTTGGCACTGAACTTGAAGTGGGTAATGTAGTGATCAACGAAGCATCATCTCGGGAGCCTGTTCAACGACTTGGAGGAGGCTGACTGATTGGAACTTTTTTTTTTAAATTGGAAACAAAGGAAATTAAGATAAATGTATATGGATGGCGTTAAGTGTGAGCTAGACTTGAACAAATTAAGATTATAGTAATCGGGGAAACGTTCTCTTGGTAGTCGGTTCCAATGTGCAGTTGTCTGCATGAAGAAGCTATTCGAGTGAAATTACTTCTCATCATTAGAACACGCAATGAATGTGGGCGTTTTTCTACAATTTGAGTGTTTTGGAGTTTTCTAGCAGTGAAAGTTAGAACTGACGGAACCAAAGAGTGTACTGCGTCTAAGCACTTTTCATTGGAATAGTGATAGCGCACTGTGAGGCTCGCCATAACCGGCCTGTGAAAGAGAGGTTGGAGGGTGGAAAATAATTTATTACCCACAAGCACTGGGAAACACTTTTGGACTCTATTAAGACAGAAAAGTAAAAATTGGTCAGCACCCGCCCAAATACTCTATTTTAGGCCTGTTCTGTCTCTTTTAAAGGCAAGAAATAGCATATAGTGTGGAATATATTTCATATTCCACGAAACCGCGTAAGCGCTTTACAATTCTGCCAAGGTTGGGTATCCACTATAAATAATGATTGATTAATATAGTCTGTCGGATAAATAATTAAATAAACAATTAGTTCTTTAAAAATTGCTATATTTACCTCAGGCAACGAAACTGAATCTTTCGAGAGTATACACTAAAATAACGTTTAAGCAATAAAACAAGTCCATTTTATGAACGTTCAGAAATAACTTATAAATGTTACAAATGGCGACAAAATAATATTAAAGCTAGCTGATGCCTCTCTTTAATGGCTTATGAACCCCTAACGGGTCATTTAATACCGAAAAGTAATTTCCTTGGGAGCTTGATGTAATAAAATATGATATATGTTATTCTGCTTCCAAAATTCAACACATAGTAAATGCTAATCTGCTTTTGTGCATATGCATGTTTGTGGAAATATGATTACTAAAGATAGTGTTTTTAATGTGTTTTATATTGATTATTTAAATTGTGTGGCGTGTTATTCTCATCTTTATTGTCATATTCACGACGTTTTGGCCGTTTTACACTCCAACCTTATTCGGTAATTGGAATTTCGAACTAAGCGGTTTTTCATCAAAGAGTCGTCACCTAGTGAATAAAACCATTGGTTAGATACAGTGACTTGAACCAGAGAGTTGTGAGTTCAATATCTGGCTACAGCAGTACTGAAAGAATAACTTTTTAAGTTGGGTTAAGGTGAGACCATTACATGACATCCGGAAGTAGCATTGCACATGTAATGAGAATGATATACCACAGTAATCAAAATAGAGGGTTTGGTTCGAAATTTCAAGTATCTGAAGAAGGCTGGAGCGTACATCGGCTGAAACGTCGTGAATATGGTAGTAAAGAAGAGAACTGTCCGAACAATGGAAATAATGTAAATGCTACCTCATGTTAGAAGTGTTTTATATTGTAGTTTTGTTGAAACTACATTTTAAATGCAATTTGATTTCAGAAATTATAGGATAATTTATAGATTAATGTCATAAAATGTAATTCAAATATCTGGGAAGTGTTCTAACTGAAGATGGAATGTGCAACAAACAGATCTAAAGGCGATTCGGCATGGCGAAAGTACGTTTCAGAAGCTGAGTAAAGTATTAAGACACAGGAAACTTTCACAAGAAACAAAGAAGAGAGTACTGGATTGCTATGTGATGTCAGTTTTACAATATGGCAGCGAATAGTGGACAATATCAACAAAGATGAAGGGAAAACTGAAATGTGGTTCTACAAAAGGATGCTGCGGATATCGTGGACCGAGCATGTGAGCAATGACGAGGTTTTGGAAATGATGGAAATGAAAAGGAAATTAATATTGAGCATCAGGAAGAGACAATTAAAGTTCCTGGGACATGCAATGAGGAAGGAGGTCTTCGAGAAACTGATACTAACAGGCCAGATAAAGAGACAGAGGAAAGCAGTGGATAACATATTTAAAAGGCTTGCGCAGGTGGATGACAGAACGGGGGCTGAGAGACGTTACAGGAGAAACCGTGCTAAGAGCCACCGGGGATAGGGAGACGTGGAAAGCCATGATCGCCTACGGCCTGAAGGGTCAAGTTACATAAAAGAAGAAAGAAGTCATAAAAGTACTCTCATGTTAGTTGTTTAGTAGTATTATAAATAACTGAAGTCGTTACAATTTCTTAGTGTGTTTCTATTGTTGATAATATTATATATAAAATGTATTGCTAATATTTTTTACTTTAAAAATTCATTTTAAAATTTTCATAGTGTTCTGCTTTTGTTTTTGTTTTTTTAATGCGTTTTTGTTTGAGGGGTCACTACTTACCCACAGCTAGGGAACAAAAGCAATTAAGATGTCATTCAACACGCCCCAAAACCTCCAAACTCTTGATCAGAGACATTGCCACCGGACGTAGTTTATTGATTAAAGCTAGCTAAAGCTGGTTGACACGCACCCATTTTCCATGCAGCTTGCCTGTAATAGCGGCCAGGTAATTCTCGCTTAACGATCATCTCGTCCAGCGTCTTATGTTAAAACGTACATGAGGCGTAAAATAAAACTTTGCGCTTTAGAAGAAATCGCTGTCTGAATTTCTGGGATGAGGAATTATCTTTATTTACATGCGGCCATAGTCCGCATGTAAATAATGTAAATAAACAGCAACAAAAACAAAGAGAAATGGAACATTCAGCATTTAAATAGTGTAAATAAATAGACATTTACTTGTGAAACATTTGAAGTATGTGTAGCGATATCAATGTCAACCGATATCTTGTTAAACGAAAACATCACAGGAATGTTACAGAAAATGTTTCGTCAGTTGATGATTATCAGTTAAGTAATATGGACTTCACGAGATACATGTCAGATGACCCTGAAAAAGCGGATCGGTAAGTGGAACAAGATCTTGTGTTCTTGATAATTTACTTTTTTTAGGCGAAGATGACAAAATAAAGAACGCTGTTCTCTCTCAGACGGTGACAGCCACTGAACCTCCTTCCCCAGAGAGTGGACAGAAAGGAACGAGAGATAGCACGCCTCGACGCGAAACGGAAGAAACGTCCGTTAGACTGTTCGCCTCTGCTTCATTTGAACTTCGCTCGCCGACTGCAGAAAGTGTCAATCTGAATAAAATTTGCCTGCTACTACAATCTTGTCTCATGGTTTAATTTCGTCGATACCTATCTGGATTTTGTAAGCCATAAACTTTTGATTGGAAAATCTGCAGCATGAGAACGAAGCTGGTCTCTGGTCTAAGTGGCAACGCTACATATGCAAACCAAAGTAATTGACGGTATATAGAGCTGCTTTCCGTATTTTATTATTAAGTCTACTAATGTGCTGTACAAACATTTAGAAATAGTTTAGAAAGTTTACAAGAGTAATAGATAGAACTTCTATCTGAAGTTTATTGACAAAAACTGTGTATCTGCCTGAAATAGTGATCTGTACAAATTCTAATATAGAACCCTTTTAAATGGAATCCAATTGATAAGTGAGAATTGGCTGCATCATCTTCAGTTGCCGTGTCCCAAGAAAGAAAATCAGTTCTTAAAACAATTTAGATAAAAAAAAGAAAAAAAAAAGGTGATTAATGTTTAACACTTATTCACATTCCTTCGTTATCTTGCATTACGGATGGAGTATTCTTGGGCTATTACATTAATAATTGCATGACGCAGGAAAAGCTCAAAGATGATGGTTACTGCTGAAGGTGATTTATTTGGGCCAGGAAAATATGTGTCTCATGCTGGAATGTATGGATTTTGTTCTGCAACAATTTCCCAACAGAATGTAGGAGAACATGGCTCTCCACACTCTCTTGCCCTAAATCTTGCAATTCTTGTCTTCCTGTTATCTATTTTAAACTCTGTTCCGACATCTATTTTGTCAAGATTACTATGTATGTTATGCATTGTTTCGTCAGTCACTCTTACCTTTAATTCGTCCTGTGAGCACCAGACTTTCAAAGCCCTCTTTCCTTATTATATGACCTAGAAATTTGAACTGTCTCTTCCTGATTTTAAGTATAAGTTTTTTTTTGTTATTTTGTTTTTTGTTTTTTGTTTCAATGTCTGTTACTTCTCAGGACAATCGTCTTTATCTTGTCATTTTTGTCTTTTAGTATGAGGATAAGTTAATATACATTTCTGTATGATCGTTTGATAATTCACAAAAGTATTAAAGAAAATAAATTCTTAAAACTGTTTACAAAAGATTCATGGTTTATACAGATCTTAACGAAAATTCATGTTGAGTAATAAATAATTAAATCACTATGTCTATACATATATTCAAAAAGTGTCATACACACACCTGACTAAAGCATTACAGATTTCGAGATCTCGTTGAAGGTAAAAGAAATGCCTCGTTCCAACAATCTTTAGGAAAATTTGTAAATCTATCTTTAGTTAGCGTCAAGCAGTTATATGCTTTAAGTCAGGTCACTCTATAAGTGCTAAGGTCAACAGCCTTCTAGTACAGCCGTCTGGTCTATTTATCAAAAATATCTCCCACGTGAATGTTTTCAGCCTTCAATCTATATATGAGGAGAAATTGGTCAGGTGCTCAGCGATTCTATGGCTACATCTGGATGAGGATGAATTTTAAAGTTAAATATCGCATTTCTATGTAGAGGATATTTTTACTTTTTGTTTTACATATATCAAACACAGAAACATTTTAATATAATAATAATAATAATAATAATAATAATAATAATAATAATAGGTGCGCTTGGAATGATAAAAAAAGAACAAAGCAACAGATCAAAAGAATCCCTGCAGAACACAACTTATAAAATATTCTAAATATTTTCTTGATAAGAACTTTGTCTATATAACACTAGTTATGTTATGGGAGATAGAAAAACAAATTAAATCTTGCCATAACAACACACCACTACCTGTCTAATATCTTTCCGCAGACATGATAGGTAGTGTGACTATAACGGGAATTGGATTATGCGTGCTGGGTTCAATTTCCGTCCAAATTAGTTCCGTGCACTTTAATTAAAGCGCCCTTCTCCTCCTTCCAACTATAGGTTGAATAGCATGATTTACTCTGCTTTATAGTCTTCGTTGGTAACCATTATAAGAGGATAGAATACACTGAATTCAAAATGTGTTTGGCAGCTGGGTGGCAACTCCTAGCTGTAAAGATCAAAACCACTGGATCTAAGGAATCTACATCTGCTGGTCATCTGTCATTAAAATGGTGGTAGAATAGCGAGAGACTATCAATGGCTCGTCTGTGCGAGATGACAACGTGGTAGAAAATATCTAATCACTCAAAAGGCTGCGCAAACAATTTTGAAATCTGTGAAAGTTCCCAAATGAGGATTGTGCAGCCCCATCCCAAATATGGAAACAATACACTATTTGTGAAGATTTAGAAATATTTACTTGAATATCCTGAAAGCCTACTTTTTAAGTCATATTTTAATTAAAATTTTCAGTTTTTTTAATATCGGTATGACTCCGTGCAAAGGAGTAAAGCCACTAAAACACACAGAGTTACTGGATGTGGAAGAATTAGAAACGGCGACATTAATAATAAGCAGGAAGTTGAAAGAGTCAAAACGATGACAGTAGATAGCGATTGACATTTCACTTAAATTTGTACAAATTAAAATTGGATGTAAAGAATGGTACCGGAAAAAATGGAGTTCCACAAGCGAAAAGTGAAAGAAAAAACTGTTAAAATAAAAGTTGTGTAGGAACTTTATACATAACTTTATAGCAACAGAGAAACACCACATTAGCCTATAATGTTATGCTCTATAGAGAAGTCCAAGAATGCCACAGAGATTGCAATTAAGTTAACAATATATGACGCAATGAAGAGATAATTTTAATATCCGTTAATACCGCCAAACCAAAAAAGAAAGAAAATCAGTTCTTAAAACAATTTAGATAAAAAAAAGAAAGAAAAAGGTGATTAATGTTTAACACTTATTCTCATTCCTTCGTTATCTTGCAATACGGATGGAGTATTCTTGGGCTATTACATTAGTAATTGCATGACGCAGGAAAAGCTCAAAGATGATGGTTACTGCTGAAGGTGATTTATTTGGGCCAGGAAAATATGTGTCTCATGCTGGAATGTATGGATTTTGTTCTGCAACAATTTCACAGGAAGCCGCTGTAAACCATTTTTTATTTTCCCATACAAAAATTGCTTAAGATGCTGTTTCTCCAATATCAGAGAAAAAAGTAACTAATAAAAGAAATTATCGACATAAATTCGGAGCCCTTCACTGGAATGTTTCCATATTTCTCTACTTAGTGATCTTTATTTTTTGTAAATTCCAAAGGTGCCGAAGTAAAACGAAAAACGCGAAATCTATATAAGACATAACCATGTTAGCAAGCCAGAGATTTTTTTTGTTCATTATTGTGAAAGCTAGTGAAGTGGTTTCCCTTACTTTCTTTACGGCTTCGCCATCAGAGTTAGTTCTTTTCTAAATTGGTTGCTACTAAGACAAAACCGATATTTGATCCATAATTGTTTGAAGACGATACAAATCTATGCACTTTCAATGGGTATTATTGAAAAAGTGTGCGTTATGGATTCGCCCGAAATTCGGATTTTTACAATTTTGGTGCTGATATCTCTTATAAAACCACCTCATTTCAAAACACAGACTAAAACAGGAAAATTATGATATAAGTTCATAGACATTAAGGGATTCATTAAATTTCTTGAAATATCAAACTAGGCAAAATTAAGACGTTAAGTATCGCACAACATCGCATGCCTTCCCCACCTCCCACCCCGAATAAATTGTAAGGGTATATTAAGATAAGCTGACGAATTTACTACGCAACCCACTTCTGAAAACCTGGCAAAATGACCAAACAGAAACTCCTCTTATTTATGTAATCATTTTCATCGGATCGAAAACATTTCAACCACGCCTAGTATGGTGATTTTCTAAGCGTCGCTTAGACGCGGCGCATAGCTGAAAGATTCAGCGAAAATCTAACTCACTATTTGATTTAGCGAAACGAGCATGCTAAACACTACAGCACGTTGTAGAGCCCAAAACAAAACCCAGGATGTAGGCATAACAATTAATTTTGTTAACATTTAAAATACAAAATTATGCGTCAGAGTATAAACCTACTGAGTCAATCTTTGAGATTTGTTAGATGCATTGAATAAGACGAACATTGAACGGAAATTGATGCTATGTCATACTTCTTTGCATTTTATTATACTTGTAGTTGCCGTTAATACATGTTTTGCATCATTTGTGGGTATTCAAAGTTCTCATCCCCTTCAGGTTTTATTGGGTCCTGACGGTTAAGTGCATCTGGCAGCAAGGCCTCTGATTGGGAGGTTGTGAGGAGCATGGAACCATCTCTTAAATGCTGTTGTTCTTAGGTCCACTCTGACTCAGAGTGGTAGCACCTGTTAGGGTCCCAGCTAAGGGCAAATAGTTAACCCTCAAATTGAAGTAAAAAAAACTATGAAAGTAAGAAAATATTATTCTCAGCAAAACATTTTAAATACAAAAGTAGAAGACATTTTCAGTTTGCTTAAAAAATTAACAGAATATAAACAAAAACTTTTCATTAAATCTGACTAAATCAACCTTCTCATTATAACCTAACATTAAAAAATACCTTAAAACCATACCTTTTTAGCATTAAATAACCTACAGAGGTTGATATGCCGTTAAACAAAACTCAAACTCAAAAGTCTTATTGGTACACCATTTCTACTGTTGTCTGAGAACAAGCTAAAGCAAGGCCTATTTTTAGAAGAATAGAGGTTTTGAGTTGCATGTAACTA
Source organism: Ascarosepion bandense (assembly GCA_037127315.1). Taxonomy (NCBI): domain Eukaryota; kingdom Metazoa; phylum Mollusca; class Cephalopoda; order Sepiida; family Sepiidae; genus Ascarosepion; species Ascarosepion bandense. The sequence continues at coordinate 3,222,537 of JBBBDQ010000385.1, read as the reverse complement.
TTTCTAAATTGCTGTTGCTTCCACGTTCACCCTGACCTGGTATGATAGCACCTGTTAAGGTCCCAGCCGTGAGCAAATAGTGAACCCCTTAACAAAATTAACCAAACAACCAGCATGAAAGAACTATTTCAGGACATTAATCCATATAATATCCTCCAATTTCTTATGGAAATTTGAAAAAAAAACATTTGTACCGTAAAATATCAGCAGTATATTTTTATATCAGCAAATTACCAGCGGTACATATTTGTAGTAAAATGACCAACAATATAATTTATCACAGAATTAGCGAAAGTCCTAGGTATGACGATAAAATGCATCCGGCAGCAAGGCCTCTGATTGGGAGGTTCATGGAACCACATCTTGATTGCATTTGTTCCTAGGTTCACCTTGACCCAAAGTGGTAGTACATGTTGGGGCCACAGCTATGGGCAAATAGTTAACCCCACAAACTGGAGTGAAAGCACCATGAAAGTATAAAAATAGACTTTTCATTAATTTATCCTAAGGATGAATTAATTTTCTGAGACTCTGAAAATTTCAAAATATACCTCAAAAAGTATCACTTTTTAGCTGATTTCGCATAGTTTTTCAACGTATTTTTCAAAGTTTTTAAACTTCTGTAAAGTATCGAAACCTCAAAATTTTTTTTTAAATCTAAGTGTTTCCTATTGTTACCTAATGTTATCAACATGATATAATAATTTTTATTAATTTATCTGAAAGATAAATTAATTTTCTGAAAGTTTGAAATTTTCAAAATTTACGTAATAAATCTATTGCATTTTCGAGATATTCAAACTCCCAGAAAATATTGAAGACCCTAAAATCTTTTTAATATCTAAGTGTTTTCTATTCATACCAAGTGGTTTCAACATGTTTCACCTATTTTCATTAATTTATCCTAAGGATGAATTAATTTTCTGAGACTCTGAAAATTTCAAAATATACCTCAAAAAGTATCACTTTTTAGCTGATTTCGCATAGTTTTTCAACGTATTTTTTTAAGAAAAATTATACACATAAATTTTTGAAGAAAAATATATTATTTTTAATAAAACACTTTTGAATACAAAACTAGAAAAAATGTTCAAGTTTCTAAAATAAAAAGAATAAATAAAAAAACTTTCATTAAAATCTGATTAAATCAACCTTTTCACTATAACCAAACATTAAAAAAATACGTTAAAACACCACATTTTTGGCATTAAATAACCCATAGAAGTTGATATGCTGTTAAACAAAACTCAATCTCAGAATTAGTAGCTTTACATTTTATCTGTAGTTGAAGGCATACATTTGCGCTCAAAAAATATTTAGCTGAAGCTGTAAAAATGCTTTAAAAATATTTAGATATCAGGATTAAATAATTCATAGAGGTTTATATACCGCTAAACAAAATCAACTAAACAAACAACATGAAAGGAATCCATATAATATCATCCAATTTCTTATATCAAACAGTATTCAAAGATATAACTTCAATAATAACATAACATAAAACACGCATACATTGCCTCTAGTAAAAGCTGATTATTATCTACTATGTATGCAATTCTGAAAGCATAATAACATATATGATAGTTTTATTACTTTGAAGATGCCAAGGAAGTTAAATTTTGGTGGATTATGACACATTAAGTGTTGATATACCGTTAAACAAGCAAATCAACCAATCATCAAGCTAAATGACTTGAAATATTTTGAGCAGCACTTCAATCTTTACAAAGACTGTTTCAGATCAAGAATGGAGTAATTCTGCTACGTATAAGTTGACCGTTTGTTCAATAGACATCTCGTTATCTTGTAGTGAATGAATATTGGTTACCCCACTTCAAACCTCTTCCCAAAAATGAAACACCCCCATCTTCTCTCTATTTCATTATAATTTTCAAAGCTGATCTTCCCGAGAACAGTTGCTTCATTGAACAGACTCTCGCAAGGGTTCTACCCCGATCACTAAAATCTTCAATTCGAATCTAAGATCTACTGTTATCTATCTTATATATACCCATATGATACACGTTTTGAGCTGTTCCCGTATGCCCTTACATCATCTTCATTTAGTAACCCGCTACCTAGAGTGGCTGTTGTTTTTGGTAAACAACAGTAACAAGAGTAACTTTTTTATGCTTAAGAAGTATTAGATTTTGTCTGCGTTCCATAGAATTGGCAACAACAATAATTCTCAACCTATATAATTTATACCTAACATAAGGATTACTTCAGAGACTATTTCCACAGGTTAGAGAGAGCAGATTAATACATTGCGTTACTGTGTCTTGGTTTTTGTTGTACTTCATTTTAATATGAATTTTCTTAATCTTGAGAGACTCGTCATCGCGATTCATGATTAACACCCGACCTTTGAACACGCTTACAATAATGTTGACGTAAATAAGAAATAATAGTTGGTTTCTCTTTTCTAGCAATGTTTCTCTCCTTAGGGGATTATCCAAACTCTCGTTCGCACTCCGACACGAGTGCATTTGTGCATCTCCAGAGCCTAAATTGAGCTTTGGACTGTAATAATGTTGAACATTGGGGGTGGGTGAAAGGGAGAAAACATATATTTGGTGTGACCAGTAGATGAACAAAGTTAGTGGTCACAAAACCTTGGTCACGATTACTTGTGATTTTTCTCTAGCAAAACCATCAACGGCTTCCGAACAGTTCTGCTTGTCCAGTTCCACTCGCAAGACATGTTTAAACCTAAACTTGCTCCCAATAGTGCTGTCTCTGGGAACATCACCCCAGTCATACCCGGTTTCATGGTTGGAGCGCTAAAATTCTGGCCACTGTTAGTCGAGAATACCCGTCTACTGAGGCGACTAGTTATTCCTCATTATAGACGCCTGCTGAGAGCCCACCTGTGGTTTGTACTTCAACTTTGGTGATCGGACCTTAGTTACAGTTTCTGAAAGAGCTCGTTATCAAGCATGAACAACAGTCTGAACAAAGCCAGGATACTCAAACCCTCGGTCATGATAGTTTGTGATTTCGAGCTAGCCGAACCAATGACAGCTAACTCAAAGAGAGCCGTTTATCCAACTTCCCTTACAAGGCATGGGTCAACCCGTGGTATTATTTTCAGGCACTTTTCAAAGGTGCCGCACCCTGAAATCGCCTCTTCCAGACCAATAATATCGAGAAGTCACCTTCCCCACTAATTGAACCCAGGATTCATGGTCAGAAAGCAAACGTTCAAACCACTCGGCCACACGATTATACATACATAAATACATGCATAAATACATACATACAAGCTATTGACTTTTGAAGCAAGTGTCACCGTCTTGGTGGAGAGTAACACCATTCATCATCTACAAGGACAAGGAAACGTTTTTGATCCGCAGTTTTAGTTCTCCTGAAAACGACGTGGCCTGAAACCAGTAATTGATTTACAATGCTTATTGCAGACCCCGGAAAATTGTTAGACTGACCCATTTTGTAAAAATATTCTGCTCTGGTTACTCCTGAATCTTAATGCGACAGGTGACATTGGCGTCGTATCTGCAGGTATTCTGACAAATTCCACATCTTCTCCCATACTCCGCACTTATTGATCGTAATTTCTCAAACGTCTACTAATATGACTCTGCTTGTAGTCAATGAGTTCTGCATTGGTTCAACATACATGTTATTTTCCTTAATGATTTGTACGCCTTCAACTTTACAGACATATATTTACATTGTGGTGCAATGAATATCAGCTCGAAATGAAAAATCAGAGAGTAGAGTTTGAATTCTACTTAAATTCGTTGCATTCACTTACGCGCAAATACCCTGAAGAAAGTTATTTATTCATCTTTTCTCCTTCCAGATATGAGTGGATAAGCAGCACAGATTGGGTTCTATAGCCTTCAGTTGGCAACCAGCCTACCTCAGAAAGCAACCTACTGCTGAAAAATCTTCTACCCCGTCATTCATGGATCGAAAGAGACATGATCCCCCAAGCGTGTATTAAGGTATTAAAGTGTGTTGGCACTTAATGTTTGGTTGAATAATATAGAAATGTTATGTCTGTTTATTTTTGTTTTAATTCTCTCGAATTCACGGATTAATTTCCGAGTATTGCGATTAAACTTGAGATTGAGCACCTGAAGAAGACCAGAGCGTACAATGGCCAAAACGTCGTAAACATAACAATAAAGACGAATAAAACAGTCTGAACAAGGTAAATAATATACATACTACCTCATTCAGAAGTACACGCAAATAATCATGGAGAGAAGCTCGGTTTTATACCACAAATTTATGATAGTGAATGCTGGTCAATTTTCTTACAGTCAATCTTTTACCGTAGAAAAATGATGTTCGGAGTGTATATGAATAAGGCATTTTAGACAAGAAAGTAGGAAAGTTTTGTATTAATTCTATAAAACATTATTTACATTATTTTTCTAAAAGCCTGGACGATGCTATTCAAATTCACACTTGATTGAATTTTTCACGTGACATGCAAAGCTGTTCGTTGCAAAGCTACATAAAGAAAGATCAAAGACAGATTCATCTGGGAGGGAAATGCTTTTATTTCGTAAAATAAAAATAGCGTAAAATGAACGCCACGAATCAGTTGAGATTTTTTTCGAAAACATTGTCAAGAATGTTTACACGAATAATTCTGGGCAAACAAAAATTTCTTTTACGATAAAACAGAAAAAACTAAAACATATAAATAGATTTAAAATTTTAATGGAACAAGGAAATATGCATTCAAGAAACTGTAACAGATTCAAGGCGTCGCGATTCAATGATGCGCGTCAGCTTAAAATGAAAAAATATTCTGCATCTAAAAAGAATGTAAAGATGTTTCAAAAGCCTTAATTCTCTTTCAATCAAGAAATAAAAACATGATAATCAATAATATAAAATTAATTATTCAGACAGAATGATCAATTTGGTTGTAACGCCTACAACGTTTAAGCCGTTGTAGTGAAAGCATTTGGAAAATAAACAAAAAAATAATTAATATAAATACGCTTCCGAAATTCCCAATGTCATAAAGTTAAAAATAAGTACCACCAGTCATTTTCGATATTTAATTTTTAAACTGGATTTTTAAAAATGAAAAAGTTTTCTTGAAACTTTTATTTTCACTAAATAATTAAATTTTCTATTTCCAGTAAACAAAACACACTCATTTATTTCAAACAGATATTGATAGGAATATAAAAAATTGAGATTTTTTTCAATATTTGAATTTTGCCACCATTTTAGAGCCATCGCCACATTTGTAAACAAAAGTTAATTCTCGGCTTTAAAAATCTTGCAAAATTAAAATATAAAACTGTGACACATTATTTTTTAACAAATTATACGTTAAATTAACCTGATTTAAACAGTTATTACTTATTTATAGCGTGAAATTTAGAATAAAACCATTTCTTAATCACAGATCTGAACTTTTTGACTTTTTGACAGGTTTCGGATTAGAGATAAAAATGTATGGCGTTCACAAGTGACAAAGTTGTACAAATTTGTTTCGGATAAGGGAGGAAACTCGGACGTTTTACTTTGCACATAGAAATTACCATATACACAAAAATAAATTAAATCATTTTAAAAATATGAAGGCTAAACAATTTTTATTAAACGCTTCAATTTTTGATAGGCAATATAATCTTCAATTATTAAATTAAAATCCTAAGCGCAACAAATCGTAATTAAAACTTCATTCATTGACGTAGAGGTGGGTAACTGAGGTAAAAATATTTTGCCAAGATATTTAAAAATAATAATTTCAAAAATAATTTCATTTATTTGTGAATGAGTACTGAAGGTTTCATTAAAATCTGACCATTATTTGATTTTTGCAAGACTTTCCAAATTAACGTGTTTGTCACAGCAAAAAAGTGGGTGATGTAATCAATACGTTTTCCATTGTAAACTGTCGTAACGTTTTGGTTGTCCGCTAACTTAAATCAAAACAAGATTTTCTGCCAAAATTTCGATCATGTAAGAAGGGATTTAATTTTGTTTTAAATAATTAAAATTTACTTTGATCTTTCCTCTTAAAAATAATAGAAACATTTTGATGGAAAAGTTCGTTTTTATTAAGTTTGGGGTTTGTTATTGATACTATGCTGTTGTTTTTTAACGATTTAGTGGCGATACCTAGTCTAAAAATAAACACGAAAAGGTAGACTTGCTGTCCCCCATCATGCGGATGTAGCCGTAAGCAACTACTTGACCTTTTTTATACGACGGTAGTCAGTCAGTTAGTTAAGTGCTATACGTGATACACGCTTGGGCGATCATGTCTCGAAAGAAACATGACTGACTGGGCAGAAGATTATACCGAAGTAGGTTGCCATTGCTTTCTGCGGTAGACTGGTTGCCGACCAAGGCTATAGAACCCAATCTGTCCTGCTATTTAATCCATAACTGGAAGGAATAGACGGATTAATACCTTTCCCAAGGGTATTTGCGCGTAAGTGAATACAATCGATTCAACTGGAATTCGAACTCGGCTCCCCGATTTCTCGTTTCAAGCCGATATCCACTGTACCACAACGCACCATGACCACACACACACATCATTATATATATATATATATATATATATATAAAAAAAAAAAAAAAAAAAAAAAAAAATTAAAGTCTATATAAGAACGCAGAAGTACTCACAGCGATCAAACACAAGAGCACACTGAAACATTTCAAATAGCGAGATCCTGACTATCAAAAACTAAAGATATTTTAGTTTTAATTTCGACACTCTTATCACATGGATAAAAATCACCAGCAATATGGAAGTAAAACAGAAATTATCGATCAATTTATTGATTTTATGCTTAAAAGTCCATTAGATGTTCACTGAATTTAAACATATAACTTTTCTTATCTAAATGAAAATTAACAGGTCGCAGATTCTAACATAACAATACTATTATTATCGCTCAGCCTGAGAGCATCAGTGTGTGGAATGCTTAACGAGCAAGACTGGTTGACTGTTACTGCTTGATACTGATGTCGACCTTTATTGAATGCACCATATCTTGGACAAAAACAAGCCAAACATAAAAAATAATAGTCGCGACGCAGAACGGGGTTAATGTTAACGAGTTGGTCTATTACTGATCTGTTGTGTTTTCGATGTGAGTTACTTTCTAAGTAAGTGCTGCATAAAAGTGACTTCGTGCCAAAGTTGATTTTTTTTTCTAATTGTCAGTATTGTAGGGATTTACTTAATCTTTTGTAGTTTTGCTAAAGGAACTCCGTATTTGTGAAATAACCATAACCATGAACATTAAAATAATTTCCAAATCTAATCGTGTCGAATTAAGCGTCACATAGCAAAACATATAAAACTCTGAGTCAATTTATATCTTATGTTACCTGAACACCACGAATCTATCCTCCGGTCTTCATCTTCATTTTAAAATTAAAAGGCCGTTAGAATAATTTCTAGTGTATTCGTTTTCTTTGTATTCTTTTATTATCCACCTCCATTAAAGGGATAGAACTCTTGCGTTGCACATTACGTGGGAATGCATGATTTAATCCCAAATAAGGCAAAATGACAAGGTCATTCATACTTTCGGCCGTGTGCCAGAAGTAAAAATTTCACCCCTTGACCTTTAATAACAGGTACTGATCTGGCGACTCGCCTGCAGCCACTTTCCCATCGTCGAAATGTGGCCTCCCTCTGTCTCTTCTATAAATACTTTCATGGCTTCTGCTCGGATGAGCTTAAGTCACTGATGCCTCCTCAACATGCGTTTACCCGTGCAACCAGACTGGCAACTGGGTCCCACCCATTCACAGTCAGGTTAGCCAAACGCAGACGACAATTCTATTCCTGCAGCTTCCTCTCTCGCACTTCCCGCCTGTGGAACTCACTCCCGTATTCTTGCTTTCCTGACGGCTACGACCTCCAGAAATTTAAAAGCAAAGTTAATACTCACCTACTAACCACTGGACTCTAGCTCTCTCCCCTCCCCTGTATAATCTTCACGTTCTCTCCGCCCATGTATCTGTCATTGCACCTGCTTTCTCAGCTTTCTATTGTTCCTTTCTAACTAGCTTGTACTCCTCACTCTTTTCTAATTAATCTTTCTACATTTATGTAACCCCCTGCACATCAGTGGCGTTTCTGCCTTGCTCGGGGTGAAATGATTAAAAAAAAAAAAAAATTGTTTTTATTTAAATAAAATATTTCAGTGCAGGAAAGGTGGAACCGCCACTTGTGCGCAGGGTGAGGCAATGAAAGAAAAGCCTGGATGTAGTGCGTATTTTTGTATGTGCGTTGCGGTGCAGTGATATCGGCTCGGAACGAGAAATTGGGTAGCTGAGTTCGAATTTCAGTTGAATTCGTTGTATTCACTTACGCGAAATCACCATTGGGAAAGCGATTAATCCGTCTCTTCCCTCCATTTATGTGTTAAATAACAGGACAGATTAGGTTCTATAGCCTTGGCTGGCAACCAGTCTGCCTCTGTAAGTAATGGCAATCCATTGTGGGATAATCTTTTGCCCAGTCAATCATGTCTTTCGAGATATGATCACCCAAACGTGTATCACGTATGGCACTTAACTGGCTGACAGTGGGTATTGAAGAAAGAATAAAAGATAAACAGGATTCAAGAAGATAGAAGATATCTATGGCTTATCTGAAAAAGTTTGCATGATCATCAATTCCTTTCTCACAAGTCGGTGGATGAAGGCTGCAAAGATCGGTCGAGCTACCAACGCTCGTAATAATGCAGAACTTCATCATAGCTTTCCCCTTCACTATTACTTACCTTCTCTTTTCTTATCATTAACGTTTTGCCTGTGGTCATTGTCCCATCACTCGTAAGTATCAATACAGAGGGAAACTTTGGTCTCTGCAACGTCAGATGATCAGAGCTGGTAGCTGATGTCGCCTACGATCTTGGGCTATGAGTCTAATAAAGAAAGAGTGTCTCATTTGTTTTTTACGGCTCATCAAGCATTTGCAGCTTATTTAAAACCATAAAATATTTTTAGATTTTAAGAATTTTGGTAATATTAATGAGACAGATATACTGATTGTACTAATTAACCCATAGCTAGAGTAGAAGAAAAGGATTCATATATTTTCCAATGGTGTTTTCGCTTAATTGATTATAATGAAACCTATCATTATCGTTTCTTCGAATAACAATTCAGAGCTATTAACTACTGATCACACGCACATCAATGCTTACAACAGCTGGTATTTCCAAGCGGTCACCTATCTAGAAGAATAATACATGACCTACCGAGCGATCTAACGGAAATTGATAATGGAGTAAGGTTAAGGTGAGACAACAGAAAGACCAAGTTTTCCAAATGCTGCAAAGGACAAAAAATTGTCGAGAGCCATGATCACCAAAGATACTTGTCAGAGTAATCCACCTATGTCCATGTGGATTTTTACGTGATTTTCTATTTCACCTTATCATTGAAAATAAGCACTTGATGTATGAATCATGAATTTTTTTTGTCATCATTACTCTTATTGAGCTTCAGGAACACTTTGACTCAGGCTGGAGGTAACATAACTTCGGTTATTGTATGGGTACCGGTGGTTCCACATTAGGAGGGTCCAAGTCAATATGAGGAAATAACGAGCTTCCAACTTTCAATGTCTCAAAACTTAAGCCTGTATCGTGTCATCAAACCCGGTAAGTGTTTGATTTTTCTCCGGTTACAATGAATACTCCTTTTTGAGCTACCAATTTCTCTCCAGATCTCAGGTGGAATTATTATATTCACTGTTAGCAATCCGGTTAGCTTATTCTATTGCTCACCTGAATTATCTTTAAATGAGTCAGATGAAATTACAAACGCAGTATTGCTGTCATATCCAATATGGAGCTAACCAATCCTTCCTTTCAAGTTGATAGTGTTCAAAATCATTTACGTTGTCTTGATTGATGGGGAACGGTAGACTTTATTTTATACAAGCTCACAGACGCAACTTCGGAAACTTCTCGCTACTTCCATGACAGATGTTCAGTTGAGCTTTATTAATTAGTTCCACCAGTTCAGACGTTTGCAACTAAGTCACGTCATCCCCGTTTCAAGTAGTTAACTCATTTTCAATTCTCCCGTATTTCAACTGTAAAGAGACAGATCAACGCAAACAGATTTTTTCCAAAGAATTACCACATAATTAAACAAACTGCATGAAATATTGCCTTTGGCATGCCAATGGCCAACGATTTTCCAAAAGCCTTCTTTTCCATTTATATTGAAAAACCACATTCAGAACTACTATTCTGGTTATTGTAACTTTTTGCCATTCGTTAGTCGTCATTTTTTCACTTATAAATGGAACTTTGTCTGTGTGTGTCTGTGTGTGTGTGTCCGTTACCTATAGACTCTGAAACGGCTGAACCGATTTTCTTGAAAATTTACTCAGTTTTATTATCAGCATTTGCGAGTGTTCTTAGCTAGGTTTTGTGTCGAGGTCCCCCCGGTAAATATCGAAAATAGATAATCGAAAAAATCGGGTTATAGAAGGAGTGGTCCGATTTTAATCAAATTTGATACTCATAGACAAAGACATAAAAAACAATATTCAGAAGTTTCAAGGTTGTAGTTCTTACAATAGTGGAGAAAATTTGATATCGATACCAGGAAATCAAAATTTGACTTACATCCATTCATTTTTCTTTCAGTCTATGGTTTCGCTTTAACTGGAAACAACTATTGCTTTTTAGTTTTAAAGCTTTCATTACACCCGAGCAATGCTGGGGTATACTGCTAGTTTAGAAATAAAATATGAACTGATGTACAATGTTAGCAATGAAAAAACATTAGGCATTCAACAGTAGTAAAGCACTTACACTTCAAAAAAAAAAAAAACAACGGGGGGAACAACATGTGATATACAATATCACTAACAGCTGTTAATTACAACTTTTGTCTAATTATTGAAGACTATCATTTTGTTTACAGTAACTCTTTATCTTGATTAGATTTCATATCTTTCGCTGGGTAATTTTTAGCATATTAAAAATGTCTATGATATCAGCTAAAGAATGACGATATACCGTATATAGAGAAACGCTATGTTACTAAAAAGACATGGATGAAGACAATGAGTTTGACTTTCTTTTCAAAGCTGAGAACAAACGTGGGGAAAATGCTATGTTTTAATAAAAGCAAAAATATATAGCATTAGATACGTAATAATAAAACTACATCGTATAAAAACATTCAGAAATGAAAGAATATTCCAAACAGTACTATTTTTTGTTTTTGTCCTATATTGATTTTAGAAATGTCTTTCCGCTGTGATCATCATAGAATACTGTGCAGTAAGGAAATTTTATGCAAAAGCAGCTGAATTTTAGATATGTTACCAGAGGGCATAAATATTGAAATTATTCAGCTGAGGCATGTATTTCATAAAGAAAATGTCTTAAAATATAAAGATTTCTACTTTTGGCACATAAACCTTTTTGTTACCAAAAGAAATCTCTTTGTTCCCTGAAGCACGAAATGGTTTATTTGATAAATGTTGCCTATTTGTGCGCTTGTACGTGTTCTAGTGAAGTATTGATGCCTCATATTCTGTTGCTGTCTACAGCAGAAACTGAACTAAAAAATATTTCCAAAGAAATTTGGTCAATCTAAGAATTATCTTCGTATTAATTCAATATCATTTCATTCAGTCCCTTAATCAATTTAAGATGATTTAAAAAAGTCTATTGTTAACTGAGGTATTGAAATACTCGTTAATTTTAACGCATCCAAAAAATAGTTTAATCACTGACTCGTTCTAGAAAATCTTTCTCATCAGGCACATTTACAAATCTACCATTTGTCTGTGCATTGAATATAGTTGCTTTATTTGGTCTGGTGTTCTTGCTGAGATTCTTGATAAAACCGAAATAAGGATTTGTAATATATTTGATCCTGGGCAGACATCTCGTCTTCAGTCGATTTTTCACCGACCTGAGGTGGCTTCGCTCTGTCTTTTCTACAAATATTTGCATGGCAAATGCTCTGAAAACTTTTTTCCTGGTGCCCCGAACAGATGAATTTAAGCATGCCACTAGACTGGCATCCAGGTCTCATCCTTTTATTGATGAAATAGCTAAATGCAACCACTACTTCTACTCCAACTTTTTATTTCCCGCACTTACGACTTTCTTCTATTTCCTTGCTTCCCTGATAATATTTATAACATGAAATACAACGTCACTCGCCATTTTCTGTCTTCTCGAACCTAAATAATCTTTTGTTCTTTTCTCAGTCCACCCTATTCTCAGTATTTTCTTTCACTTTCAGTCATTGTAACTACCTGCGTGTTAGTGATATTACCGTTTTGCTTGTGGGAAAATGATTGAAAAGTATTGTCTTTTAATCAATTGAAAACTTTTTACATTTTCTATCAGCATGACTGCAGCTAAACTCCAGGGAAATAACTCACTGAGCCTTCACGGACGAACGTTTTCTGCTGATATGAAGTGAAACGATTACTTTACATTAAATTAGGTCACTGCAATTGTGCTTGGCAAGTTTTCATGGCAAAATCTATCTTTCATCTAATTGTTCTTTGGTCTGGTGCTCTTGCTATGTATTTACAGATTCTTGATTAAATAAACAGAGACATTTGTAAGGTTATTAGCCCTGGCCTGGCATCTCGGTTTCAGTCACTTTCCTATCACCGTAAGGTAGCTTTTTTGTGCTTTTTTCATGACACTTGTTCTGATAAAATTTCTTTCTTTTTCTATGGTATTTTTTATTATTATTGTTTTCTTTTTTAATCCTTTCTTACACAAAGAATTGTATATGTTGGCACTAGTTAGAACTTCATGGTAAATGTAGTAAGAATGGCAAATAAGAATGTGTTGTTTTGATGTAAGGAATAATGTGGTATGTTTGGATCAGTAACTGCGGCTAGCAAATTTAAGTTAAGACAGAAGAGGACCAGTTTTCCTCATTCATCTTTTGACCTTTTGTGTCTTTACAGAAAAAATATTAATTTCATCCATGATACCTAAACTTTATTAAATTAATCGCATAAAAAATTGAACTCATCATTTTTCACTTAAAATATCTAGATACAGCCGTGAGTTCTCTAAGTTTTATTTCAATTGTTAAATTATATCTTCCTAAATCCCGTTCTTTTATTGTTTTCTCTCCTTAATTGCGTGTTGTTGTTTTTTTCTCTTATTCGCTAAAACTCAGCATCACCTTGCGTCTTGTTGTTTTTATTGACTTTTTGGGAGTGAACACATGAAAATATTCTCTACTTATGTCAAGGAAAGACTTTAAAAATCTTCAATCAAATATTTGAAACTCGAACGCAACAGGAAGCTGCGGAACAGCTGACATACGCAATGAAGGTTTGAAGCCAGTTAGAGTCGTATTAAACCTGCAAGGATCCAGCAGTGATTCTATCTATAATTATTTCATATTTAAACGAGGATTTTCTTATGTTTTTTTTTATCCTTATGTTCTACGCCAATAATTCTTTTTTTTAATCATATCACCCCGAGCAAGGCGGTAACTCCACTGAGGCGCAGGGAGCTACGTAAGAGTGAAAAGATTGGAAAAGAGAAAGCCGGATACCACATCCTAAACTGGGAAGAAGGGATGAGCCTCTTCACCTGTTCAATGCACGAGGGTGGAGTGTGAACCGGGCGATAGTTTAGTCTATCTACTCCAATTGAAAAAAAAAGAAAAGAATGAAAAGATTGGAAAAGAGAAAGCCGGATACCACATCCTAAACTGGGAAGAAGGGATGAGCCTCTTCACCTGTTCAATGCACGAGGGTGGAGTGTGAACCGGGCGATAGTTTAGTCTATCTACTCCAATTGAAAAAAAAAGAAAAGAATGAAAAGATTGGAAAAGAGAAAGCTGGAAACCACATCCTAAACAGGGAACAAGGAATGAGCCTCTTCACCTTGTTCAATAGACGTGGGTGGAGTGTGAACCGGGCGATATGTCTTATTTTAGTAATTTTATTCCCAAGCAAAGCGATGATACCACGAAGATGCATAGAGATTACTGAGAATGAAAGATAAAGAAAACGAGAAGATGCTATGGAGGAGAAAGAAGAATGAAAGAACATGACTTCAAGAAGATAGATGAATGGCAATTGACGTTGCATTTAAATTTTTGAAGATTGTAGGTAGCACAGAAACAAGAATTCAGAAAATTGTTCCACAGACGAGAAGTGCGTGTTTTTGCACGTTGATACCTAATTGGCAAAAGTCATATTTTGTACATGCATGTAGTTTGAAGAGAAAATATATTCATTGTTGTTCTCTTCTAATTTTCTTTACTAATCATTTCACTCAAGCAAGGCGATAATGCCACTATAATGACCAATATATAAGTCAGCTTCACAAAACCATTTTCTTTATAGGAGCAGCATTGACTGATCTAGAGCCTGTTGGGTAACAGTACATTTTTTTATCCTTACATCCCAAGCAAGGAGATAATGACATTAAGACGCAATGGGTTACTTAGAATAAAATAAAAATGAGAAGATGCTAGAGAGAAAGAACAGGTTTCAGGAATTTAGAAGATAGTGATTGACGTAAACGCCACGGAAGTAAAAAACCAGAAAAAGTCCCACAGGCAAGAAGTGCGAGAGGTAACAAGATGAGTTTACCATTCAAACCCTGATTTGCAAGCACATTTTATATACGAATGTATTAAAAAAATAAAATATAGTCATACTATCGACATTCTCACTACTTTAAATAAAAGATTAGGAAGGAAACCCTCAACAATAACAGAAAGAGCAATAGCAGCCTCTGGACTTAAGAAAATCTATTTTCTTGAAATGCTTGACAAGAATGATCTCATAAATCTCAACCAATAGTGTTGTATACAGCTTCTTCAAACCACCTATGATGACGACGACGACGACGACGACCAAGATAAGATTAAATATTGCAAACAATTCGAGGTCTCACATGATGACGGACCATAGATTTTTTCGTTGAAAATATACTGCAACTTATTCGACGTCTCTCATAATTGAGATACATAACTTCATAACAATTTAGAGAAAATCTGCTCAAACCGAATTCTGTATTATCTTACCCAGAAAACGAAATAAACTGGAACCAGAAGCGGATCAAAATAAATTGCTTTTTCACAACTGATAAAATTGACAGACATCAACACTTCATTTTTAAATAAAATTAGACACAATCATCGAAGACGCAAGTCAGCCATTCGTTGGTTGATGTTTGTAGCTCAACTCTAAGTACACTCTCTGTGTCAGCTGACATCGCTTAAACGAATGTGTCTATTAAAACCTGTAGCTTTTTTTGTGTGTGCATAATACGAAAAATTTTGAACAGAAAATAAAAGTAAAAACAGGATTCTAATTATACACAAGGACACACTTTCAAAGAATTTAAACAGCTTAAAAATCTCTTATTTTTAAATGGACAAATTGCAAATACACTGGATTGTATATATATATATATATATATATATATATATATATATATATATATAATATACAAGGGGGCTCATGCTGTCAAAAATGACGGCATAATATTTATATCGATATGTCCCCTAACATAACGGCAGAACATGTATTGATGTACCTACTACTGATTGTCTTACATTAAGACTTAATAAAGAAATTATCCAACCTCCTGTGAACGGATATATATATATATATATATATATATATATATATATATATATATATATATATATATTATGCTATCATTACAATTGAGCTCTCTGAGCGTAACAACGACCGAATCGTCGCACAAATGACAACAAAGATTCGATTGTAAGTGAATACAACAATAGTCCGAATAATGTAAATATCACAGAATATTAGATAGTTTATGTAGTTATGACTTGGATATTTTCATTGATATCATGGTACAATTTTTTTAAAAATTACTTAACAATGAATGTGCTACGGGGTTGTATTATACTTAAGGATTAATTTATTCTCTGTGTATTGCTATAAAAAGATGGGGCAGTATTTTACTCACTAAACAAAAAAAAAAAAATTAAAAAATAAAGCAAAGATCAGACGATATTATCGATGCCATCCGGCATTTTAATTTAACAATTAATTATTAAATTTTACAGAAACCAGTAATTATTTCATGTTGCTAATTAGTATCTTTCATCGTTGTAATTGCAATTGGAACTTTTAGAATCAGGTGGATATATCTTGGAGAAAACTGAGTGGATTTAAAGAACTGGAAATGTTTAGCTAAAGAATAAAACGCAAAAGAGTAGTAAAACAAAACAAAAAAATACGTACAGTCGTTTATTTCCACTTCTGGAATAATGTTCTTTGAAATTGTAAAGATGTTCTTTTATAAATGGATTAGAGACTTTTCAATCAAAAAACAGTCTGATCAGTACGTAAAGCTCAGTGGAGCATCGGCCATGCACGACACCGCCATCAGTGAAGGTGTCGTTAATGCTGTAACTTATCTTTTTTATTACGGGTAGGTGTGTTGACGAAGAGGAATGGTTAAAAATCAAGGCTATGGAAACCAATCTACCCTGCTATTTAACCCATTAAAAGAAGAAATAACTAAATATCTTCAAAACGTATTCGATTATAAGTGAATACAACAAATTCAACTAGAATTCTAATTCGGCTGTCTAATTTCTTATTTCAAACCGTTATTCCCTGCACGACAGCGCACATCAACAGTAAACGGTATTTCTTTTTTATTACAAAATTTAGTGTACCCCTGTCGTCAAACATGACGGCAAAATGTTTGAAAAGGTTATTATCTGTTGCCTCCCGGGTTATCTCCTTCTGAAACTGACAGGAGAGAATACACACACACACACACACACAAATATATATATATATATATATATATATATATATATATATATATATAATTGTGTGTGTATACAAATAAATACACAATAGAATTTATTATGTTAAAGAGAATTCTTCACTACTTGACCACATAATTATTGCAGAAAAAAAATAATAAGGCTAGAGCTTTAATAATTGGTAGTAAATTTTAATGCCTAGCTATTCTCCCTCTCTCTCGCTCTCTCTCTTTCTCCCCCCTCTCTCTCTCTCTCGCTGCATGAGCGTGAGAGCAGGAATATATATATATATATATATATATATATATATATATATATATATACACGCAAATGACAAATGAATACAAAAATATCTTTATTATAATAGAGAGAATAAAAATAGAAATCTTTTTTTTTACTCCTGACTTTTCCGCGCGCGTTACAGAAATTTCAATAAAATACAGCATTGTCAAAGAATATAAATTTATCAACGTCATTCGTTCCATGACCATATGTGGCCGTACATATATATATGCAGTTGAGCTCCTGACTAAATAAATTGGTTGAAAGTTATTAAAAGCTAAAACACTTGGCCTAACTTATCCCTTTCCAGATCAAACCACAGCCCATGTTTCCCAACTTGAAGGTGCAGCTTAGTTATGGACACTTAGCTATTGATCCCATCGATAGAGTCTCTGGTTATTGATTCCCATTCTACCCCATTGTGTCAGAAAGCCGTTGACACTAAAAAAGTTCATCCGATATAGTTTCCAGTCCTGCTGAGTGTCTTACCATCGTCCTCTCTCTGTAAAAAAAGGGAAAGATCCAGTTTAGTTTGCGATGACTTGACTATGCAGCAGTTAGTATTAGGTTATATGGTACCAGTAGAGTGACATGTCATAATAGATAACTTAATCTAAAAGCATAAAAAGTAACGAATTTTAAATATTGTACTGGATTTATACAAGATGTCCTCCAATTTTTACACAAGAAACAGCAAAATGGCGCGAGAAACAACGAAACGAGTATTAAAATGCCATGTAACATTAAACCTCTTACGGAAAGTGTGATACGAGGATCGGAAGGGGCATTGGCATGGCAAAGATGCATTCCAAAAGCTGAGTAGATAATTAAGAGACAAGAACATTTCACTGGAAACAAAGAATTGTTATGTGATGTCTGTCCTTCCATACGACAATGAATGCTTAACAATCTCATCAAAAATGGAAGGAAAGTCTTGAAGCAACCGAAATGTGATTCTATAAAAGGATGCTTTGGATGCCATGAACGGAACACACGAACAACGACGAATTTTTGGAGAGGATGGACACAAAAAGGGTGACTGATACTTAACATCAAGAAAAGACAGCTGAAGTTTTGGGACATGTAATTAAGAAGGAGGGCTTGAGAATTTGATACTCATGGGACGGATGAAGGGGAAGAGAGACAAAGGAAAGCAACACACAACATAGCTGATGAACTTGAGTAGATGAATGGTGGAGCGGGGAATGAGTGTTATAACAAGAAGAAGAGATACAAAGGATCGGGAGATATGAAAGGCCATGATCGCCTACGTCTTGAAGGGACACGGTACATAGAAGAAGATATGGAAGTGAATCCTGGACAATTTACTCAAAGATGAAGAAGTGACTTTAGAAAACAATGTGTTTCTACTGAAGAACAATGAGAATAACAAGTATAAAGCATGTGATCAAAGAGGAAGTCTTAAGGAAAATGGGAACAAAATAGATACTTATACATAGAATCGAGTTAGAAATCCAGTTGAATTTCTTGCATTCACTTACGCGAAAATATTCTTGGGAAAGGATTAATCCGTCTCTTCTTTCTCCAGTTAGTCGTTAAATAGCAGGCCAGATTGAGTTATACAACCTTGGTTGGCAATCAGTCTACAATAGAATGTAGTCGCAACCTAATGCAGAAAAATCTTCCCGGACAGTTATGTCTCGAAATAGACATGATCACCCCAGCCTATATCACGTATGGCACTTAATTGACTGATACATATGAGGAAATATATGAGGAAATAAGGCTTGACGTATTTGATATATAGAATATTGAAAGTAAGAGGAACAAAGAGAAAGTAAGAGAAAGTAAGAGAAACGATAAATACCTTGCCTAACGATCTTGTGTAAATAAACTGAAAAACATTGATTTTGTTGGATAGTAAAAAGATAGATATTGCGAGAATTAGTAGGAGAACAATCTACCCCTATGGATTTAATAAAGAATTCAGTTTGAAACTCGAAGAAAGCCGTACAGCAGTTTAACCTAATCAAGCGACAACAACAGTACTATTATGATGTGGATGCTCAAAGAGTGTTACTTTGTTCGGTGTATATACCAGCTATAATTAAACTTTAGTACAGGAGAAAAAGAAATTAAACATAAATTACAGTTTATCGGAGGTAACCGCACATAAATAACCTCGCATTGCATTGCATTGCCCCGAACCCGTTCAGAAATATATAAGCTGCTACCTGGATACCACCGCTTGCTAAGATCAATTCTGAAAAAGACATTGGGAGAATAAAACCTTAGTGACTTGGCAAAAGTCTTTGAACATTGTGCACTAGCGCTGCAAAATCACAAACAAAGAACTGTACAAAATAACAGAAACTACATCAGTTGAGGACTACCAAAAATAGAAACAATATAATAGCTAGCACCTATAATTCGAAGAAAAACTAATGACATAATCAATATGTTAACATTTCACAACTATTCTAATAAAAGGTTCGTTAGAAAAAACCCATCAATACTGGAAAAAGCGATAACAGGTACAGGATTTGAGAAACCTATTTTCCTAAAACGTGTTCTAAGAGAAAGATTTTAAAGATTCTAACCAAAAATACATTAAGAAAAAAATTCTAAATTTAAAGTTCCCAGCGAATGCTAGACAATATCATCAAAGATGAAGGAAAAACTTGAAGCAACTAAAATGTGGTTCTACAAAAGTATGCTGCGGATATCATGGATCGAGCATGTGAGCAATGATGAGGTTTTAGAAAGGATGGAATCGAAAAAAATAGTGAGCACCAGAAAAAGACAGCTAAAGTTTTTAGGACATGTGATGAGGAAGGAAGGCTTAGAGAATCTGGTACTCACAGGTCAGACAGAGGGAAAAAGAGAAAGGGGAAAGCAGCGGATAACATTTGACGAACCTGAGCAAGTGAATGACAGAGCGATATTTGGGTGGGGTAACAGGAGAAAATGTGCCAAGAGCCACCAGGGATAGGGAGACGTGGAAAGGAAGATGGCACATAAAAGAAGAAAAAGAAAAAAAGAAGAAGAAGAACCGAAAGCGATACTGGCTGCTCCACCAATGAATACCAAACGTTTCGTCAGTGAAAAATGGTTAATATGACTATCAAAATTAACATATATACCAACTTCGTACCTTCTCGTTATCTGACAGATTTCTTTCTTAATTATCAAATGCCGTTCTTATTTAATATAAATATTTCAGATATACTCAAATATAGCAATAAATAATGGATTTTTTTTAAATATTTGGAAATTTTAAAAAAATTGATTTAAAATATAGAAAAAGCGCAAAAAGTTTTTACATAAGTTACATGTATAATATACAATTAAATACTATTACCAAGTTGATAGAAAATATATTTTGCTATTTTAGTTGTTATAAAATTCTCCAATATAAAATAGAATTTGGATTTTGACTTATTGAATAAAAAAGTAGCAAGTCATTGAACTACAAATATAAAACGAGCCATATACCTAAAATGACAACCCATCTATTTAGGGTAACCAAATATATTCAGGTTAAGGCAAAAGTCGCGCACCACAATTAATTAATCATGTTTTAAATGTCTAATATATTTAAATATCTTCTTTCTTTTTTTTTTTTGCAGAAACGTATTTGATGAAATACAATAGTTGAAAAACTAAAGAAATATTGAAGAACTTGAAGAAAGAAAGAAATATAAATGACAGAGGAAACTGTTCGGTGAGTTCATGAATCACGCAGGCACATAATTGAAATGTGTATTGAAACGGAAGATGAACATTTTGAACAGCATATATAACAATTAAAAGTCTGCTAAATAAAATGTTCATGTGTAATTATAATTCTAATAAATTACACCATTAGTGGGCGACTTTTGCTTCATCGTGTACATCAGACCTAAATGTGCGTGATGACTCTCAAATGCCTTGCGTGTCTCGAACATCAAACCAGAAACCAACAATGCATACAACAGCCATCCTTTATACTCCACCCAATACTTCTACTCATGAAAATTGAAATTAAATCAATCTCTCTCTCTCTCTCTCTCTCTCTCTCTCTCTCTCTCTCTCTCTGTATATATATATATATATATATATATCAAACTTCATATGAATACGAAATAAATCGGAAAACAGCAGCAAAAAAAGCGAAAGAACCTAAAGGGAACAATAATGCCCTTTCGAAACATCGAAGACGGCATAACTGAAATAACACTGCTCAACTAAATGAAAATCTTCACCACATCATATATATTTATATATATATATATATATAATTGCTAAATGAACGATCACAAATAATGTCCGAATGTAATCACATCCATAAATACATACAACCCTGAATGAAAGTGTTTAAGTAACTCCTCCCTAACTTTAAAATTTTTGGCTATTTAAAAATTTCAGTCGCGCGTTCATAAAAATCCCTTTTGTACGTTGAAAAACGTTGAAAAATCAGTTATTACAAATTTCCTGAATATACCGAAAGTTTAAATATTAGATTGAGTTCCGTAACTGAATCGTTTCCAAATAAAAGGTATTCAAAAGCTTTACTATGTGAAAGTGAAAGAGAACGAGAAAACTGAGAATGGGGAGAATTGAGGAAAGAAAAAAAAATGAACATATTTCAAGAACACAAAATTTGATGATTGACGTTCCCCTAAAATCATTAAAGATTTTACTTAAGAAATCGGAAGGGACTTCAAATGTCGGAATTGTGAGAAAAAAATGTGGCGTTTGCATCTAGCTGTTTCAACAATAAATCAGTAGAACCTAGTTACCACTCTAACTACTGAGTGGGGTGTTTACTGTGCTCCATCTTAATTCATCATAACAAAAAGTAGACAACCCGTACAATGACATGAAATCAGAATCGAAGCCCGCCTGCCGTCGAAAATGACAACAAAATATTTATATCGTTACGCCGTCGGAAATGACGGTAAGTTATACATTGGAGTACCTACTACTGAGTATCGTAAATTAAGACATAAGAAAGTAATATTCAACTGCCCTTCCCCCTACCCTTCCTGAGTGTGACAGGAGGGGAATATGTATGCAAATTCTACGGATTTTATTATAATATATATATATTTATTCAGAAATTATAACATGGATATGTTACAATATCACTACAAAAGTAGCTATTTTGTTTCGACACTTCTTGTGTTTTGTCAAGTGATGTGGTTTATTTTAAATTGAATGGTTTTAAAAGGTTAAAAACAAGTAAAAACGCCTTTAATCAGGGAGGCATTGTTGTATTTACAATGTGGACTAATCAGAGTAAAGCAACTTCTAATTTGGAGAATATGTGGGCAGAGTTAAAAATAATCTTGGCGGGCATTAGTATTAAAATTTTATTAAATTGAGATCAGCATTATTAATTAACTATTATATCAACTTTATTTTTGTTGCAAAATTTAAAAAAAACAGAAGAATTAGAAGAGAAATAACATAGCAATTGACGTTGCATTTAAACTTGTAGAGGTTGTAGCTTTCAGGGAAGCAGATAAACTTAAGGAAGTTCTAAAGCCATTAATTGAGAGAAAAGAAACTGTAACAGTAGAAGATGCGGTTACATACGGTAAAAGGGTGGGACCCAGATGCAAATCTAGTAGCATGCTCAAATTCACGTGGACAAGGCACCATGGTAAAAAACACGCCAGAGCAGTTGCCATGAAAACATTTCTAGAAAAGACAGAGGGAAGAAAGTGACTGAAGTTGAGATGCCAGCATGAAATTAAACAAACCCAGCATGAAATTAAACAAACAAAATAGCAAGCCTAAACCAGCTAGTCGTAAATCGCCCAAACCTATCTGCGTTACCTTCACAAATATCCGAGGTATTCGCAGTAACTTTAATAGTGTAGAATCTTTCCTTCTAACTAACTCACCCGATATCTTAGCTATATGTGAGACTAACCTTGACCCTACTATCCCCTCTTCGGAGCTGTTCGTTCCTGGTTACCTTCCTCTCTTCAGGAAGGACTCCAATGTCCATATGCATGGGATTGGTGTATATGTCAGCGAACAACTCCCCCTAGCCAGGGTCACATCTCTTGAATCCCTTGATCATTCCTTCATGTGCTTCCGTCTCTCACTTCTAAGCTCGGTTAGCTATCTCTTCTTCCTCTACCGCTCCCCCTCCTCCTCTGACTGTATGGTACTTGATTGCATCTCTACTAATATCGACAGGGCCATTTCTTCTCACCCCTCTGCCCATATATTTGTGTTTTGCGATTTTAACGCCCACCACACCAAGTGGCTTGAAAACTCAGCCACCGACCTTGCTGGGATCCGCACCATGCACTTTTCAATAGCCCAAGCTCTAACGCAAGTGGTGGACTTCCCCACGCGTTTCTCTAAAAACTCTAACGGAAGGGACTCTTTACTCGACCTTTGCTTTACCTCCATCCCAGACTCCTGCACTACCAGGCAACTCTGCCCCCTCGGAAACTCTGACCACGCGTAGTCTCCGTAAACATATCAATCCGCACTAACTCTATCCAAGAAAACCAGACCAGTAGAATATCATACTGCTACCAAAGAGCCGACTGGGACTCGTTCAGGGACTTCCTCTGCGACGTCGCCTGGAACAACGTCTTTGATCTTCCTGTCGAAGACTGTGCCTCCGAAGTCTCCTCTTGGGTTAAGGCTGGCATCGATGCTTTTATCCCTGCCAGAAAATTCCAACTAAAACCAAATTCGTCCCCCTGGTTCTCACCCGCTTGCTCGGCCGCTATTGCCCACCGGAACCATTTCTTCCGGCTCTATCGAAGCTGCTCGTCGAACCAAAACAGGCGCCTTTTCACCTCAGCACGGAACAAGTGTAAAAAAGTACTGAACGAAGCCAACAGGGCGTTTTCTACCAGAATTAGGCAACGCATAGCATCCTCTAAGTTTGGCTCCAAAGATTACTGGCGTCTCTGCAAAAGCGTGCTCAGCAGGAACAAGACTTCAACACCCCCACTAATCAATGAATTTGAAGTTCTCACCTCCCCAGCCGACAAGGCTGAATGCTTTGCCCGTAGATTCTCAACCAATTCGACACTGGACTCGTTAGGAATACCTACACCAGACTTCCCACCCAGAACTAAGGCTCAACTAAATAACGTCCACATTACACCCTCGCTGGTCGCCAAGATAATTGCACAACTTGACCCACACAAAGCGAGCGGCGGTGACGGAATCCCAGTCATAGTACTGAAGAAATGTGCCCCAGAACTCTCCTCTGTCCTCTCTAAACTCTATAACCTCTGCCTATCTGCTTCCTGCTTTCCTGTCTGTTGGAAGTACTCCTACGTAGTTCCTATATTTAAGAATTCTGGCGAACCCTCAGACCCCGACAATTACCGTTTCCTTCCAATCTTTGGCAAAGTTTTCGAAGCCATTATCAACGCCGAGGTGATTCAGCATTTCATGGCCAACGGGCTTCTCTCTGACAAACAGTATGGGTTTCGCTTCACCAGGTCTACTGCTGATATGCTAACGACCATTACCGAGTACATATACCAGGCACTCGACAAGAATGGTGAAGCCCGAACCGTTGCCTTGGATATCTCCAAAGCATTCGACAGGGTCTGGCATTTTTTTTTTTTTAATCACATCACCCCAAGCAAGGCAGCAAGGCCACTGGTGTGCAGGGAGCTACGTAAGAGTGAATAGATTGGAAAAGAGAAAACCGGAAACCACATCCTAAACAGGGAACAAGGGATGAGCCTCTACACCTGTTCAATAGACATGGGTGGAGTGTGAACCGGGCGATAGATAGATCTATCTACTCCAATTGAAAAAAAAAAGAGTGAAAAGATTGGAAAAGAGAAAGCCGGAAACCACATCCTAAACAGGGAACAAGGGATGAGCCTCTACACCTGTTCAATAGACGTGGGTGGAGTGTGAACCGGGCGATAGTTCAGTCTATCTACTCCAATTCAATGTTATCTTCTTTTGCTCAAACAGCTAATTCATTAATGGAATTTAAATCCAGTTTTCCTATGACTCTCCATGTTGGCCTCTTGTGCAAACTGCGGAGCTATGGGATAACTGGACATCTGTTTGACCTCATCCAGTCTTTCCTCTCTAATCGCACATTGAAGGTGGTATTAAATGGGCATGCCTCCCAAAACTACCATACGAACGCGGGCGTCCCTCAAGGTTCTATCCTAGGTCCCACGCTATTTCTGATCTACATTAATGATCTCCCCGACACCATTAGATCCCAAGTTGGCATGTATGCCGACGACACAACAATCTACTCCCGCATCGATCAGAAACCAGGTCTGGACGACAAAGTGAACGTCGCTGCCGTACTTGAAAGGGACCTCCAATCCGTAGTGGCCTGGGGTAGGAAATGGTTCGTAAATTTCAATGCCTCTAAAACAAAGCTGTTATCAACTAATCACCAAAGACAATCGCATCTACCTCCCATTCGCATGGGACAGGCTAGCCTCCCAGAGAGTAAAATACTACGCCTCCTTGGCCTTACACTCTTGGCGGACCTCAAATGGAATGACTATATTGAATCCATTGTCAAATCTGCTGCTATGAAAGTGGGCTCCCTGTGCAGGGCTCGGAAATTTTTCCCACCTGAATCTATTCTGCACATATACAAATCTACCATCCGCCCGTGTATTGAATATTGCTGCCATATCTGGTCGGGTGCCCCTGCTGCTCTCCTTGGGCTTCTTGACAAAATACAAAGGAGGATCTGTAACGTGGTTGATACTGACTTGGCAGACCGGCTGCAGCCGCTCTCTCACCGGCGTGATGTGGCTTCCCTGTGCCTCTTCTACAAGTACTTTCATGGCTTCTGCTCCGATGAGCTTAGATCACTGGTGCCGCCTAAGCACGAATTTACACGAGATACTAGATTGGCAACTAGGTCCCACCCTTTTACAGTTAAACAAATAAGATGTAACCGTAAATTCTACTCCAACAGCTTCTTTTCTCGCGCTTCCCGCCTGTGGAACTCCCTTCCACAAGTCTGCTTTCCCGACAGTTACAATCTCCAGGTGTTTAAATGTAGGATCAATAGACACCTCCTATCACACTAACTCCCAACTATTCTCACAACACTCTCATCTACCCAACCCTCATTCTCGGTGTCCTTACCCGCCTATCACCCACCCTCTGTCATTTCCTATATTTAATCAGCCTTTCTCCACTCAACGTAGCCCCCTGCTCAGTAGTGGCAGTGGCATGCCTTGCTCGGGGTGAAACGCTTATTAAAAAAAAAAAAAAAAAGTCAGGAACGATCAAATTTCAGATCTTACTTTGGATTTTGTCAAGAATATCGATGTGAATAGCAGAAGCACTTGGCCAGATATGGCAACAGTATTCAATGCACAGACGAATGGTAGATTTATAAATGAGCAAAATGGATTCTGGCAGGAAGAACATTTTGGTTCGATATAATAACCCAACCTCCCTAGCAGTAAAGGCCACCAGTTATTCGATGTAGTCATTCCATTTCAAGTCAGTTAAGAGAGTTTAGCCAAGGAGGTGCAGTGTGTTGCTCACCGGGAGACGAGCGTAATCTATTCTGATGGCAGGTTGGAAAGTTTCTCTATGATAGTTATTTATATTCATATAAATAACCATCAATTTTTAATATAAACTGAAGACATACATATTGTGAAAATATTGTTAAACCTTGTTAAATACTGTGTCTATTCTTTTCTGTTATATTTTCTTAAATCATGCTCTTCTCTAAGCGTTAGGTTATTACTATCATCATTATTATTAGCATATCTATATAGGATTACTGTTGTACCTACGTGTGTCACGCTCTAGAAGGAGATATAAATGCATACACAGACATAAAAGATTTAACATAGGAACGTTGGACGACGTAAACACAAACACGCAAGATTAATGAAAGAAAACGTCGAACAGGAAATATGAAACGAAAAGAGAATTAAAGTAAAATACATACCATCTGTTATATAAAAAAAAACGAGAGAGAGTATTATTGTACTTATAGCGTTTTTGTACTTTAAATAATAATTTCAAGTGTTTATTTGCTTTCTTCATCTTTATTCTCCCTCAAAAATACTTTTCATCCGTTTATTTTTATTTATTTTATCCAATCGGTCCTACAAATCTCGCTGTGAACAAAATTGCAAGTCATAGAATTTATATTAACAATATATTAACACCTACCTATCTGTCACGCTTTTGCTGTGTGACACTATCTCCCGCGGGGATACTTTCTTTCGTTGGTTTAGTACAGCGGGGAGAGAGGAATTAATATTAGTATTATTATTGGTTGTGCTTTATTATAATTCGCGATGTGAGTTTATGTAAAAAAACTATTTTAATACTGTCAAATACTTGTAAAATACGGGGCATAGAAAAAAATTATTATTTTAATACTATCATATACTTGTAAAGTATGGGGAAGAGAAAAATTAACTATTTTGAGGAAAGAAAAGGGAAAATATAATTTTTCTTTTTTCGTGTTCGAAGCGGATATTTTTTGGTAAAGCTAAAATTTTAGTAGCCAAAACAAAGTGTGAGAGTTGGTTTGATGGGTCAGGTGGAATTAAATTCCCTCAACAGATATCTCCTGAGAACAGAAGTCTGTGGAAAATTGGACGAGTCTGAATATGATGTGAGCTGTCGATATCACATTTGTCGAGTTAACCCCTTACACAAATCGAGTGGGTGGAAAATGATTTCATTGGCCGAAGGCTTCGAGTCGGCCAAATCCCCTGAGAGGATTGGGGATGGTTATAAAAATCCGGACTCTGCGAGAAAAATCAGTTTTTTGTTGTCAGCAGCTGTGAGTTTGTTTTAAGTTGGCTGAGTATTCTGCACAAATACAAATCTACCATCCGCCCGTGTATTGAATATTGCTGCCATATCTGGTCGGGTGCCCCTGCTGCTCTCCTTGGGCTTCTTGGCAAAATACAAAGGAGGATCTGTAACGTGGTTGATACTGACTTGGCAGACCGGCTGCAGCCGCTCTCACACCGGCGTGACGTGGCTTCCCTGTGCCTCTTCTACAAGTACTTTCATGGCTTCTGCTCCGATGAACTTAGATCACTGGTGCCGCCTAAGCACGAATTTACACGAGATACTAGATTAGCAACTAGGTCCCACCCTTTTACAGTTAAACAAATAAGATGTAACCGTAAATTCCACTCCAACAGCATCTTTTCTCGCGCTTCCCGCCTGTGGAACTCCCTTCCACAAGTCTGCTTTCCCGACAGTTACAATCTCCAGGTGTTTAAATGTAGGGTCAATAGACACCTATCACACTAACTCCCAACTATTCTCACAGCACTCTCATCTACCCAACCCTCATTCTCGGTATCCTTACCCGCCTATCACCCACTCTCTGTCATTTCCTATATTTAATCAGCCTTTCTCCACTTTACGTAGCCCCCTGTACAGTAGTGGCAGTGACATGCCTTGTTCGGGGTGAAACGCTTATAAAAAAAAAAATAGTATCAGTCGAAATGTAAAAACTGTGGAAAAACGGTTCCCAACTGGGGAGCCATGACCCAGGGCCGGTCGCCTACCATATAACTTATGGCTAAAGAGTTAATTTCGAATGAAACCTGCTGCCGATTAACTTAAAGAGTTAATTTGGAATAATGCGCCTTCAATATGAATCCCGAAAGAACGTTCTTGTTTTTTTTTTAAATCATGGTAGAATCGAAAATTCTGATTCCTCGTTCGCTCTACTTCGGTAAATTCCGTTAAACTCCGATAAGGACCCGAAAGGACTTTGTTATTTTAGAAGTTGCATAGAGAATTGACAGCCCTGATTATAAAGAATATGTGAAAAGACTTTAATGAAAATTTAATGAATACGTGAAAAGACCTTAACGAGAATTGAAGAGTTCTGTTACTTTAATGAAACTTAGAAAAGACATTCTTATTTGGAATAATATTTTGAAGATTAAAAACTCTGAGATTTTGAAAATAATCTCTCTCTCTCTCTCTCTCTCTCTCTCTCTCTCTCTCTCTCCCTCTCTCTCTAAAGACATTCTTCGTAACTCTCCTGGTGTGTTCAACCTTGTTCATTTATTCTATTAATTTTTTTTTTGTGCTGTATTTATTTTAAATAATTTAATTTTTAAACCACAAGTGTGCACCAGTGTCCGAACTGGCTCTAAAAGGCGACTACTAAAATTGCACGACGCGACCTCTGGGATCAATTCACAACTTGGGACAGTGGCGCGTTGTTGCAAGAGACGTCTTGTAAATCAGCTTTTGTGACATCATCGGACGAGATTATCACGATCAGCAACAGCGACCGAACCAACCGGCCAGCCGGGTGCCAGTGTTACAACTGGGATCGTCACGACCGTCCACGAGAACGAGCGTCACATTAGACGAGCGGCCCCGGGCATAAGGCGTCACAGCTGTAATAAATTAAATCAAATGTATTTTGTAAATGCATTATATTTCCGGAGAAAATCATTGCAATGGAAGATAGAATTAGACAACAAATAGGGACAGCAAGAGAATGGCAAAGAAAAAGACGAGAACGATTACGAGCAGAAGAGAGACAAACAATAAGTAAACATGATAGAAAATGAATGCAAGTAAGAAGGAATGATATGAACGAAGAAGAGAGAGAACTTTATATTTATGATTGTTATTGCAATATTTTGTAAAAGTTAAGTTTTTTTTTTTTAATCATTTCACCCCGAGCAAGGCAGAAACGCCACTGATGTGCAGGGGGTTACATAAATGTAGAAAGATTAATTAGAAAAGAGTGAGGAGTACAAGCTAGTTAGAAAGGAACAATAGAAAGCTGAGAAAGCAGGTGCAATGACAGATACATGGGCGGAGAGAAAGTGAAGCTTATACAGGGGAGGGGAGAGAGCTAGAGTCCAGTGGTTAGTAGGTGAGTATTAACTTTGCTTTTAAATTTCTGGAGGTCGTAGTCGTCAGGAAAGCAAGAATACGGGAGTGAGTTCCACAGGCGGGAAGTGCGAGAGAGGAAGCTGCAGGAGTAGAATTGTCGTCTGCGTTTGGCTAACCTGACTGTGAATGGGTGGGACCCAGTTGCCAGTCTGGTTGCACGGGTAAACACCTGTTGAGGAGGCATCAGTGACATAAGCTCATCCGAGCAGAAGCCATGAAAGTATTTATAGAAGAGACAGCGGGAGGCCACATTTCGACGATGGGAAAGTGGCTGCAGTCGAGTCGCCAGATCAGTACCTATCACCGATGGGAAAGTGGAAATATTTAAAGATGCAAAAAGAGAATTTCTACGGATATTTCATTGTCATGGAATTTGCCATGTTCTTGTTCAATCATTAAGTGAAAAATTAAGTTTCATCAGAAAATTAAAATAAGAAAACCGTGAAATTTTCACAAGTAAAAACTCGTCATTATTATTCGATCTTCAAAAAATTTAAATGCAATGTTAGCCGTTATCTTTTGTCTTCATAATTCTCGTTTCTTTTTTATTTTGCCTTTTTGGTTAATAGTAGTTTTTCTTATATTCGCTAACATTTAAGAAACTTCTTGCGGCTTTATTGTCTTCTTTGGAATTAAATGAATTTTTTAAAAATGCCATGAAAAGATTTATAGAAAAGGCAATCAGAAGACATATTGCGAAATAATTGAATGTTTATCAGTAACTTCTCCAGTGTAGCCGGATGGAGAAAAGTCTGATTTTTAATGTAAGCTCAGGCAAAAATTTCCCGTAGACCTTGCATAAGCAGGGTCAGATCACTGTCTAATTTTTTTTTACCAGACGAGACTCTGGCCTTCGGCATAGCCTCGTCCGGGTTCCTTTTTGCCTGAAGACAGAGAGTCCGACAAGGTAGTATTCGGGTGAGAAAATGACTGAAGACGAGATGACAGATCAAGAGCGATAACATTACAGACCATTCTCTGAGATTTAAGCAGGAACAAGAATTTAAATATGGCACCAGTATTCGATGCATTGACTAGTATTTGATTTATAAACCTTCAAGAACGGATTTAGTGAGAAAAATGTATAGCATTGTGTAGTGAAACCAACTTTCCTAGCATCGAAGCCATCAATATAATCATTTCACTTCAGTTCAGTGAATAAACAGAGACTGAGTTGGTGCAATGAGGTACTTACTCTCTGGAATATCAGCAACAACTGATAGAAAGCAAAAATGATTATTTCCAAATGAATATGGCGCACAGATACAAAATCCCTCAAGATAATTCATTACAATAATTTTACATTTTAATAGCACGTAAAAAGTAAACAATGGCTTATTTTATTATATTGCCTGTGAGATTTTACAAATATTTCCGCCTGATTTCCCACTCAGTTCTGGTAGCATTCAGCCAACCCTAACCCTTATTAGAGCCGTGAGGTTTTATCGAGCGTTGGATCGGAAAACGTTATTTGTCTCTCTTTGTTCCAGTTAAAAACACTGGACGGAGACCATGCTTTGCTCTGGGCATGATTCCAATACTTTATTCATAATACTTTTTTCTGTCTCTCTATTTCTACTCAAGTAAAAACAAGCAGTGCCATGTACGATGACTAAGTTCATTTTAAGTTAATGACGTTTACTGTTAATATCCGACTCTATATATATATATATAAATTATTTTGAACATTATTTTTACCGATACTCGTATTTAAGTAGATATTCTGTTTTTAATTAAACAGTATTTTATATTTATATCTACCGGACTGATTATTTCACGATAAATTTTTATTACGAAAATGTGTGCTATCCAGCAGGATTCGAACCTGCGACCCCTATTTACATAGGGGAAGCTACCATTCGATCTGGTACTGTCTTAACCACTCGACCATGAATAGCCTCTTGATCAGACGAGGTTTTTATCATGCTTATATAACACAATCTTCGATTCACCGCAAACAAACATATCTGCTCTGTAATGTATCGTAATGTCAAACAAATGTAAACATGTTACGGAGATTAACGAATTTTAACGAAACTTGGTTATAAGCAACCGACAATTTGTAATGAATTATTTTGAACATTATTTTTACCGAATGAAATAATTCATTGCAAATTGTCGGTTGCTTATAACCAAGTTTCGTTAAAATTCGTTAATCTCCGTAACATGTTTATATATATATATATATATATATATATATATATATATATATATATATATATATTAGTATCCGACTATAACATATCACTCAATAAGTCCTAAACCTGACAAATACTAATAAAAAATCCATATGATATTTATGAAGTACTAACCTTCAAATTACACATGATGAAATTTAGGCACAACCGGATTACTACTTTACATCTTGCAGTTATTTAAGTGAAGATACTGTTGCAAATTTTTAAAACAATGGAAAAATCTGAATTTCCTGTGTTGATAAAGCATTGCTTTCTAATGAGGAAAGTACTGTTCAAGCAAAGCAATGGCTTGATAAGTGTTATTCGAACTCTCCTCCGTCAGAAACAACGGTTAAGAGGTGGCGTGCTGACTTTAAACGCGATCGTACAGAAACAAATAATGCTGAATGCTTAGGTCACGCAAAATCGGCAGCTGTCCCGGAAAGCACGTAAAAAAATCCGCAAACTCGTTTTGGCTGATCGTAAATTAAAGTTGCGTGAGATCAAAAGAGTTGAACATATGAGAAGACAGTTTATTCATCATTTTGTATGAATATTTGTCAATGAGAAAGCTGTGTTCAAAGTGGGTGCCTCGTTTGCTCACAGCCGATCAAAAATTAAAACGCGTCGACGATTCAGAGCGATGTTTGTAACTGTTTCAACGAAACAACAAGGAGGTTTTGCGTAATATGTGACAATGTATGAAACATGGCTCCATCACTTCACTCCGGAGTCAAATCAGCAGTCTGATGAGTAGACAGCAGCAGGTAAAAACCGTCCAAAACGACCAAAGAAGCAAACCTC
The DNA here is from genome assembly GCA_037127315.1 of Ascarosepion bandense. Taxonomy (NCBI): domain Eukaryota; kingdom Metazoa; phylum Mollusca; class Cephalopoda; order Sepiida; family Sepiidae; genus Ascarosepion; species Ascarosepion bandense. The sequence continues at coordinate 3,189,679 of JBBBDQ010000385.1, read as the reverse complement.
AGCAAGCAAGATTTTAGTCTCCGTATTTTGGGATGCACAAAGTATTTTGTTCATCGATTATCTTGAGAACAGAAGAACCATCAATAGCGAATATTATATCGCATTATGGATGCGTCTGAAGAAAGGAAAATCGACAAAAAACGGTCACAAACAAAGAAGAAAAAGTGATCTTCCACTAAGACGAGGCACCGTGACACATATCGATCACGACGATGGCAACATTAGAATTTCTCTCGCTTCCACCCTATTCCTCACATCTGGTCCCAAGCGACAACTGGTTGTTTGCAGACCCCAAAAGAATGATCCAGTGAAAGAGATTTGGCTTCAGTGAAGAAGTGGTATCGGAAAATGAGACGTATTTTGAAGCTAAAAATAAATCGTTCTACAAAAAAAGCATCAAACTGTTAGAGAAGCATTGGAATTAGTGTATCACCCTAGAATGAGACTATAGATGAATAAAGTCAAATTTTGCCTAAAATTTGTTGTTTTATTAGTTAGGCCCGGGTTTTATTTGGTGATGTGTTATATACATATATATGCAGCAAATGTTACCTTCTGTAACTGATTTTTTTTTTTGCTAGTGTTTGAGAATAAGGCTACTAGATTATAATGTATGAGCGTAACAGAAGACAAGAAATGCAATTTATATGTTTAAGTAAGAAATATAGCGGTTAACAACTACTTGAATATTGTAAAATTGTAATGATCGGTAAAACATTATATCGGGGGTTTGTTTCACGAAGTAAGAGTTCTTGGAAAGCACTTGTCAAAGTGTAACTTCCTTCTTACTAATAAAATACAAAAGAGATGAGAATCATGAATATTTATAAGTCTAATATTCATCCTTGCTTTAAATATTGCTGTCACACCTGGTCTAAAAATCCTGTTATATATTTAGTTATATATTTTACTTCTAGATATAACCCAAAAAAGATTCTGTAGTTTTTATTATTGGTTCTGACTGGGAATCACAGCGTCACTCACTTTCGCACCACCGTAATGTAGGTTAGATTTGTTTGTTTTTTTTTCCTATGGATACGTCCACAGCAATTGTTATCAACTTTTCTCTATGGTATCTAAACTTTATGAATGTAAGAGCAGCCGTAGATTTGTGGTAATGTCTCACTACTTTCTTCTATCGCATTTCTCGCTTGTATAAATCTCTTCCAGTTTCTTGCTTCCCAGTAAATTCAAAAATTTAAATGCAGTGTGAATCGTTATCTTATATATCCGTAATTCATTTTTTTCATTTTTATTTCACCTTAATGCATTTGTCTCATATTCTCTAATACTCTCTTACCCTTCATAAAGTCTTGGTACCATATAGGAAAGTTCATAAGAACAATTGTCATGAACGTATTCATAAAAAAAGGTAAAGATAAGCTATATTACGGCGGTGCGAAAGTAAGTGCATCTTATTAGCTTTATTGCCTTTCTTGAGGTAAAATGATTAAAAAATATATATAAGAGACAGCATTCTATTTTCATAAATAGTGTGTTTTCACTGGGTGGATCTAATAGTTTGATTATTTGTTTAATGTTCTTATATTTGTAAAGAAGAAACATGACAAATTTGGTTAGTTTCGCAGCTTAGACAGATCAGGAGACATATATACAGAGCTGACTTAGATAGATAGATAAATAGATAGATAGATAGATAGATAGATAGATAGATAGATACATACATACATACATACATACATACATACATACATACATATGTATTGTTATTTTCGGATATCAGTTTAAAAGGGCATAACATATCTATTATATATCATTAAAATATTAAATGAGAATTAATATATCTTCCAAATAACAATTTTTCCAATGAATTTTAATTAAAATTTTTTAATCAACTAAAAATATTATCATTTCCATCTTTTTTTCATTAAAAATAACCATCTTCTTAAAACGGCATTTTTCTTTCTTGATGGATATTGATTTTTTCTTATATTAATTGGTCCATTCTCTTCATTTTTCAACCTAAAATTGTATCAAATTTTATCATGAATTCTCGCTTGCTTGAATAAAAGGCAACTACAAATCGAAGTTATCTTTTCTTCAATAAAAAACGTTTCTAATGAGAATACGACATTTAACAAATAGCTAAAAAATCAGATAAGACAGACTGATTAAATTAACCTAACCGAATTTGTGAAAAATCCTGTTCTTGGTTTCTTTAATAGTAAAAGATCAAGCCGTTGAATTCAATAATTGCTAAGCTTTCAAGAACAGCAAACCACCAGCGTACGGATGAATTCAGTAAATATGCAATAATAGAAAGGAGTGTAACACAAGTATTTGTCTTCTCATTGAAATTATTCAACTAATACAGTAAGGTGATTCTCAGAGAATTAGATGTCTTAACAGGATTCATTATTGGTTAACAAAGACTTAACAATATAAAACACAGTGTTGATAGCAGACCCGCAATTTACAGAAACTTCTAAAGAAATTACTGAAGAAACGCGAAAATAAAATACTAAATGACAATTTCAAGAAGAAAGAATAAATCGTTTTCAGTAAAAGGAGTAGCCCACCATGCAAATTACAAGTTGGAGATAGCAAAACTAAACAAGTACAACAATTTAAATATCTGGAAAATGATTTAACAAAGGACAGAATATGCGACACCATTATTTGAAGACGCTTTGAGGTAGTGAATAATGGCTTCCAAAACCTAAGCATAGTACTGCGAAACAGGAAAATTTCGTTAAAATAAACAATAAAAAAACGTACTAAAATTTTATGTAATAAAGTTCTGTTATATGGCAGTGACTTCTGTACATTCTCATCACAAAAATGAAGAAGTTACCTGAAACAACAGAAATGTAGTTCTACAGAAGGATGATGAGAATTACACTGAAAGAATATGTAATCAAAGGCGAACTATCAAAGAAAATGCAAAGGACACTTATGGGACATATTGAAGGGAAGTGGAAGATCGCAGAACCTACCTGACAAGATTGGCTGAATAGAGGTAGGGTTTGGAAGAAAATGGCAAAAAGGCAAAAGTTATTAAGAGCTACAACGGACAAGAAATTTTGGAGAGCCATAACTAACAATGTGTTGAAAAGACAAGACAAATGGAAAAGAAAAAGAACGTTATAATGATGATATTCCATCTTGTATATTTTCAGATCTGTTTTCTGTTGTGGGCAATGAGTAATGATCGTTATATAATAATCAGTAATCACTTTTAATTTTGATATTCAGAACAATTTGTTTCGTATTTTAAGCAATATCTTAATTTTAATCATATATTGTTTTTAATTATCAAGTAAATGCTTCTTTCATTCCATAAAACTTCCTATTTGCAATTTACGACTTTTATACTCGTATTAATTCATAAGATGTGTAGATGGTATAATGTATAGTTCCTCCAAATAAGTAATAGAAGAATTACGTAGAATATTTATTATACTCATTTAGCTCTAATATTCATGGGAAGGTATGAATCCATTTCCTCAATATAGGTTAAATAGGAAAAGTTATGGCCGGAAAAAATCATTGTTTTTATCCCAAAAGTGTTCATGCAATATTAATTTGCAGTAGAATGCATTATTTCGACAATCCAAAATATGCTTCGACTTAGTGTACAAGAGTTTGGTAAGCCGTATAAGCCAAGACACTGACGATAGTAAAGCAAGAAACTTAATTACACGAACTTTTTCGATAAAAATATTATGTATTATAAGATCAGACAATAATTGCGAGTTTAATCAGGCCAGATTATTCCATTCTAAAAAATAAAGTGTATAAAAATCAATTTAAAACAGGTTAAATATTTGTCGAAAATATTTACACTATATATATATTGATCCTGGCATATGTGCAGATTCTTCAAGTTTTTGCGTTTTCCAGATGTCCGGTATTCGAAATTAGGGCATTTTCACCTGAGTTCTATCATCAACCATTAACACTCGTATGATATCCGATATTATCTCGTTAAAATTTGGGATGGTAACAAGTAGAAACAAAGAAAAGGGCGCTGGATTGCTATGTGATGTCAGTTCTTCAATAGGGCAGTGAATGCTGGACAATATCATCGAAAATGAGGACAAAACTTGAAGTAGGAAATGTGGTCCTACAGAAGGATGCTGCGGATATCGTGAACTGAGCATGCAAGCAACGATAAGGTGTTGGATAGAATGGCAACAAAAAAGAAATTAATACTGAGCATCAGGAAGAGACAACTGAAGTTCCTGGGACATGCAGTGAGGAAGTAGAACTTGGAAAACCTGATACTGACAAGCCAGATAGAAGAAAAAAGAGACAGAGGAAGGCAACGGATAACATATTTGCAGGGCCTGATCAGGTGAATGACGGAACGGGGGTTGCGAGGTGTAAAAGGAGCAAATATACTAAAAGCCACCAGGGATAGGAAGACGTGGAGAACCATGATCGCCTACGTCCTGAAGGGACAGGGCCCATAGAAGAAGAAGAACGAGAGCTACAAAGAAAACAATGTATGCTTCGGTGAAAGATAAATAAAATTTTGGTTCAATGTCGTTCAAGTAAGATTTTAATTTTCTTTTTTGTGCAACGTCCCTTCAGGTCATAGGCAGCCATGCCTCTCAACAACTTTCTACCATTTGTGATCATCATAATGAGAATTCTATGAACGGAGCGAATAAACAATGAGATATAAAATAGCAGCAAAAAGTTCACATACTCAGAATCAGAGCTCAAATTTCTGGAATACATAATGAGGATGGAAGACTTGGAAAATTTTATCCTCACAATGCTTATCGGTGGGGGTGGAAAATGTGGATAGAAAAAAGAGACTCCCTTTTTTCTATCCATTCGCACATGTTTGTCAGATAAGTGGCTCACTTTCGTGCCTTACCACATTTTCCACCCCCACCGATAAGCATTGTGAGGATAAAATTTTCCAAGTCTTCCATCCTCATTATGTATTCCAGAAATTTGAGCTCTGATTCTGAGTATGTGAACTTTTTGCTGCTATTTTATATCTCATTGTTTATTCGCTCCGTTCATAGAATTCTCATTATCCTTCTGTAGTACTATATTTCTGTCTCTATTCATCTTTTACTTTTTAGGAGATTATCTAGCATTCATTATCATATAAGACGATTTATATCGCATAGCAACCCTTTACTCTTCTTTTCTGATATTTTGTTTAGCCTTCTACCGATACATTAATTTTTAAACGTTTAAGATTAACATCGCAAAAAGTACTTTTTGTAAGTCAGCGAAAGAAACTCTACAGTCAAATCACACTGAAAATTGTCAAATCACTTAGATCAACGAATTCTGTTCTCGGTCAGTTCTTAGATTTGGAAGCACCGAGTGCTGTAGGCAATTTTAAAAATCCAAAATTGCTTTAAATAATACACAAGGGATTGATCAGCTTTAAATATCAGTCTTTCAATAAAAATGCGACAGAGAAGAATCCTCAAAAGACCCTCAGACAGACAAAACATCCTTATCGTTTTACAATCAATTTAAATATTTTAAGAGAAATTTCAAGAAAATAAAAGCTGATGGCTTACACTTGATGAAAATAACTGCCAAATTCTGGATGTAGGGGAGAAGTTGAAACATCGGAGGCGAAGTTTGATAATGTTACTATGATTAAAACATTGTTGGAAATGCGCTACCATTCTTTAACTATTAAGATGAGTTTGTGGTGAAAGAGAAGTGATTTGATACGATACATCACCCGCCTAGACAGATAAACTGACACGAATTTTCCAGATTCCATTCGTATTCCCTAAATAAAAAGATTTCATACAGGCAGCTTATTAAAAAAAAAGCTACCTTTTGGAACAGACCACCGGTAAAATTTTGACCTATTCCCATCTAGAGTCTACTACTATCTATCAGACAAAAGCTCATAACCTGAAATTTCTTACGTTTAAACAATGACCTCATCCAGTACCCACTACCTGGAGTGGCGCTTAGGTTTTGTATTGGGAGAACAATTCGTAAAAATAAAAGAAATTCGATGTACGATCCAACTTTACATAGTGTATTCTAGATCGGGTTAAATGAACATAAAAATCTAAGTGCAAATGTTTTTGCTCAATTTGAATAAATAGGAAATAACTTCATCAAGCCTTGCAATTTACCCTTATTATTGTGAATTACTATTCTGTCCAGCGTTTTATTCGTTGATTTCACCGCTTTTCCTCAGTTATGGGTTAAATATCTGAATTGAAATATTATTTCCTAAAAAGTGTAAAAAATTTATTATTCTTAACTCATTTTCAGGTTTAAATGATAAACCGTAATAAAATAAAAATATAAATAAATGGTAACAGACAATGAGAATCAAAGTGTAGAACATTTAACATGCTTTTAACTTGCTTTTTTTATTGTTTTTGTAGAAAACTTTGAGAAACGCATGGTCGGCTTTCTTAAATGATAGGATATTTTTTGATGGAATAAATAATGTTTTTCAATATCTATTCAGTTTATTTAAGTGTTTTTATTCATATTGAAAAGTAATCAACTATCTATTGAACAAAATAGGAAAACTAATCAACTATCTGATGAACAAAATGGGAATTATATACAATAAGTCCCTGGGTTACGACAGTCCAGACATGTGACGATTTGGGGTTACGACACAATCTATCTTGGTTGAGATAATTTGGGAGGAGGTTTACTGTACTGAACATATGTTTAATGTGGATGAGTCAAACTTGTTCTAGAGGTGCTTTCATAATCGTGAATACATCGCCAAGGAAGGATACCACCAAAACTTTGTTGTGTTTCCTTGTATCTTAAGCATTGACGTTTCCCTTTAAGAGATAGACATTTTTGTTAAAATATTAGTTAGCGAGTTTCTGATAAAAAAAGAAAAACAAATAAACGTTTGTTATTTTTTCTTCCTCAGATTTGCGGCTGCTTGCAAGTAATGCAAAAGAGGTAAGATCTTACGCTTCGTCATCTTATCTACCGCAAGCCAATGACATCATAGGTAATAAATATGCAAGCAACATAAATCAATTTCATTTCATCAAAAGTATTATATTTACGAACCTAATGTGTTTAGTCTTAATTATGTTACCATATCTCATAGAAATGTAACTCAATGTTCTAGATTATTACTTAACTATTGCGTTAACATAAGTGAATGACAAATCGTGTGTACGTTCCGACGTACATGGAAAATTAGCGTTACTCCACTTCGTAGGAACGGAACTCTTTCGCAAGTCGTAGAATGACTGTATATTGGGGAAAGTTTATTAGAACGATTAACATGCAATTATTTATAGAAAAGGCAGCGGAAAGCCACATTACGGCGTTGGTGATGTGACATGGTGAGATGCAAGGTCAATGACTTTGCGTATCCTTCCTTTAATTTTTGCAATAATCTCTAAATATATAACACGGGCACCAGATATAGGGACAATATTAAAATAAAGAAAAATGGTAGACATAAATATGTAAAATATATTCTGGGAAGAAAAACGGCTTATCACGACAGCAGGGAACCAATATTCCTAATATATACATATATATAATTATTAAACACTTACTAATCGTAGTCCAATTAGACCAGTAAATGGTTGTATTAAAAAGAGTTCATTTACACATTTAAATAAACTAAATAAAGGATAAAGTTGGAGTATCGTCAGGCGTTGATTTCCTAAAGCTTTATTTTTGATTCCGTGGGGGGGGGGGGTGTTTTTTTAACTAATTGCTTTCCTTAAATTCCTTAAATGTGTTCCTTAAATTGCCTTTTTTTTCTTCTATCTCTCTGTGATAGTGTCGCCAATGGTTTGTGATCGACCTATGTTTGAAATCCTCGTAGCGAATTTTGTTGAGGTGTTTCGGGATATACGTGAACGTGAGTTCGTCGCAAATTTGTTGTGCGACTTGTGTACGTGAGTTCGGGATCCTCGTCAATAATTTGTTGTGCGACTTGGTGTATACGTGGGTTCGAGCTCGAAATCCTTCGTCACCAATTGTTGTTGGCGATTGACGTGAAAACGTATTTTTCTCTCCGTATGAACTTGTTCGAATCCTTCGTCGGCAATTTCTTGTGGACTCCAGGTAAGAAACCACACAAAATAAAAAATAACAAAAACAGATATGGAGATAAAAAATGTAAGTTATATTGAACAAGAACATACAAACTGGAACACAGGAATACTATTAGTATATATATATATATATATATATATATATATATATATATATATCTTCCTCAGCGATTTGCAATAACTTTATTATGATCAAAAACTACGAATCTAATTATATATATATATATATATATATATATATATATATATATATATTATCATTATTATTGTTATAACAAATTAGTAGGTATAATGTAAATTTTTCAGTATATCTAGATGTTTTCTCGTAAACTTTTAATGAGAAATTTTCCAAAACAATTTTCCGAGGTTAAGTAGGAAAATAAGATCATTGCTAGTTTCTTTGTTAATTTCTGGTGAAAACCATTTATAAAATGAAAAATATATACAGGATATACCACATTAAAAATATATCTTCATAAAATATACCGTTTAAAAGACACAAACTGCTTAAAATGGCAAAGATGAAATTTTGTCGTGGTCGCATTGATTACCAGAGGGCGGTTTCTTTTTCCAGATCAATTATCGGAGGAAGAATTTTAAAGGTAATATGAAACAATGTTATCTACTTTAATGTACGTACTTTTCTTGTTCATAATGTCATGCAACGTATATTTATAGTTGAAAATTGTCAAACATGTCAAAGATGGTGCAAGAATTTAAAGCAGACTCGTAAACTTTACTCATAGGTATAAATAAACACATTCATAAAGTGGGTTTTGATAGAGCAAGAATATTTAGAAAATATTGCGTTTTAATGGAACTCGAAAGCACTCGAAAAGGAGACAAAATAGTCTATTTAATCAGACATGGAGAATTTGTCTGGAGTATTCGTCTGAAGTAACACGCTCAAGTAGCCATATGAACTTGTCATTGCTTTTAAATAATTATTGCGTTTTGACGTTATATTTACTCAGTTAACAATGCTTCCACCATAAGAGAGACCATTATATAAGTTTTTGATTATACACAGTCACATACATACATATATATATATATATATATATATATATATATATATATATATATATATATATATATGAATAAGACATGAACACGTTCGTAAGCGTATATTTTTGTACATGTATATATATGTACATTTTTGTATATATATATATATATATATATATATATATATATATATATATATATGTACAAAAATATAAGAGTACGAACGTGTTTATGTCTTATTCAATGCCAGTAGTAATAAACAGACATAAGCAATTTCAACCAAATTTAATTTCTTTCAATTTTCCCCTGTAGTAACCATGATGTAAACTCCTCAGCCAATTCTTATATATGCGTGTATTGTGGGGGTGACTGTGTGTGTGTATATATATATATATATATATATATATATATATATGTGTGTGTGTGTGTGTGTGTGTGTGTGTGTGTGTGTGTGTGTGTGTGTGTGTGTGTGCCTATATCCTTCTTCCTCTCCGTCTCTTTCTCTCTCTATTTATCAATCTCTCTCTCTCTCTCTCTCTCTCTCTATATATATATATATATATATGCATATCGCGTATACAAGTCTGACAGTGTGTTTACTTCTGAATATGTGTTTACGTAGGTATACTCCCAAATTCGCACAGACACCCGCATTCTTGTGGATATTCATTGTGCATGTGTTTTAATGTAAATTAACGCATTTTGAGTGATATATTAGTTTATTATATTTTTTACACGTTTGAAACTTTGTTGCTTTACTTTTCATTATTATTATTATTATCATCATTGGTATTATTATGTATATTATATGTATACATGTGTGTGAGTGTTTGTGTATATTTCCTCTCCTGTTGGTTTTTGTTAATGTCGTAAGGAGTTTAACCGCATGTTGGCTTTTATATTATGATAGTTGCATTGTTAGTTCTAAGTGTGTTCTTCTTAGCGAGTTTTGTGGTAAATTGGGTATTTGTTATTATTTTTGTGATTATTTTTTTAATTGATTTTCATTTGTTAATGGTTGGGATTTGTATCGTGGTAAGTGTATGTGTTAGATATATCTTTGTTTTTGTTAGTAGAAAAATTGGTTATTTTTTGTTTCTGATATTGTGGTTATTCTTTTCTAATTGATTTTTGTTTTAATATTGATGGGAACAAGATTTTAGCTGAGGGAAATTGGGTTTGTAATAGAATTTCATTTTATATTATCTTTATTTGTTTTGTTTGTATTAATATTTAATTGGGAATGTATTTATTTGAGTGTCTGTATCTCCCCATTATTTCATTTTTCTTGTTTAATAATTTGCTTTGATTTGTAAAGATGTACATTACAAAAATATTCTCCGAACACAGTTTGCTGTTTTTGCTATTGTTATTATGTGGGGCTAGTGGCGATTGTGGAACTCTGAACATTTGGGGCACTTAAGAGCTGAGATGTTTTTTAGGAGAAAGCAGGCAAACTCAAGCAGTGTCTTCATTTTCATACTGCACTACATGTATGCACAACTTAGAAATGAGTTTGGGTAAAATATGTTACTTCACTAAATTAAACGGAATAACTTTTCATTTATAGTTGTGGTGTTCCAATCTCTTGTTGCCCTCTTTTCCACTTTCAAGCTCTTGGAACACAAGACAGGTTAATTTTAAAACAAAATCAAAGGATTAGAACTAACGTCAATACAAAGCAGAACAGTGTGATTTGTCTGCTGTGATTTTTCCTCTGCAAAACCTTTTTGAAACACAAAAAATAAATGCGATAAAAAAATAAATGCAAAAACAGAATAATGCGACGAAATCAAACAAAATGTCATGGGCACCACAGCCGTACAAAATCATCTAAAAATTAATTTATGTTTTGACCAAAGTCCGATCATATGATCATGAAACTACTTTGAAATATGCAAATAATTTTAATAATGTCATTTCTCCATGACCCTGAAACAAAACATCAAATAGGGGATTTAGATCGACACAAACCCAAGTTAACATACATGCTATATTGCTTCAATTTTACTTATTCTCTAGATTTCAACAAAATTTAATGTAAATTATTCTACATCAGTATTCATCGAAATTCATTTTTAAAGAGCAGAGTCAATTTACGCTACTACTAGCTCAAAAATGTAAGCTTTATCGAATCGTTTGTCTCGGGTATATTCAGTAACTGTATAATTCACAGAAGGTAAGTCATTTATTAGGCTGACTGCGAATGCCCGCTTGCATTTTTAAGAAACTACTACTAAGAGTAGGCAGAAAATATATTGATTGGAAAATAAAATTTTGAGATTTTTAAAATTAAAAAAAATTTTCTGCCACTTTTGGCTGACAAACAAACAAACGTTAATTCTCGATTTTAAAATCGTGCAAATATAAAATACACATCTGTGACACACTACTTTTTATAGAATTAGCAAATTTAATGTTACATTAATCTAATTTACACAAGTATTACTTATTTATAGTATGAAATTTAGAATAAAACTATTTCTTACTCACGAAATATTGATCTTTCTGACCTTTCCCGTATAATTTTACATCTGACAACGGTCAGATGCGAGAAAAGCACAAATTGTAATCACAAATCTCTTCTCTATAACGGGAAGAAACTGTGAAACACATGAGATTTCAATGTACACACAGAAATTACCATACACAAAAAAAATTAAATACACAAAAAAATTAAAAGTTATCTAAAAAATGCGATGACTGGATTATTTATATTAAACTTTTCAATTTTTGATTAGTAAATATAAACTTTTATAACTTTAGCTAACGTCGACAAATTTTGAAATATTTTAAAAATATTTTTGAATCTTTATAAATTGTTATAATAGATGATTTACATTCACCGATGAGTTCTGTGTTTAAATATTAAAACCAATTTTGCCTACAAAAATTAATTTCTTAAAATTTAATGAATCTACGTAGAGGTGAGTAACAGATGTATTTTCTAAAAATAGTAATTTAAAAAATAATTACATTTATTTGTAAATAAGTCCTGGAAGTTTCATTAAGATCCGATAATTATTTGATTTTTGCATGAATTTCCAAATTAATATATTTTCACCAAGAAAAAAAACAGAGTTACGTAATATTACATTTTACATTGTAAACTCTGGTAACAATTTGGTTACCCGCTAATAAAAAGTTAATTTCTCTAATCAGAGCTCTATACGTACATATTTAAAGCAACATCTTTTACAAATGTCGATGAGATATATGTGCTAAGCATCTGTAACAGCAAGATATTTTTAAAATAATGGAAGAGATTATTATAAAAAAATAACAGCCTTGAATACATCACTTGTGAACATGACTACAATGTACTGGCCGTTTTAGAGAATTAAGATTTCTACTTTCAGCAACTTTTAGAATTTCTATAAAAACACTTATTTATTATCATAGTATAATTAAATCCTTAAAAATATCTAACAGATTAACCGACAGTGTTTATTATCTGCAAATATTTAGACTGCTTTTGCACGTATTAAGTCTAGAAAGAAATTACACATACGCTAGAAATACAAAATAACAAACTTTCTTTCTTAGTCTTGTACACAATTGCGTAAAGACGAGTACCAAAGAGGAAAGCCACCTCACCAGAACAATTATCATGACAATAGCAAAGCGAAGATACATATGGCAGTGTAGAAGTGACTGAAGACGAGGTGCCAAATTTTGGGAAGCTTTCTTTCGCAATTGCAAGTCATCTTCAGATTTCTGTGTCAAATTCCTCGTCCTCTGTTATTTCCATTTTTGAACTTTTTTGAAACTGGTGTTTCCACTTCGAAATTCTTATCTTAGACTGATTCTTTTTAGGAATCATGCATTCTGTCTTTTTACAATTTGTTTTTAATCTTTCGTTCTCACTTTCCTTTTATAACTACAGTAGTAATTTCTGTAGTTACTTTTCTTTGTCTGCTATCAACATTATGTCATCTGCATATCATATTTTTGTTAGGTATAGTACTTTAATTTGAATTTGAGTTTTGTTTAACGGCATATCAACCTCTGTGGGCGATTTAACGCCCAAAATGTTGGGTTTTATGGTATTTTGTAATGTTTGGTGATAGTGAGAATGTCAATTAAGTCAGGTTTTGCTTTTTAAAAATTATTTTTTAATTCAGAAAACTGAAAATGACTTCTACTTTTGTATTCAAAAATGTATTGCTGATAATAATTTTTTCCTTCAAAAATGTATATTTTTTGTATATATTTCTATAAAAAATACAAAAATCTAGATAAATATACATAATATACATAAATATACATAATATACTTAAAAGTATATTATGTATATTTATGTATATTTTGTATTATGTATATTATTTACTGTATATTTTATATTATGTATAATTTCTTTAATTTATGTATATTTTATGTACATTTTATATTATTTTATGTATATTTTATGTATATTTTATGTTATTTTATAAATATTTTATATTCTGTGTTTTTTTTTATTCATAATTTTATGCATATTTTTATGTATATATTTCTATAAAATTTTATTTTTATGCTTTCATAGTGTTTAGACCCAAGTTTAGAGGTTAACTATTTGTCCATAGATGGGACCCTAACAGATGCTAGCACTCCGGGTTAGAGTGGACATGGGAACAACAGCAATTAAGAGGTGGTTCCATGCTTTTCACAACTTTCCAATCAAAGGCCTTACTGCCGGATGCAGTTTACCGTCATACCCAGGTCATACTTTATTTTATTAAACTTAATTCTATATCACAAAAATCAACATAGTGGCCTATTCACTGATATCTAAATTAACTTTCTTAACGAAATGATCTACAAAACAATTTTGCTAACGCTGATCCTAGAGTTGAAACCCGAAAATTTGCAGGTATATTTTTATTAATTTTGCCTGGATTAATATGAACTATAAACGCAGACATTGCGTATCTAATGAAGAGATAATTAACGCTATAATAAACTTAGTCATTATTTATGGTAGGCACCAAATAATTTCCTATTATGCATAACAGATTTTTACGTTGGTATATGTGCATGTTAAGTATATTCATATGTTCTTGTCTGCGGATACCTCGACGTGGTGTAATAGTCAGCGAGCCTGTCTCACTAGAATCTGCTACAATTGAGTTGTAAGTTCTGTCTTCACTGGGAACTCCATACTTTTGACCTTGTGCCACATCTAAGCTGCGCTTAGAAAACCACATATGCTGGCTTCTTTTCATAAAATACAAATAATTTTTTCACAAGAAAAAACCGTAAATCATACTTAGCAGCATTCACCTCGTTTGAACTTAAAACCTCAGATGTGGCGCTCCACAACTTCCTATTCATTGTATCACTAACTAATGTTTGAAGCCTTAATACAGAAATCATTTACTCAAGTTCCTTACTTATGCCACTCACAACTTTTTCCTGTATGTTTTGTATTACCGTCTCAGTTTTAGATTATTCTATGTCCGTTTACATATTCTTTGTCATAAAAATATCAACTATCAATTTCCGATCCTAATCAAAATGTCCCTTTTTTCCCATTTTCCAGAAAAAACACTTCGTTGCTCATATGTGCTGTCAATAACATTACCAATCCTTTTTTCTGTTACCTCAGGTCTCCACTTAATTTATTAATCATGGATATGATGATAAACAACATCCAGCAGCAAGGCATCTGATCAAGATATTAGAGGTTTGAGCAACGTCAAATCAGTTTTAACAGCTGTTGTTCCCTGGTCTAACCTGACCTATTACTACGACCCTTTATAGGCAAATATTGAACTCCTAATCGGACAATAAAACAATGAAAATTATAAAATGACTAATAATTAACAACAATATACTTCATAGTAGAATATCCAACAACACATTTTAAAATAAAATGACAAAAGTACATTTTTATAGTAAAATGGCCAACAATGCGTTTTTATAATAAATTGAATAAGAATACATATTTATAGTAAAATATTTTACAATAAAGAAAATAATAATTAATATATTATATAATAAATTTGAAAACATAGACAGCCTTTGTCAAAAAAATAATGACATATATTTTCCAAAAATAATGTTTTAGAAAATTACAATCAATACATTTTGTAGGAAAATTACGAATAATATATTTTTAAAAAATATACGAACAATATAATTCATAGTAAAATTACTAATAATCAATAAATACATTTTATAGTAGAATTACCAACAATATTTTTTAATTAACATTAAAAAATAACATTATTATTAAAAAATTAATCATTATTATCTAAAGAGATAACATTCTTACAATCTAACAATATTTTCTGGTTTTAAATAACATGCAAAGGGGTCAGTATTCCGTAGACAAAACCTGCAAAAAAAATATCTTTCATAACTTGTAGTAAAGTGAATGAACTGAACCAAGTCTGCCTTACTATTGTCTCTCTAATGAACTGAGCCGACTTTGCTTCGTTATTGTTTCTCTCTCCATGAGGGAAATATATATATATATATATATATATATATATATATATATATATATATATATATATATATACAACGGTCTTTATTGTAATGGAGGATAGTAGAATATTGTTGGAATAAAGGTAAGTACTTAGATTATTTAAATTAATCCTCCCATATGATAGTTAATGCTATAAGATTTCCTCTCAGAGAAAGATTTGGTTCGCTTATTTTCTTAGCAACATATTAACGCCTCTGTGGTTTATTTAATACTGAAATCTAAATATCTTTTACGCAATTTTATGTCTTTAGTTACAGACATTTTGAACACAATCTTATCCATTTAACTTCAGATATTTTACACATAATTTTATACTTTCGAGGTAAACGTATGTTTTTTAGTTTTTAGATTATAAAATAGCTGAGGGAAAAATAAATAGATTCATAGTTTTGTCAGTGGTATTTGCGTGTAAGTGAATATAAAGAACCCAACGGGAATAGAAAATCGTCTTTCCGATTAATAATTCTGAGACATTATTCATTACAACACCCACACATCCAAGCTTAGAGCACCTGGTATTCCCAAGATGTCACCTATCTAGGTATTATCCGGGCTTGACGTTGCTAACCACTGATTATATTTTTTACCAGCATTAAAAATAGATCCTTGTGCCGTACCTTGTCAATGATTTGGCGTGGTCTATAAAACATACATCCTTCTGCATTTGTCATGCTCGCTCTAACAGCATTCAGCATTCTGATCATTAATTTTGTCATAATGCATTGTAATAAGCTGTTGGTATTATTCGTTCTTTCTGGTGGCATTCTGTTGTATCTCTGTCGTTTTATTTTATTTGTTAGATTTGTTCAGAAAATTAATGCGCATACAAATTCTAATAAATTCAGGTTGTGAAGGAATAGCAATAATTCTGTCGGAAATGCCTCATCTAATTACCAGGGATGGTAGTAAGAATATTCCTGTGAAAGAATACTCTTTCAGTCTCAGTTTTCATGCAGAGAATATCACGTTTTTCTACAATTGTCCAGGCAAATTCTCACTCTTAATTGGATCGTTTTTCTCCCCTTTTCTATTTTCTAGGGAATATAAGTTGTTTGTAAAATGAATAATTTATCTTATCTTTAACATAGAACTCAATTGTTTTACTGATTGTAAACAAAGACAAAGCACAAAAATATATAACAATTGACGGTAAATAATAAAATCAAAGGATTTTAAAAATGTATTTTTTTTTATTTGTGACCTGTTCGCTGGTTGAGAACAGTGACGAGTGGATCATTTGGTTCTATTTTCACACACTACTATCAAATCATGATAAACGTTTTTCTGGTTCCTGATCTTGAATGTTTATGTGGATTCAAGTTCATTTCAGACATCATTAGCAATGGATCGTACACACGATTTATTGCTAAAAATGCAGGAAAAGCTCAATCAATACCAGTTTCAAATAAATTGAAATACATGCATGATATGAAGTATTACGTTTAACTTTTTAACAATAACATGGAAAAACTTATAGCAGGTACAAAGGTAAGTAGCACCATTCTACACTTACATAATGGGAATAGCCATATCTACATCAGTTTTAATCTAACATCTGCTTAATCAGTATGAATACAGGTTAGGATTCTTCTAGCGAAGCGACGTCTGATCAAAAAAGAAACTATATCTGGTTTGAAGAAGCCGAGGCTTTATTTTCTAGCCTTGACAGAACCCAAAGTATTGATACAGCCTTGTTGATGATGAATTATTTTTCCCCCGATAACCACTTACCCATACCCTAAATGGAGCTAATCTCACGCTATTCTATAGATATTTTCACGGCAGATATTCAGACGAGCTCCATTTCTTAGTTTTACCAGTTCAGATCTTGTCAACTAGGACCCGCCATGCAGCTTAAACAAGATCGATTCATTATCGCTATCACTGTATTCCATTATTAGACGGAAGTTCTGCTCAGATTGCTTCTTCTCGCGAAATTTTAATTTATGGGGCAAACTTTCGAACGTTCGCTTGCCATATCACAATAATATTAACCTCTTCTATACCAATGCCAACCGTTGCCTTTTCTTTTAATCCCTTACCCCAGGCAAGGCGATAACGCAGCTAAGATTCAGGAGATTACAGGGAGCGAAAGGAATGAGAAGTGAAGTGATGAAAAGGCTAATAAATGTTTTTGGTGCTGAAAGACAGAAGATGAAGGATGATGCTTCAAGTAATTTTTTTGTGGCGAATCTTCGTCGCCAAGCTGTTGTGGCCTGTTTGAGCCAGGAAGAAAGGTACGGAAAACAAAAAGGTAGTTTCAAACAGTGTATTGAAATAACAGAACAATATATACAATAATAAGTAATAGTAATTAGCAAACAGAAGTGTAAGTCAGAACGGTAAAATTACGCAGCGTCTCGAAGGTCTCTAGACTGTCACTAGACGGCCTCACGTCTCGAAAGGTTAGTATTATATTGACGGAGGAAGAGTCCATTACTATTTATGCACCATAGCACAAATGTTTGAAGATTCTGATTATTATGGAAGCAAGGAATCGAAAGGGAGTTACACAGGTAAAAAGTACCAAGAAAAGAAACTCTTAGAGTAGAATTGGTGATTGCATCTAGTTAAAGAGTAAAACGGTGACACTTAGTTGCCAATCAATTCAGTCAGTCAGTTAAGTGCCATACATTATCGAACAAAAGCTTTCATAACTGGTAGTAAAGTTCAATAAATGGTAGCAAAGAGAATGAACTGTGCTGAGGTTTACTCGTCTTTCTCTCCATGGCCGTGATTGGTATATATATATATATATATATATATATATATATATATATATATATATAATGCTCTTTATCATAGTAGAGAGGATTGCATAATAAAGAAACTGTTAAAGATCAATCATGCGGCAAGGTCTTTCAGACATGATAGTAAAGTTTACTAACTAGTAGTAAAGAGAACTGAGCCGACGCTGCCTCGCTATTGTCTCTCTCACCATGACCTTGCAAGGAAAGAAATACACACGCATATACACAAGCGCAATATATATATAATCTTTCGTCATTCCAAGAACACTTAACAAAATGCAAAAATAAGGACAAAACCATAACCGTTAATATCTTGGCTAAGGAACGCAACATAGGTAACCTACGCATTAAAGAGTCCCTAATAATATCTAAATTACATCCTTCAATTAACAGTCGCCAAGAATTAAACCTGGATTACGTAACAGTATAGACAACACCAAGACGCACACAACATGCACTTAAAACGACAACATATTTCACACACACACACGCAATCAATAACAATAACAGCACACACTTCTACCTCCCTTATAACAAACCGTTAACCAGGCTAAAGCACACACACACACACACACGCACACACACAGATAAATAAGTTAGGTAGATTTAATTACAATACTACACATAGCCTTTACACACAAAAAAAATAATTACAATAACCACGCTAACACACTTACTCCTCCCCCGGGCCGTATTAGCAGAGGTGCCCATAAAAAAGCACGCACCAGGTCAGAACACACACACACACACACACACACACACACACACAATTACAGCTCACACAACGCGCAAACACCACCAGATAAATCAAACAGATAAGATAACAACCATATAACTGATATCCTTTGACCGGGTCAAAGTCACATCAACTCCTGGATCCTACGAACTGATTCCATCAGACCAACAAAAACCCCATCTTGAATACACACACACACACACACACACACACACAGGCGCGTGCCCTCTCTCTCTCTCACACACACACACACACCATCAGACCATAAAAAAACAACTAGAACACACATAGATACACACTCACACACACGCCCACACGCACACGTACATACATGCACACACGTACAGCAGCAGTGGATAAAGCCAGCCATTCATAGATGGACAACTAAAAGCACGGAGAGTTTGAAGTTTTCTCTGCAATTCTGACGATGAGATTATAGTCTCGAAATATTAATATAAATAAACAGGTCATACAAACACCTCCCGACCTTCCTTTATTTCATTCAACGCATTGTAACAGCCTTCAAGACATAACACACACACACACACACACACACACACACACATATGTGTGTGTGTGTGTGTGTGTGTGTATTCAGGCAGCATTTTTTTTTTATTCATGTCATATTACATAAATTGGAAACATTGTGTCTGATTATTTTAATAAAATATAAATTCGGTTCATACTCACGAATAATCGTTCGCGTATTATAATTGAATGTTCAGAAATGAGCTGTAACTTTGACAGATGTTATTATTAATAATTTCTCGTTGTTCCCAAGTACTTTCAATCTCTTTCCGAGATCATCTTTAGGAGTGTGAGTTGTGGTAACAAAAATAACTACAAAACTGAGTTGCTAAAAATTACTGTAAATTTTCTTCTTACTTCAATTATAACGGTTGGCAAATTGCCTATCGTTCATTGGAACGTGAAAATTATCAAAAATTGATTTTTTTATTTGTTATAATGTCATAGTTATACACGTGTTAAAGCATGAAAAAACTGTTCTTTTTACAAACATTTTAGAAAATCGTTTACAGTATTCGTAGCTGATTCTATTACTTGACGGCTCAAGATTTTAATGAATATAGATGGAGGAATTTTAGTGGTGTGAAATATTATTTTCTAGGTTAGCCATGTAGAAGTTACTGAAAGTTAGACCCACAACTGAGCCCATTGAAACACCGGCCCGTTGCGTATAGATATTATTTCTGTGATCTTAGAATGATACAGGTTAAAAGTTATTTTTTATTATTTTAGGTTTAACTTTCAGTGAGGGTAGAGAATCATTATATATATATATATATATATATATATATATATATATATATATATATATATATATATATGTCAATGGTTTCTCTAACGGGAACGTTAGTGAACAGATTTTCAACATCAATTGGTTCTACGGTTTCATTATTAGGTTTTTCCATTTTTAATATTTGTATATATTCAAGAGACGATTTAATGCTGTATTTGTTAGGTATATATGGTGTAATTAATTGGTTAAGCGTTTTAATTAGTTGGTAAATAGGAGTGGCTATTTGTGAAATAATGGGGTAAAGTGAAATGTTCGGCTTGTGTGTTTTGATAGAACCATAAAAGTATCCTAGTTTATAGGTCCCGATTATTTTGTTAAGTTTTAGATTGTCTAGGTCCGCATTGTTAGGTGTGAATTATTTACTAATCTTTTCTTTTAGCTGAATGGTATTGTCAAGTTTTTAAAATTTGGTGTGATCTTCAAGAAACTTTTCTATTTTTGAGGTGTAGTCAGACTTGTTTAAAACGACAAACATGATAACTTTATCAGTTTTCTTAATTACTATTTATGGAATAAATAAAGAATTGTTGTGAAATATTTATAAATATTTCTGATTATGAATTAACTGACAACCAAAAGGAAATATGTAACCTTGAAACTAACTGCTATATATACAAAAAATATAGACTCCAAGGACAGCAGATAATTAATACAGAACAAGAACTCTGTGATCTACTTAAGGCAGAATCTATAAACGTCCAACAACCAAAAAATTAAGGAGCAGAGAAAGACTGTTATTAGGATAATTTTTTGTGTAGGTTACGAAAATGACACGCATTTTTGCCTATCAGGTCTCATTATTTTATAAATTGTGACTGAACGTTTTACATTAATATATAAATTTTACACTTACACATAAGTTTAAAAATTACTTAATATATTTTTCTTATTTTCAGATAGATATAATACTTAAATTAAAATGTCAAGAGGAACTTATAATCATCCAGATAAGTTTTGTTATATTTGTGGATGTGTAACAACAAAGGCTTACAAGCGAAAAATATCAAATTAAGTCAAAAAACATTATAAAATATATTTCGAATTTCAAGTGGGAAATCCAGACAAAAAATGGGTACCACATATATGATGTTCGTTTTGTTTCCTTGTTTTATCGAAATGGGCAAATGGTTCTGGAAAAGGCCTCAAATTCGGTGTTCCGATGGTCTGGAGAGAGCCGCAAAATTACACTGAAGATTGCTATTTCTGTCTTACTAAAGCACAAGGTAAATATATATTAACTTCATATTTTTAATTAAATTCTAGTTTTACCCTTAGTCTTAGTACTCATTATCTTTCTAAATAAAGTAAAATGGTATTCATGTGTTATTTTTATTTCAGGTATCACGGAAAAACTAAAACATCTGTCGAATAGCCAGATCTTAGATCAGTGATCCGTTCTATGCCACATTCTGTAGAAATTCCTATTCCACTAAGACCAAAGCTGAAGAATTATTGGAATTTTCTGATTTCAAACAGTCAGAACCAAAAGGTACATCTACATCTAAGCATGATGAATATTTAGAGATGGAATCTTCAAAATCAGAACCAAGTCTCTTCACCCAAACCGAGCTAAACGATTTCGTGAGAGATCTCAATTTAACAAAATATCAGAGTGAAGTGTTAGCTTCGCGGGCACAAGAAAAGAATATGTTGCATAAATATGTTTGAGTAAGCAAGTTCAGATCGCGTTCTGATGACTTTGTACATAGATTTTCTTTAGAAAACAATTTGTCATATTGTAATAGCATTCTTAGACTGTTCATGGATTTGAATTTGAGCTACGACCATATTGAATGGAGACTTTTTATAGATTCTTCACTTTACAGTACAAAAGCTATACTTCTGAATAATGGAAACGCCTTACCATCGATTCTAGTTGCTCATTCAGGTGTTTTAAGAGAGAATTACGGAAATTTGGCATTTATTCTAAAAAAGATAAAGTACAAAGAGCATAAATGGCAAATCTGTTGTGATTTAAAAGTGGTTGAAATTTTGGGTAGACTTCAATTAGGTTTCATAAAATATATGTGCTTCCTATGCAAATAAAATAGCCGCGCTAAAAAAGAACATTACCTAAGTTCAGAATGGGAACCCAGAGACCGTACGCCAGGCTCCCACCACGTCATTTGAGAACCACTCGTGGACAAAGAAAAAATAATTCTCATTCCCTTGCATATTAAATTATGGTTAATCAAGCAATTTTTGAAGACCCTAGACAACCATAAATCTGCTTTTAAGTATCTGAGAGGAAAGTTTCTCAAATTAAGTGTTGCAAAAGTAAAGAAAGGTGTATTTGTTGGTCCAGAGATTAGAAAAGTTATGCTTGACGACGCTTTGGATGATACTATGAATAAAGTGGAAATAGTAGCAATGGTTAGCTGTAAGAGAGTATGCACTATTGTTTGGGGGGAAGCATAAATCTGCGGACCATGAAGTTTTAATGGCTGATTTGATTAAAACGTATCAGAGATTCGAATGTAACATGTCATTAAAGCTTCATTTTCTCCACTCTCATCTTTCATTTTTCCAGAAAATTCATCAGATCTAAGCGATGAACACGGAGAACGATTTCACCAAGACATAGCTGCAATGGAAACTCGTTACAAAGGAAAGTCGAGCCCAGCTATGTTGTCAGGCTTTATTTGGAGTCTACAACGTGATGAGCCTGGTAGCAAGCATAAGAAAAATCCTAAGTGCAGTTAAACATAGCTCACAGTTTAGATTTGTTTTGTGTATGCCTTATTCTTGAAATTTCAGTTAACTATACACTTTTTTTTAAACATTGTATCATGTAAAATCGTACAAATAAATACTTAAAATAATATATCTTCTTTGCAAATCTAAATATAGTTGCATATATTTCTAAAATATGGCAAACAATAGTTAAAAGTTTCAGTTAAAATCTCTTAAATTAATTAAGTGAAACTATAGTATTTGATCTAAAAAAAACCTTCATTTACGAAAAATATAAAATTTTAGTATGCAATTTTCAAAAGACTGAGACTCGATAGAGAAAAGAGGTTTGCAGATTCGGAATTAGTGCACTTTAATTACTAAAAGTCACCTACTCTTAGCCTAGTAATTTTTTAAAAGTTAAAAATTGTTGCATGCTACACTCAAGTACCCTTCGATGACTCCCGAGGTAATATTTATAATCAAATAGATGGTATTGCGATGGGATCTTCTTTTGATACCCTCTTTTCTAATTATTATATGCCACATTTAGAAAATAAAAAAATTAATGATCATTATAAACCCGCTATATATGTAAGATACATAGATAACATTTTCATTTTACCTAAGAATATTGATCAAATTACACAACTTAAAAAAATTGGATATTCATTCCGTCCTCAAATTTACATTAGAACTTAATATTAATAATAGAATTCAATTCCATGACGTATTCATTGATTCTAGCACATATAAATTTACTACTTATCTATATAAGAAACTAACTAGCATAAACCTTTGTCTTCGTCATTATCATAGTGAATGCTCCCAACGATATAAGTTAGCTGTTATAAAAAAACTTAATTCAACGCACACGAATGATACTATCTTCCATATCCATATTCTATAAAGAATTACACATTAAACAAACACTTTTTAACAATGGATTTCCTAACACCCTCATTGATCAACAAATTAAAATGCATTTCAATAAACTTAATAATGACACTAACAATATTGATAATATCAATAATAATAGTATACCTCAAAATAAACATAACACTATTAACTTATACTATTGCAACCAAATGCATAATAATTACAAACAAGATGAAACAACACTCAAAAACATAATGCGTAGAAATGTTAAACCAATAAACAATAATAATCATATTAAGCTCATCATATTAAAAAAACTAAATCAATTGATCTCATAGTCTTTAATAACCTTACAACCACACAACTAAATCCTCCACAGAAAACCAAGGTAGTGTATCAATTTACATGCCCGTTCAGAGATTGTATCTCTGGTACAAATAATAAACCCACTACATATATTACTTTTACTACAACCACGCTCTCCTGTAGAATTACCTGTCATCTTTCAGATCAGAGTTCAATTAAACAACATTTCTTAGAAAAACATAGCCATGTAAGTAATATTAGACATATTTTAGTCAACAACACAATAATACTCACCCATACACACAGTAAAAAGAACCTTCAGATATTGGAGTCTATTTACATTAAATCAAAACAACCTGCACTTAATAAAATCACATTTCAGTGTGGTCATAAGACATTACATTGCATTTAGAAATATAGTTCTGTTACCATTCCCGTCTCTGACGTGGTGTGACGTCATAGAACTGCATTACAAACTTACGAACTGTGTCTGCTATTCGGTGACTGTAATCGTTGCTTAGCAGTGTTTTATGTCAACACAAGATAAGTTCTCTGATGGTTGATGAATTTATGTTAACGTCCCTGTAACCTCCCTGAAGATGGCTTATGTAAGCCGAAAGCTTAAATCAACATAATAAAAAATTATCCAAATGTTGGACAATTTTTGTTTTTATTTTCACCTGAAATTAAAGGCAAAACACAATTTTTAGAATGGCTCATGATTAAACATAACAGACATTCATTGTCTGTTATATTTAACAGTATATGTTCAGAATATATATATATATATATATATATATATATATATATATATATATATATATATAAATTATGTTTTAGAACATGTACATTATTTTTTAATATATGTCCTTTACAATCATATGTTGAAATGATATGTAGCGGACATATATTGAAAAACAACGTTGAAAAACAACGCCAACCCAATATTTATAAACCCCAATTCTAATCACCCACCATCCATAATTAAGTACATCCCATCATCGGTAGAACGTTGCATTAACACACACTCATCCAGTAAAGAAATATTTGATACGCACAAGGTAATTTATAATAAAATCCTTAAGGAAAGCGGGTATAAATCATCAAAAATCAGCTTTGTAGAAAAATTCAAAAGTCCAAAAAGCAGAAATAGAAGCAGGAAAATAATATGGTATAACCCTCCCTTCAATCAATCAGTTAACTTCAAGCTGGGGCATAAATTCCTTAAATTAATAGAAAAGCACTTTCCCAAAAATAACCCTCTGAGAAAAATCTTCAATAAAAATACCATAAAATTAAATTATAGCTGTTCCAATAATCTAGAGAAAATAATAAACATGCATAACACCAAAATATTAAGACTACACAGCAAAATTAAATCCAACACTAATACAAGTCCGTCCCGTGACAACAACCTCTGTAATTCTAGAAACCCCAATCAATGCCCCAATGACCAATAAATGTCTGACGAAATCTCTGATATATATATATATCTTCGATCTCATCCATAGAAAATCCTAAAGAGGAAAAAATATATATTAGGAATACCATGAACGTATTTAAAAAACGCTTTTACAATCACCTCTCATCCTTCAATAACAAAGAAAAACAAAACATGACGTCTCTCTCCAAATACTTTTGGAAATTAAAAAACGAAAGTAAAACACCTAAGGTTAAATGGAAAATCCTCAAAAAAGCAAGAACAGCAAAATCTATAAAAGAACCATGTTTTCTTTACCTTCAAGAAAAAATAGAGATCCTTAAATATATAAATAGTAACAAGCTTTTAAACCGGAGGCACGAAACCACAGTAAACTGTAAACAGATTAGCGACCTAACCCTACAATCTTCTTCTTCTATGTGCCCTGTCCCTTCAGGACGTAGGCGATCATGGATCTCCACGTCTCCCTATCCCTTGTGGCTCTTAGTATGTTTGCTCCTGTTGCTCCTGGCAACCCCCGTTCCGTCATCCATCTGATCAGACTCTGCAGATATGTTATCCGCTGCCTTCCTCTGTCTCTCCTTCCTTCTATCTGACCAGTCAGTATCAGGTTCTCCAGGCTCTCCTTCCTCATTGCATGTCCCAGGAACTTCAGTTGTCTCTTCCTGATGCTCAGCATCAATTTCCTTTTGTTGCCATTCTTTCTAACACTTCGTCGTTGCTTGTATGCTCAGTCCACGATATCCGTAGCATCCTTCTGTAGAACCACATTTCGGCCGCTTCCAGTTTTTTCCTCATTTTCGATGATATTGTCCAGCATTCACAGCCGTATTGAAGAACTGACATCACGTAGCAGTCTAGCACTCTTTTCTTCGTTTCTATTGAGATCTTCCTGTGTGTTAGTATTTTGCTCATCTTCTGGAACGCGTCCTTTGCCATGCCAATTCGCCTTCGGATTTCCGTGTCGCACTTTCCATCTCCTGTTAGAACACTTCCTAGGTACTTAAATTCTTGGACTTGTTTGATTCTGTTATCCCCCACCTGTATTTGGCATTTTGGGTTGTATCTTTTGCTGATGACTATGCACTCAGTTTTCTTAAAATTTATTTGTAGTCCCTTTTGGTCACTCTCCACTGCTACTTTCTGTATGAGATCTTGCAGTTTCCTTTCCGTGTCTGCAATCAGTACTGTATCGTCCGCGTATCTTATGTTGTTCAGGTTGTGGCCTCCAATAATAAATCCTGGTGTGTCATCTAGGGTCCTCAAAATATTCTCGCTGTATAGGTTGAACAAATCCGGTGAAAAGACACATCCTTGTCTTACGCCTTTTTCTATCTTTGTGTATCTACTGAGGTCGTTACCTGTCCGTATGCAGGCCGTTTGCTGCCAGTAGAGATTCTTGATTATTCTTATATCTTTGCCGAAAATGTCGAGGTTGCCTATCATTTCCATCAATTCTTTGTGTCGTATTTTGTCGAATGCTTTCGCGTAATCAATGAAGCATAGGTACAAGTCTTTCTTCATTTGTAATGCCCTTTCAGAGAGCATCCTAATCATGAATATGGCGTTCCTTGTTCCAGTGTCTTTGACGAACCCGCACTGTTCCTGTCCTATCTCTGGCCTGATTCTGCTTCTCGCTCTATTCATCAGGATTCTGACAATCAGTTTTGTAATGTGACTCATTAAGCTGATAGTTCTGTGTAGTTCACACTCGTTTGCACCTGGTTTCTTCGGCAGTGCTATAAATATCGACTTGCATAGGTCGTCTGGTATTATTCCGCTGCTATAAATTTTCGTTTTCTTTTCTATGCCATATTCTTCTAAGGCTGTCAGCAGCTCTATCACTATGCCATCTGGGCCAGGTGCTTTATTTCTGTTCATTTTGGCCATTGCAGCTTCCACTTCGGATTTTAGTATTTCCGGTCCATCCATCTCCTTGTGTATTCTCGGTTGTTCTCTCTTGTCGCCAAAGAGATCCTTTATGTATTCTTCCCATCGCTGGAGTATTTCCTCTTTCTCTACTATGATTGTCCCTTCCTTGGATTTTATGCATCCTGTTGAGGAACAGGTTTTTTGTCCTGTCAGTTCTCTTATCTCTTTATGCATTTCTGCTTTGTTGTTCCTGCTCAGTCTCTCTACTTCTGCACATTTGTTGTTGAGCCATTCCTCTTTGGCTTGTCTGCATTTGTTCCTTATCTCCCTGTGAAGTTTTTTGTACTCTGCTCCGTGTCTTGGCGTTATTTTTTGTCTCCTTTGCATCATGTGGAGGATCTCTTCGGTCATCCACTCATTTTTTCTTCTGCGTCTGATTTCCTTTGGGGCTATGTTGTTCGCTGAGGTCACCATTGCTTCTTTTAGTGACTCCCATTTTGAGTATCCTTTTCCAATTTGTTCTTCATATTTCTTTTTTACGCTGTTATTATATTCTTTCTGCAGGGTGAGATCATCCTCTAGTGTGTCGTATTGCAGTCTTGGTGTTAGGCTGGGTTTCTTCAGTCTTCGGAGTTTCACTTTTAGTTTGCAGATGACTGGGACGTGGTCACTTCCGCAGTCAGCACCTGGGTACGTTTTGCATTGGACTACTGCGTTCCTGAATCTCTTGTTTATAGTTATATAATCTATTTGGTTCTTCGTGTCCCCTCCTGGGCTTCTCCATGTCCATAAACGTCGTGGGTGTTCTTGGAACCAGGTGTTAGTAATGACCTGGTCATTGGCTGAGCACCATTAGATCCATTTTTCTCCTCTTTCGTTGCGCTCTCCTAGTCCGAAGTTGCCGTTCGTGTCTCCTTCTCTATCTTTACCTACCTTTGCATTTAAGTCCCCCATTATTATCCTGACTTCTTGGCTTTTGCACTGAGCCTTAGCACTGTCCAGTATTGAATAGAATGATTCTATTTCGTCCTCTGAGCTTTGAGTTGTTGGCGCATAGACTACTATAATAGCTATATTGAGGGGCCTTCCCCGCAGTTTAACCAAGAGGATTCTCTCTGACAGTTGCCAGTATCCAAGTACACATCTCTTCACTTGTTTGTTTAGTATTAAAGCGACCCCTTTTTCGTGTTTTTTCCTCCTGCATATATTATCCTGTGGGTGTCGCTACTGAAATCTCCGTTATTAGGCCATCTTGTTTCACATATTCCTAGGATGCTGATATTCAGTCTGTTCATCTCCTGTTTAACATTCTCTAGTTGTCCACAGTTCAGTGTCCTGACGTTCCATGTTCCTATAGTGAGTTTGTCTTTGATTCGCACAGTTGCAGGATAACGGTACAGCGACACCTGTTGCTCATGTCGTTCTTTCCCGGGCGAGAGACAAATTTTGGAGTAAAATGTCCCCTTTACGCCGTTGGTGCTAACAGTCGCCGGATGACGGTCAGGTGGCACCTGTTGCCTATGCCGGTCCTTACCGAGCGAGGAGTTGCATCCTTGGGAAGTAACCCCCTTCACGCTGTTGGCTTTCATATATTTATTGTGACTATCCATGATTGAGCGGGGGTAGATAGTGGAGTGGTATCCCGTTGCCTTCTCCACGATGGTTTATTGAGACATCACCTCTAGTTAGCTGGCCGTTGACTCTTTGAGAGTTCTTCCGCCCTTTGTAGGTTTATATTTTTGACCTACAGGGATGCTAACGTCCCAATTAAGTGTACATATAGTTGATGTACAAAAAAAAATACTAAGTTTTAACTTAGTTAAAGTCGAAATGGAGTTCAGACAAAAGAAAAATTTAGTATATTCTTATGAAAAAAATTAAATGGTAAAAGAAAACAGATACAAACTAGTCTAACTTCTAAGAACCTCGCAGCAGTAATTACAATCAGCATACTTTACCAGTAGTCACAAGAAATATTATGCATATTCGACATTTTGGCAGTCATCTTCTGACTTTCTTTGGTTCTATCATATATATACTGATATGGTGCTAGTAGGAACACGTGGGTTTTTTTTTTTTTGGAAGGGGGATGAAGGAAAAGGATTGCTAGGAGAGAAAGGACGCTAACTTTTTTCCTTAGACTGAAGACGGGGAGAGAAAAAAGGTCATTTTAAATTCTATAGAATCCTTTTTTTTTTTTTTTTTTTTTGGTAGCTACAGGCAAAAACAGAAAAAAATTCAAAATATACTCACTCTGAAAGAAAATATATGTAAATAAAATATACGTAGCATGAATTAAACGAACCTTTCCTTTAGCTAGTCTAAATTCTAAGAACCTCGCAGCAGTAATTACAATCAGCATACTTTACCAGTAGTCACAAGAAATATTATGCATATTCGACATTTTGGCAGTCATCTTCTGACTTAAAAAAAAAAACCCACGTGTTCCTACCAGCACCATATCAGTATATATATATGATAGAACCCTACAATCATGCTTGGAAATACTAGGAGTTTGACTAGATAATCTTATTATAAAAGACTAAAAATGCTACAGAAAAATCGATCTAATAAACCCTTAAATTAAGGTCTAATACCCACAACAACATCTAAATAAATAAAATGTAAAATTAAAAGAAATAAACAGGCTCCCAAACTATAAGCTAAGAATAATTAAAAATTAAAGGAAAACAAATCGATCCCCTAAATTCAAAATCAGGATTAAAATATACAAATTTAGATAAATTATAAAAAACCAATAAAATACAAACTTACATTTGCCCTCGAAAAAATACAATTTTTGATATTTTATAAATAACCTCGCCTAAATACAAAACAATCCACACTTAAATAGATCAAATTACGAAAGTCTACAACAAAGTTTAATATTCCAAAGGAAATAAATAGCTCCCAAATTAAAAAAGAATAAAAAACTAAAAGGAAAAAATCGATCCTCTAAATTCAATATTAAGATTAAATATACAAATTTAGAAACATTATAAAAGCTGACAAATTAGAAATTTGCATTTACTTACGAAAGAATGCAAGTTTAGACTTTTTAGAAACAACTTTACCTAAATAAATAATACCTGAATAAACACCCCGATCCCGCTAAAATAAAAAAATATAAAAATATAAAAAACAAAAATAAAATACAAAATATGCCGTACTGAAAAAATCAAAATTAAAAGAAAAAACACCCCACCCCTATCATGTCTATATAAGGAACCCTAAGAAAAACAGCCTCGCCACTAAATGAAAGAGAATAAATAAAATTTGTCTGGTAACAACAGACACAAATAAATCAAGCGCTAGCTAAGCACGACGCCTAAAAATTCTTAAGCTCAACAAACAAGACAAGTTCCCAATCACACACACAAGAAACCCCCAGGCAAACACACAAAACTGACCAAGTAATAACCCCCCACACACACACCAATCTCTGCAAAATTCTAACCAAAAGATATACCCGAGAGATAAAAATGTACACTCCAACAGATAATACTATTAATCAACAATTTAGCACTTACACATCAGGCTCTTCAAAACTCGAACAGACAACACAAGACACATTCCCTTCATTATCAATAACCCCAACCAACCTCCCACAACAACAATGAACTAAATATAGGTAGTAGACGAATTCAGGTTTGCTTTTACCTCCCGAAGAAACGTTGGACACCCATCGTTAAAACAAACATATGATTGTAGAGGACATATATTAAAAAATAATGTACATGTTCTAAAACATAATTCATAATAAATATTTACAGCTCTATACGTCATATATCGAGCACTGTTTTAAATTAAGGTTTTGGACGGAAAAATTCTTTCTTCGTTCTGTACCCACTCGGATATATATATTCCAGGAATTCAGCTAGCTTTTACCTCCCGAAGAAGCGTTAGATACCTAATGTTGAAACAAGCATTTGATTGTAGAGGATATATATATATATATATATATATATATATATATATAACGGTCTTTATTATACTGGAGTTGATTAGAAGATAGAAAATAATAAGTTTATTATAAAATCGGACATTATTTTTCAGAGATCTTGATACCAATATTTGTTAAGATAATATGTACATATGATAAACTACATGTACGACATTATAGCATATATTTAGATTACAATAACCTTCCGGAAAAAAAGGGCGGATGCTCGAAGGAAAATAGAAAAAAAACTGATTTATGTAACGTCTTTTATAGAAATAATGAGAGAAGCCCAATCGAGAATCTTACTTTTTTTATACCAAGGTCTACAAAAGTTTAAAATGTCAGCTCAAATAAAAGTAGAAAATAGGTAGTAGAAGCCAAAGTAAAAAGAATTATTGACTTATCCTGGTCAAATTTGTATTCATCGACGTGATGAGTCCGCTGAACTATATATTAAAACCTTTCGCGGTCATTATTCTACCAGTTGAACTTAAGATAAGCATATCGTTTTATACTACACGAATATTAATATTGGTTAAAACGTCGATGATACACACAGAAATACATAAATTCTTTTAACGATAAAATTTATGCGATGAACATAACCACCTAAATAGGGGTCATATCGAAATTTATTTGAAAATTCAAAAACATTTGAAAGAAGGTATTAAAATGTAAGAAAATATAGTCAACGTAACTGATTCTTAAAGTTGCAAGAATGGGTGATAAAATAGTTTATTATTTATCAATGTTTTGGATGAGTTATTAAGTTGTTTATTACATATCAAACCTTTGAATGACTTATTAATTTTTTGCTCACCTATCTTTTGAGATTATTAAAAGTAAAAACACCAGTGTGATTGAAATATTATATCCGTTTCGTTTCGAATGAATACTGTATTAACACTTTTCAAGAATAACAATAATTTTTCCAAATTGAAGTTATTCTACTTAACATCATTAACTGGATGAGATGGATGACATTTGCTTTTTGTCATTCCACTCCTTAAGCAAGACAATAGAGATACTAGGACTCACGAAAGGTTACTGAATGTTAGAGATCAAGAGAAAAAACAATATTATAGTGTGAGGATAGTTAAAAGTACAAGAATTACAAGAGAGATTATAACGATTCCGATTGCATTTGAATTTTTGAAGATTAAATTTGACTGGGAAGCAAGGAGCCGGAAATTGGTTCCAAAAGCGAAAAGGGGGATAGAAGAAATTGTCAGCATAGAACTTACGGTTACATCTAGCCAACTCTAAAATGATGAGAACTTAGTGGCTATCGCTTAAATTCATAGGTACCATATCAGAAAGTTAATCAAAAATAGTGGAAAAGTTAATAAAATCGATTTTCCTACACATGAAGATTAATAATGACAATTTTTTTTTTGGACTTTATCCCAAATCTCTAAAAATGAGATGTAGCAGCAATATTCAAAGAAAGAGGGATGGTAGCTACAAACATAGTAATGAATTCAACATAATCTTTTCATTTCATTTTTCAGCAAAAAACGTTAGTCGGAGAAGGCCCAATGAGTCACTCTTCTGGAAGTTAGTATCAACTTAAGTGACGGAAAAGTAAAAAGAGAACAGTTTCGTTTTAGAGATGTCAACATGAGCAATCCATTACTTGCTAGATTTGACAACAGACTGTAGGTCAATTTCGAGACCAGCTGCCAATTTGGCCTCATCGAACCGATCACATTATAACAGGAGTAAATAGTTATGTCATCAGCACAGATACCAAGTTAAGAACTGATGATATCTGCACTAAAACGGAGAAAATTATCATAAACTCAGGAAACACAACATATGAGAATGGGCTAAAAGTTTCTTCTTGCGCATACCACTCACATCCGGTTTTGATGTTCGCCTTTGATCGTCAAATCTTTAGACACAACTTCAGTCGTTATCTACTGTGTCTTTGAAACTTGTTCGTCTACTGCCTTTTCCTGCTGAAAAATAATTTTCTCAGATTCTTTCAATTTCACTTTCCTTGCTCTTCAATGACCTTATGACTTTGCTTCGGGTGAAATATATATATATATATATATATATATATATATATATATATATATATATATATATTATTTTGGTTATTTATATATCAGAAGTTTGGTCTCGTTTGGCTTTCTTCTTTTACGGCATATCAACCTCAATTGCTTATTTAATGCTCACAATACGTTCACAATAGATACTTATGTATTCACTGAAAAAAATTAGTAGATCAGGTTTTATTGACGTAAAGGTTTTATTTTAAAATATTTATTACTAGTAATCTTTCTTTTTTCATTTAATAATGCATAGTTGTTAATAGTTTTTACTTCAAACATTTATTACTGATTATATTTTCTCTTTCGACGATATATTACTGGCGGTATTTTTCCCTAAAAAATGAATTGCTTGTACTATTTTTTCCTTAAAAATTAATGGCTGGTAATATGTTTTTCTTCAAAAATGAATTATTGACAATATTTTTCCTTCAAAAATTTTGCCATCATTGATGGTTATATTTTTCTTTCAAAATCTATTACTGGTAATATTTTCTACTTCCAATCTTTTTAATGGTAATATCAGTCAGTTAAGTGCCATACGTGATACACACTTTGGGCAATCATGTCTCTAAAAACCTGATTGGACAGCTGATTATCCCGTTGTAGGTTGCTCTTACTTTTTGATTGCCAGTCAAGGCTATAAAACCCAATCTGTTCTATTATTTAACCCATAACTGGAGGGAAGAGACGGATTAATATCTTATCCAAGGGTATTTGTGCAAAAGTGAATACAAAGAATTCAACTCCCCTATTTGTCGTTCTGAGTCGATATCCACTGCACCACAACGGACATTTTTTCTATAAAAAACATATTGCTAGTAATATTTATACATTTAAAAAATTTCACTGATTATATATTTTATTTAAGAATGTATCACTTAAAAAATGTATTGCTTCTTATATTTTCTTCTCCAAAAAGTATTGCTGGAATGTTCAATTTAAAGACTATTTTCATGCTTTCATAATGTTTCCATCCCAATTTAGTGGTTAGCTATTTGCCCATAGCTGTTACTCTAACAGTTGCTACTTCCCCAGGTTAGGATACACCTTGTAACAACAACAGCAATTTACAGGCTGTTCTGTGCTCTTCACAATCTGTCAGTCAGAAGCTTTGCTACCGGATGTAGTTTATTGTTATATTCTGGACGCCTCATTGAGGGGGTGTTACCTCTCTGCAAAAGCGCAATCGGCGCATTCTGAAAAGACGACTACGTATTTATTTGTATATATATATATATATATATATATATATATATATATATATATAAGTCAGGGCAGTATATATAAAAGAAAGTGATAGAATTTGGTTTCAATTAAAAATGTCTAATTTAAAATAAAATTTTACAAGTAAAAAACAATTATATAAGAAGGCAGAATTTACTTTAACTTAATTAAAAGCCAATTGTTTCAAATATATTCCTCATGGTAGATTTTGAATTAGAAAAGAACAAAGTTGTTTTTTTTTTAATCATCTCACTCCAAGCAAGGCATTCCACTGCCACTATTGCGCATGGGGCTACATAGGGGAAGGTAAAGAGAAGGAGTGGTTAGACATAGGGAATGTCAGGATGAAGGTGACAGATGAGTAAGGATAGCGATGATGAGGGTTGGGCAGATGGGAAGAGTGTTTGATAAAATGGGAGCAGGTTAGTGTGTTAGGAGGTGTCTATTGACCTTACATTTAAAAAAATGTAATTATATGTAAGAATATTATAATATTATATTATAAATATAAAATTATCAAATAATAATATAATAATATCAATAATAATAAAATAATAAGTGACTATTAAACTGTTAAAGTGGAATTTCTCAACAATGAAATACGGAGGGAATGTGCTACTATTTAAATGACATCCATGTCCTTGCTGGGAAAGTGTGAATTGGTGTAATAAGAAAATCTAGTTCGTCAGAGGGATGTAGGGAAATATAAGAGAAGTATGGGATTCAAGGGAATAAAGTTGGCAATTGACGTTGCATTTAAACTCTTGGAGACTGTAGTTATGAGGGAAGCAAGTATACGGAAGGAAATTCCACAGGCGGAAATATGTTTGTCTTTGGTTGTTTTGACTGTAAAAGAGTGGGACCTTGTTGCCAGTCCGGTTGCTTGAGTAAATTCTTGTATTTTCGGTAGGCATCTAGCCCCAACCATCTCCAGCTCTAACCATCTGCGGTAGGCCTCCCGCTTCATCCATCTCCAGAAGGCCTCCCGCTACAGTCATCTTTGGTAGGCATCTATCTCCAACCATCCCTAGTAGAACTCTAGCTCTATTCAGCAGCATCAATATGCAATAAACACCTGGGGAATGTTCTTGACCGATTGCAAACAGTACTTTTCAGAACAACACTATTCCTCTACATGTTATTTTTGCCTTGCGTCCAGTAAATTTGTTTTTATTACATATATTCTTAACAAAAATAAACTTTGAAATATGTTTCACATAACTGTTTGTTTTGTTTGTTGGTGTCATCTGTCATTCAATATCAGTTTGCAGACCAATATGCCACCAGCAATAATTTCTTTATAAAATTGATACGAACTTTTTTTCCGATAGATTATTTTTTGTAGTGCCTATTTCATGAAAAATGCCCGTCTGAAAAGGATCTTCTAACAATCAATCTAAGATTTTTGTTAGATTTTTGCTCATGATAAGCGATTTTGATGATGAAATTTGAATTTTCAAACCGTAAAACTAATTTGCTAAATTAAGATGAGGTTACGGTGGTGCATATTTTATTACAGTGCAAAAAGTTATTGAAAAATTCTATTAACAATCTGTTGACGTTGACGAATATCACTTTAATCCTAGACATAATCACTGAAAAGGTAAATGTTTGTTTGATGTTGTGGCTTGCCAAACATTTGATCACTTTGAAACTCATATTCGCAGATATATTAGAATGCTACTGTTTTATGTACCAAGCAACGAAATGAAACGAAATGAAATACCGTAAAAATATTTATTTTAAAAGAACATAAAAATTGTTTGCGAGAAATAAATCATGATGATTTAAAAATAACAATAGATACAACAGTTAAATATGTTTTTCTCTTTTATCTATTTATTAAAACATTTCGCCTCAAGCAAGGCATGGCCGCCTCTAGTAAATGGTTACACTAATAGAAGAGACTGGGTATAGTGGGTTCTGAAGAAAGAATGAAAAAAGAGAATGATAAAATGAGATGGCGAATGACGTTAAATTTAAATTTTCTTTAGATTTTAGCTATCAGGGAAGCATGTAAACGGGAGTGAGGTCCACAGGCGAAAAGTGCGAGAAAAGAAACTGTTGGATTAAACGGGGTGGTTACATTTAACTATGTTAACGGTAAATGGGTGGAATCTAGGATCGATTATATTAAAGAGCCTTCTTTGAATTTTGCCGAGAATCTAGAGATGACTAGCAGGAGCACCCGGCCAGATATAGCAGCAATATTCAATAAACGAACGAATGGTAGATTTATAAATGTGCAAGAACGATTCTGACGAAAAAAAAAACGATATAATGACCCAACCTTCCTGATATTTAATGTTGTTAATTGGATTTAATACCAATAACAGTAGTTGTTATGTGTTGGCCCAGATACGTACTAGGCTCATTGTAAGAGATAATAAAGAATTTTCATTCACTATCACAGGAAAGCATGAAAAGTGTCAAATACTCAGAAGATTGACCTGTAAGGTCAGCTCATAGTCACATGGTTTATGTCAAGAATATAGAGTTTTTTCAAAGAAATACAGCGTGTCGATTTAAACAACCCACAAGATAAAGCAGTTCACTGTATATTTCTGATTTCCTTTTTAAATGTTGTTAATTTAAAAGATTGGTGACACACTTTATGAAATATATTCATATTCGTTTTTGGTATGCATCATTTCAATATTTAGAGAAAATATGGAATTATGTTGTTCAATATATTTTGAAATATTATTTTTGGCTTGAGTTTCTTGGTGAAACCAATAAATCATGACAAAATGTTTTAAAATTGCCTTAAAATTTTAGTATGGTACTAGTCTACCCCTGCCGTCAAAAATGTCAGGAAAATATTTGAAATAGCTATGATAGATAGATAGATAGATAGATAGATAGATAGATAGATAGATAGATAGATAGAATCAGTAAGGAACAAGTAAGAAAAAGTATCTTTAACATAATATGTTTGTATTTAACAAGCTTCTTTAGAGATACTGTACCTGAGGGATTTTTCTAGATATTGTTTTTAATTTAAAACTATTCGTCTTTAATAAACATTTGAAGGAAATACATACATATATATATATATATATATATATATACAAATAAATACGTAGTCGTCTTTATTACAATAATATATATATATATATATATATATATATATATATATATACCACTTTTAAAAAAAGTAATTTATTAAAAGTCTTAAGTAGCCCTTTTGTCCAACATCTCATCAGGAGAAAATCGTTAGAATTATAAATCAAACAAAAAGAACAGCAACGGAAATGAAGAGCAAAGAGAGGGGGAACGCCAAAATAAATATACATATGAATATATATATTTATAACGAGGGGAGGAGAAATCGCGTGTAAATAATTATCTAGGGACAGTTAAAATAAAATATCCGCCAACAAATTAAGTGACTTTGCAAAATCTTTCTGTCGGCAAAGAGAAAGTTTACATAAAGCTATGCAGACTGATTCCAAAATCTTTAAATGATTATTAGAACCAGCTACATAAAAAAAATTTAACGTCTCTTTCTTATACGACTTGGCACAGGCTATATTTTCTACTAGGTGTTGAGCAATAGCCGATTCTATATTTGTGGTTATGTGGGACTTACATTTGGAAACAAGAATTAATTAATATGTACCTTCCAAAATACGATTTGGCAAAATAGATAAAATGCGTTATCTTCCCTTTTTGCTCTTTATTTTTGTTGCTGTCCTTTGCGTTTGATTTATAATTTCAACAATTTTCTCCTGATGAGATGTTGGACGAAAGGGCTCTTGAGAATTTTAATAGATTCCTTGTTTTTAAAGTAGTCTGTATATGTTGTACCTTCAAACATTTGTTTATATATATATATATATATATATATGTTTAAATATATATATATGTTTATATATATATATATATATATATTTATATATATATATATATATATATATATATATATATATATATATATATATATATATATATATATGTTTATATATATATATATAATTTTAAAAATAGTTCCCCACTTCTGCGATATATGCATTAGTCTTCAGAAGTGAATTGATTTCTTTCGGTGACGGGCGTGTGTATACACTGCTTATATATAACACGTTAAAATGTCCCTTCTCTGATTCCATGCGCCTATGTCACACACCTATCTAATTAACGAAATCAAGAGGTGAATAAAACATAACTTTGCGCTTGATAGATTTAGTCCAAAGTACTTATTATTCTGTACAGTTATAAAGTTATACAGTTATAGAAAGTTACATGTTAAAATAAAATTAGATAATTTTTGTGAATAATTAGCACTACACTCATTATAAAGAAACCGTGGAGTAAAAGTTTGCAATACTGAAAAGAATTATTGTTATTTATTTCCAATTGATTAATGCCTTTCCCAAGGACATTTACGCGTACGTGAATGCAACGAATTCAACTGGAATTCTAACACGGCTCAGAGAGTTTTCGTTTCGAGCCGCTGTCCACTGCACCACAGCGATTTAAGTAGATTCTATGGCCATCATTGTCTACTTCCACCCATAGGCTTATGGTTTTGCCACTAAACTAGCGTTATTTTAATAACAACACTTTAAAAAATATTACCACTGGATTAGTTAAAAATTTCCCTCATTAAAACTATTTGCTTCAGGGGTCTCTCTGGGATTAGAGACCCTGAAGCTTAAATTTAATTAGTTTCGTTATAGACATACTACAGCATGTCAATGCGTACAGAAGAGTAGTTATTAACAAGCTAATAATTGGACATTACTAATAAGTCTCTTTGGACAAACATACTCACTTCAGTCAGGGAACGGGGGAGATTGTTTGGCTTTTAGTGTGAAAACTTTTGATCACATATTTCTGAAAGTAAATGTCTGACGAGTCCTCAAACGAAATTCGTACAAGATAATTCTACTTGAAAAGAGTGTATTAATTCAAAAGACACAATATTTGTCCTGCGTATAAATAGTTTTCGTGCGAATTTAATCAGCAAGGAATAAGTTCAAAGCGGCTGTTACGTATTGAAGCCATATTGTGTGTGTGACATTGATGCAGCTGCGTTGTCTTGCTAGATTCAATGAAGTTTTCGTGAAGCTTTTCATTGATTAGTAAATAATTAGGCACTGGAAATTTTCAGTTTATCAAAGAAGGGGTTAAGAATCCTAATAACCGGTCATTTACGCAGATATTCAATGGGGGCGAGAAATGTTCAGTCTTCACTCTTAATACAGACTAAACGCTGCCTTATTTATTATCCTGCCATTCAGAATCTAGTCTATGTCGGAAAATTGACGATTTTAGCAGTTTCTAGAACCGATTCAAATAAACATGAGAAGAAAACCTAATTTAAATTGACTAGAATGGATATTTTTAAATCTCTAAAAATCACTCATTTTAACCATTTTTGGGGATCAAATTGTTTTAAAATATTGAGTAGGGTGCTGAATTGTATTAGGCTTTTTCCATTTATGATTAGTAAGTATCCTCATCTGTGGGTAAATAGCAGGACAGACAGCTATGACTGGTAACCAGTCACCTACAGTAAGAATTGGCACCCTACTACAGGAAAATCGGTTATTCACATTATTGCTCTGAAGAAGTTTTGAGCCTTGGTTGACAATCTTCCTTAAGATGATGTCTCATATATAAAAAACACGGATATAATGACAGCCATCCGCGTCTGCATCAGCCGCCAAAAGAAGTCCATCATGTCCACTCACAGTATCAGGATCTGAGTACAGAAATGCTTGACCATGTTGTGTGAGGTGAGATTTTCAATAGATGTCCAACCAACCATCGATTGATCAAAGGATGACGATGATGAATAAATATAGTTTTTATTTAATAACATTATCACTTAACCGGTACAAAATATTTAAAATTTTAATTAATATTTGAAAAGAAATAAAAACAATTCTTGTAAAGATTCATTATTCGTCGAAAATGATTTTTATTTTACACAACGACTTAGTTTTAGTCCATTTGTTATTGTTCGATTCAGAGCAGATTTTCAGTAACATGGCGTCCTGTTTTACACAAATAATCGAGTATTTAAATTCTCTAAAGTGTTCTGCGTATAACTAATACAAACATATAGCTGTACAAAAATGAATTTCTTAAAATCTAATAAGATTAAATGAGCGAGAGGAAGCAAATTTTTTCTAAAAATGAAACATTTCTAAATTAATTTATTTCGTTAACACGTCCTGAAAGTTTTAAGAATTTCGAAATCAATATGTTTTCACCGCAAAAAAAAACGATACTAAAATTTCCTATACTAATCTTTGGTCTCTCCAATGAGGCATAATATATATATATATATATATATATATATATATATATATATATATATATATGCAGTTTTTTTAAAAAAATATGTATTTTATACTATGTTTAGTATTTATTACTAAATGAAAATAGAATGCTTCTTTCGTCATTATTACTTTACAAAATTTTACAAGACAAGGAAGCAAAGATAAACTCATCCGAATCACCCCAAATGTTCTTCATTCTGTCATTGATGAAACTGCAATATAGGTAATTATTAAATACTTATAAATTCATTTGATGCACATGCTATGGTGCAGTTTTAACAAAAGAACCACTCCATTTTCATTTACAATTATTCACTTGGCAATAAATTCTAAAAAATAGTATGAAATACGTAAATTTTTTAAAACACTGGGGCGGCCTAATTATTATAGGCGGAAGCATATATATATATATATATATAATTCCTGTTTTAAAAATACTGAATGACCTATTAACACCACAAATTATCACCCTAATAGCCTCTTACCGCGTTTTTGGCAAAGTTTTCCACTTTCTAATCAGTGCTGAAGTATCATTTTACTTCTTGTAATCTAACCTCAGACAAACAATGTAGCTTCCGTTTCGCCAGGTTTGTGTGTTAACGGTCATCGCTCAATATGTATATCAAGCTCTTGATATTAACAGCGAAGCTCGAGCTGTGGCTGTATATATCTCGAAGGCGTTTAACGCTGGTCTTCTACGCAATCTCCGGTGCTACGGTATTAAAGGGCGATTGTTTCATTTCATTGAGTCTTTCTTATCAACTCGTTAAATGAACGTCGTTTTGAAGGAAGCCGCTACCAGATTTTTTCATACATACGTGGGTGTCTTTCAAGACTCTATCCTGGACCCTAAAGAGTTTCTGATCTGCATCAATAATGTTATTGATGTCATGAGTTCTCAAATAGGTACTTATGCAGATGACGCTACCATTTACTCTTGTTTCAATAATAAATCCGTCAGAGCTAACAAAGCATACCTGGCTTCTTGCCTTGAAAAGAACCGCCAATCAATCGTTGACTGGGACAGAAAATAGCTTGTTAGTTTTAACGCCTCTAAAACAAACCTGCTCTGATTTAACCACAATAGATAAACTTTTGTCTGCAATCAGCGTCGCTGAAGCTAGGCTTACTCTGTTTTCTTGGTCTCACGTTTTCAACTAACTTGAGCGACTACATTGATTTAATAGCTGCAAGGCAAGCTGGGTCAGTGTGGAATCATTCTCCTCAGAGTCCATCTCGCTGAAATTGACATTCAACGAAATTAAATTTCGAAAATTTTTAATTACTTTATATATATATATTTGAATTACTCTCTCTCTCTCTCTCTCTCTCTCTCTCTATATATATATATATATATATATATATATATATATATATATATAACAAAGTTATCTAGATTTGTATGTCTGATTCACCGTCAATTGCACAGCTGTTAAATTAACATTCCTGTTTATATTCACGATTTAGAGAAATATTAATTGACAATACATGCATACTCCATCATGAAAATAATAAACGAAAACTTCTAATTCTTAAAGCTATTTTAATCAAAAAATTAAAATCGACATTAAACAAAATTAATTATGTCTATAGTAACAATGTTCTAAAATGCCTATAACAGTTGGTTTCTAAATATCTTGTCATTTTTTAAGGCAAACAATAAGTTAAAACATATAAATTGTCATTTTTTATCGATAATAAAAACTAAATTACCTCCCTTAAATCATATAGTTTTCAAATTGGTGTCGCGTTTCTACGTGCATGTACTAAACTCGTAACTGTTAAACCATAAGATATTTATAACTTACA
This sequence comes from Ascarosepion bandense, assembly GCA_037127315.1. Lineage (NCBI taxonomy): Eukaryota > Metazoa > Mollusca > Cephalopoda > Sepiida > Sepiidae > Ascarosepion > Ascarosepion bandense. Next base: position 3,146,877 of record JBBBDQ010000385.1, on the reverse strand, counting down.
ACTTTTCATAACCAACAGCTACAGTCAACACCTGAAGATTATCTTGGAAAGCTTGCAATTACTTGGAATAAATAAATATAAACCTAATAAAAATGAACATAGTGTCTTTCTTGCTATATTTAGTTAACCTACCAAGAAACATATTTCTGACTATGAGAGGAATGAAATAAAATGTCTAATTATTTAATAATACATGCTTAAATGAAGATATGCTGCCTAAATACAGACACACACACATATATACATACGATATAACTTTAAGTTATATTTATAGGATAGAATTGTTTATTATTTTGGATAGAGCGTTTGTAAACATAAAAGTAGACAGTGATGTAATCACTGAATGGCAACAGTTAGTTTCATACTTGAAATCATTCTTCAGGATTTATCTATCTATCTATCTATCTATCTATCTATCTATCTATCTCATTTCACCCCAGGTAAAGTGGGAATTCTACTATTATGCATGAGTTAACAGAGAGTGAAAGTGAGAGAAAGATATACTATAGGAAGGGTTGACGAAAAGGCAAAAGATTAACGGGACTCAAGAAGATAGTATATAGCGTTTGACGTTGCATTTATATTTTTCAGGATTTTAGTTATCAAGGAAGCAATTAAAAGGAAATGAGTTCCACAGGTTGAAAGTACGAAAAAAGAAACTGTATAGTAGAAGTGACGGCTGCATTCAGCCATTACAAAAGTAAACATGTGGGACGTAGATGCCAATCTAGTATCATGCTTACATTATTGTAGTCAAGACATCAGTGAAAAACTACTAAGAACAGTTGTCACGAAAATCTTTATAGAAAAGACAGAGGGAAGCCACGTTGCGTCTATGAGAAAGTGACTGAATTTGAGATGCTAAATCAGGATCGATTATATTGTAAATCATTCTATGGATTATGGCAAGACTCTTGAAATGAATAGCAGAAGCACTGGACCAGATATGGTAGTAGTATACAATGCGAAGTATGCCGTTATGATGTCTTCACTTATCGAGGTTATCTTTTTTCTTTTTGCTGTTAAGTCCAGGTCACCTTTTCTATTTATAAGGAGCCTAGTGTAATTTCTGGGAGCAGTACCGATTGCGATAGGTTGATTTTATTTTCATCTTCTTTTAATTTTTAATGCGCAATTGTTTGATATCTTTTTAATGCTTTATTTATTGCTTATAATGTATGTGTGAGTGGGTTTCCGCTTAATATCTTAAAAAATGTACTACATAAAAAGCCAGCAAAAATCAGCACCGATGAGTGAAGACATCATAATCGTGTCTCCACGAAACTTCAATTTCTTTGCACTAAAACTATTAATGCTCTATTTCCACCACGATATCGATCACTTTAAGACACACACACACACACACACACACATATATATATATATATATATATATATATATATATATATACACGCATCGCTCATTCAGTAATGAATTAGATCACACTGACCACTGGCCTATGTTACGTCATGCGCTAAAAGTCTGCCTCCTTCTACCGAGCGCCCATAGCTCAGTGGTGGAATCGCCGACTGACGCCAATTCGGTCGGGTTTTAATCCTGGGCTAAAAGCAATTGGTTGTCCAACCATACTGATGAGCTCTGATACAGCGAAACAGATCTGTCTGCGGATAACTATATATATATATATATATATATATATATATATATATTGTTTTGGTGTTTCTTAAAAATACAGTTTTCAAAGGATTTTTAAATTGATATATATTGCTGACTTTTGAAAAACGCTAGTTTGTGGAAAGGAGTTATTGTGGTTAATTAAGTTGGTTTTATTAAGTTTAGTATAATATATCACTAGTTTCACTTTTTTTCACTGAGATCTGTGTGGGATATATTAGTACTTATTTTTATGAATTTT